>JAPTYO010000022.1:6138978-6722150 GCA_036873135.1 Clarkia xantiana subsp. parviflora
GGAGCACCATCAATGTGATTCACGGAGGATTTTCCGCAGGAGGTGACACCACAACCTCTCGGGAGGTCTATGCCTCTAGAATTTCTGCTGCCGTGGTGCTAGGCAAGAGGTCCCGATCCTGGACCGCGAAGGAAGAAATGGTGATTTCATTTTCCGCGGAGGACCTGATAGGAGTGGAGACTCCACATGATGAATCTTTGGTCGTGACCCTTGACATAGATGGGTACGAGATGAAGCGGATTCTGATCGACGGAGGGAGCTCCTCCGACATTCTGTTTATGGACGCACTGGAAGCCATGGGGAAAACGAAGAAGGATCTGAAGGAGGTGACCTTCCCGATGGTTGGGTTCTCTGGTATTACCTCTTATCCGCTGGGAATGATCACCTTACCAGTGGAGTTTGGTAGCGGGTGGAAGGCGGAGAGGAGAAACGTGGACTTTGTGGTGGTTGAGTCCGCGGGGACGTACAACGCGATTATCGGGAGAACCACCATCAACCCCCTGATGGAAGTTGCCTCGACTGTGCACCAGAAGATGAAGTTCCCGACTGACCACGGAGTCGGGGAGGTCAAGGGCGACCAGGTGGCTTCCAGGAGGTGCTACGTTAACGCCAACCGACGGAAGAGACGGGAGGCCATGGCTATCCTCCAGACCGATGCCGATCCTAGAGAGGAGTTTGGGCGTCCCGCCCCCATGGAGGATTTGAAAGAGGTCGAGATTGACGGACCTCAGAGGAAGGTGAAAATCGGGTCCGCCCTGTCTGACGAGAGGGCCAGAGAATTGATTGAGTTGTTGAAGGAGTTCAAGGAGCATTTTGCCTGGTCCCCAAGTGACATGCCAGGAATCAGCCCCGATGTGATCGTGCACGAGTTAAAGATTGATCCCGCGATCAAGCCTATCGCGCAGAAGAGGCGTCCGATGGGCACAGACAAGAGGATCGCGATCCAGCAGGAGGTGGGCAGGTTGCTCGATGCTGGATTTATCAAGGAGCTCCGATTACAGACTTGGGTCGCTAACCCGGTGCTGGTGAAGAAGAACAATGGGAAGTGGCGGATGTGTGTTGATTTCCGCGATCTGAATAAGGCTTGCTCGAAGGACTGTTACCCGCTCCCGAGAATCAACCAGTTGGTGGATGCCACGTCGGGACATGAGTTGTTGAGCTTCATGGATGCGTACTCGGGCTATAATCAGATCAAGATGGCTAAGGAAGATGCCCCCCACACTGCCTTTTATGCCGACAGTGACATTTATCATTACGATGTCATGCCTTTCGAATTGATCAATGCCGGGGCAACCTACCAGCGGATGGTGAACAAGCTGTTCGGAGATATGTTGGGGAAAACCATGGAGGCTTACGTGGACGATATGCTGGTGAAGTCCCGGCAAGCTGAGGATCATGTGCACAACCTAGCCATGGCGTTTGAGCGGATGAGGCTTCATCAGGTTCGCTTGAACCCGACCAAGTGCGCCTTCGGAGTTCACTCGGGGAAGTTTCTGGGCTTTATGGTGAGTCAAAGAGGAATTTAGGTGAACCCCGAGAAGTTGAGGGCGATCGAGGAGATGCAGTCTCCGACAAATCATCGGGAGGTGCAAGTGCTGAATGGTCGACTGGCTGCAGTGAATCGCTTCCTGTCTAAGGCAAGTGACCGATCCATGCCGTTTTTTGAAGTACTGAGGGCCAACAAGAAGTTTGAGTGGACTGCCAAGTGTGAAGAGGCGTTCCAGGCGCTCAAGCAGCACCTTCGCACCCTCCCGCCGTTGGCGAAACCGATCCCAGGCGAGCCGCTCTATCTATATTTGGTTGTTTCTGAATTTGCCATTAGCTCTGTGTTAGTGAAGGTTGTCGAGGGTAATCAAGTCCCCGTCTATTATGTAAGCAAGGCGTTTTCCAAATCTGAAATGAATTATCCCGCCGTCTAGAAGTATCTCTTTGCGTTGATTATTACTGCTCGGAAGCTGAGGCCTTACTTCCATGCGCATGAGATTACTGTGCTGACGAATCAGCCTCTGAATCATTTTTTGAACCGACCTGGGAGATTAGTAAAATGGACACTCGAGCTTAGTGAGTTTCGCATACACTTTGCTCCGAGGACGGCTATTAAGGGTCAAGCGTTGGCGGATTTCATAGCAGAGTCTACAGCCCCCGATCTGGAAGAAGCGGGCCCTGTAGAGGGGGCAACCATGGAGGTCCCGATAGCAGAGCAACCAGGGGTGGCAGAGCAATCAGAACAGCCAAATGAGGAAAATACTTTGGAGATGTATACGGATGGCTCCTCGAGTTCAGACGGATCAGGAGCAGGCTTTGTATTGATACCACCAGGCGGGGGTGAGCCGCTTCGATATGCCTTGGCTTTAATGTTTAGGGCCACGAACAATGAAGCTGAGTATGAGGCTCTTATCACAGGCCTGAAAATTGCCAAAGGTATGGGAGTTGCTCACTTAAGGGTGAAGTGTGACGCGGGCCTGATCGTGAATCAAGTCCAAGGGCGATACGAGGCGAAGAGCCCGATGATGAGAAAGTACCTTCGTGAGGTACAAGTCTTGAAGGAGAGCTTCAAAAGTTTCGACATCGAGGCGATCCCGAGGGAGGAAAATGTGGAAGCGGATGCCTTGAGCAAATTCGCCTTGGGGGCACCCCTGGAAGAAATTCGGAAGGTGCACTTCTTGGAGAAGGTGATCTTGTCGACCACCGACCCGTCGGAGGTGTGTGCTATTGAAGCAGGATCAGAGGAGGAGCCCACTTGGATGACCCCGATAGTCGCGTACCTGACTACGGGGGCAGTCCCCGATAATGAAGTGGCAGCTGACAGGATACGTCGGATCGCGGTTAACTACGTGATGCTGGACAATCAGCTATACAAGAAGGGCTGGTTCTCGACTCCATACTTGAAATGTGTGGCTGAGCCCGACACAAGTCGAATCCTGAGGGAGGTGCATGAAGGGGTCGCGGCTTGTCATGAAGGGGCCCGATCCATTATGAGGAAAGTGTTGAATCTGGGCTATTACGGGCCTACGATGAGCAAGGAGGCGACGGCGTTGGTTCGATCCTGTGACGCGTGCCAGAGGTATGCCCCGAATATCGCGGCTCCGGCTGCCAATTTGACGTCTATCAAGAGTGCTTGGCCCTTCGCGCAGCGGGGGATCGACTTGGTGGGACCTCTACCACAGGCACAACGTAAGTGTAAGTATTTTCTTGTGGCTATCGATTATTTTTCAAAATGGATAGAAGCTAAGACGTTGGCCAAGACAACGGGGAACCAGATCGTCAAGTTTCTCCAGACTCATATTGTATCCAGATATGGGATTCCTAAGGTGGTGATCAGCGATAATGGTATACCGTTTAACGGGGCTCAAGTGAAGGAGTATCTGGAGGAGTTGAATATCGAGCATCGGACAGCTTCTGTCCATCATGCTCAAACTAATGGCCAAGTGGAATCAGCCAACAAAATCGTGATGGATGGCCTGAAGAAAAGGGTCTATGCCTTGAAGGGCAAATGGCTGAATGAACTGGAAAACGTGCTTTGGGCTGTTAGAACGACACCCAAACGATCAACTGGGGAGACTCCGTTTGGCCTTGTTTATGGCACGGAGGCTGTTGCTCCCGTGGAGGTAGCTGTGGCGTCCCATCGGATGAGATATTAATAGCCTTTGACAAATGATGAAATGAGACGTTTGGATTTGGACTTGCTTGAAGAGAAGAGGCGGGAAGCCGATGAAGTCCAGGCTCGAATGCGTTTGGCGACGGCCAGATATTACAATCGGCGAGTTAAGTCCCGACAATTGTTCGTCGGGGAGCTGGTTTGGCGTCGCAACGAGTTTACCCTTTTGGATCGGATCAACAAGATGTCACCAAAATGATGGGAAGAACCTTACAAGGTCGTGGGGATGCCAGCTCCGAATGCGTACAAGTTGGAAGACCTCGATGGCAGAGTATTGAAGCATTCTTTCAGTGGCGAACACTTGAAGAAATGTCATGCTTGATAAAAAGTCGCCTTAAGTGGTGCCCGATGAAAAGTCGCCTTAAGTGGTGCCCGATGTAAAATCGCCTTAAGTGGTGTAAGTTATTTATCGTTTGATTCGATGTAAGCAGATTTTGTGCCATCAATGAATAAAGAGGTTGCTTCCGATCAGATTATTCTTAGATTTATTCTAAGTATTGTTTAAAAGTCGCCTTAAGTGGTGCACGAGATAAAGTCGTCTTAAGTGATGCACGATATAAAGTCGTCTTAAGTGATGCACGAGATTAAGTCGTCTTAAGTGATGCACGAGATTAAGTCGTCTTAAGTGATGCACGAGATTAAGTCGTCTTAAGTGATGCACGAGATTAAGTCGTCTTAAGTGATGCATGGTTCTTGGATTTATTCTAAGTGTTGAAAAGCCACCTTAAGTGGTGCACGATATTAAGTCGCCTTAGGTGGTGCAAGTGGTTAAATCGTCTTAAGTGATGTGTTGAAATGTCTTAAGTGTCGAGGTTTCGCCTTAAGTAAGTATAGTTAAGTCGCTTGGAAGAAGAGCAATGGAAAATCGGAGAGATAGTCTGATATTAATGAGGGCTCAAAGGCCCGAGGATTACAAAATGAGGAAAAATACAAGGACTCTAAAGATAAGGCGTTTAGGCTTGGTCCTTGTCGGCGGCATCAGCGGGAGACTTCTCGAAGTTAATGGCGTCGCCATACTCCAGATGGAGTTCCTCGACTGCGTTAAAGAGGGTGTTCTCCACCTCCGCGCTGCAGAACTTCACTGCATCAGCTTGGAAGTCCTTGGACCCCCGATAATCTTCCCGGCCCTTGGTCTCGGCCGCGACCAGCTGCGCAGGAACCCCAGCGATTTGCTCCTCCAGAGCCTTCTTTTCAAGGACAAGTTTGTCCTCAGCAATCCGTCGCTCCTGCCGCTCCCGCTTCAGGAGCCCCTCGAAGTCACGAACCTGCTTTTGGAGGTCCCGAGTCTTTCGGTCGAGGATGGCCTGCTCCTTGGCCAGTTTTCCCCGCGAAGACACGGAGGCCGCGAGATCCTCCTCAAGCTTCGCTATGACAGCGGAAGCCCCCTTTGCCCGCTCCTGCTCCAGGGCTTCCTCGAAGGCGAAGATGTACCCGAAGCAGCGGTTGATGTCCCCCATCTCCTGCGAAGGAAGAAAGAGAAGTGTCACCAGATGAGCAACCTGTTTTATTGACGAAGGAGCGGAAAGTAGAAGTTTTACCTCTATCCGATGGATGGACATCTCTTGGACATCCTGACGGATGTCCTCCCGATCCAAGGAAATCGGGTACCTCAGGCTGGGCAGGATTGAGCCTGCTAGCAGATGTGGAGCCAGCTCTGGGTATGCGTCCCCTTGTCGGAGCTGGACCCCTTGCAGCATTTGGATCGGGGTCCAGGGAGCCTCCTTCTGTGCGGGGTCGAAGGCCTTGTAGAAACTCCCGTCGAGGGGGAGAGGGGAAGGACCGATTCGAGTCGTGGAGGGGCGCGCCTCCGACTCGCCCCGAGCCAGAGAAGGAGTGAAGTCATGGATGGGCGACGGCTATCGCTGTTGTGAAGAAGGCGAGGGGGGCAGCCCCTTGGAGGTTGGTCTCAGTCGGGACTGCCCCGCCCTCCGACGAGGAATCAGGGAGCCACCCTCATCAGTCTCCTCGGAGGAGTCCAGGTTCTCCACCCGACGAAATTGATCGCCGGTCGGGGTCTCTCCAGCAGAGAAAAGTGGTGCCCCTGCTGAAGGAGGCGCCCCTGCTGAAGGTGGTGCACCTGCTAAAGCTCCAGCACCCGACGGAGCTCCCGAGTGACCTGCACCTAGAGGACGAGAGGCTTCAGAAACATAATCAGGAAGTTCGTTAGGGCCCTTACACCAAACGACGCGCCGAGGAACATATTGGTCCTTCCCGCGGTAGTTGTAGTAGCCCGCCTTCAGGACACGAGGAGTTTCCCCTCGGAGGACACGTTTGACATCTGCGATGCGGGCCTCCATGGTCGAAGGAACCAACTCCTTGGGAACTAGCTTCCTGTACGATTTAATAGCTAGGCGGAGCTTTTTACCTTCTTCAGCAGTCTGGACATCGAAGAGTTTGTCCACCTCCACGCGGCTCCGCTTTGTCCTCTCCGCGGAAGGAGATCCCGACGGAGCAGCAGCTTTCTTGGCCGACTTCCTCTTCCGCGCGGGGCGGACAGCGTCGGTCTCCCCCTACTTAAGGATCAGATTGGTCAGCACGGATACCTTCTTAGCTGCAAACAAATGGAAACAGAGATTAGAAACGTTACCCAAGGAACCCTATTGGAGGGGCCGTCGAAGAGTTGACCCCCGGAAACTATGTCGAGGAGGCAGATCCCGGCATTCACTAGGTCCCGCTCCGTCATAGAATTGGCATCGAGGGGAGTATAGGACTCCCCCCATCGGTAAAGCTGGATAAGGTGAAGGGTCTGGAAGTCGTCATCGGAGTAGGTGTGGTAAGCGGGAGGAGAGTCCGCTTCCACCTCCCATCGGGGCCACGGGATCGAAGAATTCTGGATGAAGAAGTAGCTCCTCTTCCACCCACTGTTGTCGGACCCCGTGTCGATCAGGAGTCCCCGACCCTTGACAACCTTCCAGGTGTCATTGGTCTAGCTGCACAACGCGAGTTGCGTCTTGTTCCACTTGGGCATCCGGGGGTAGAAGGCGCAGACCCCCGCCTCGTTGCACTTCATCCCGTAGAAGGTTCTGAAGAGCTGGAGGCTGTAAACCCACTTCTGTCGGAAGCAGAGGACCTGGAAGGCGTTCCATAGGCGGATGGCATGGGGAGAGAAGGTGGTTGGATGCGTCTTGTAGTGTTGGCACATCTCAACAAGGTTGCCACAGAAGGGGAATCGAATCCCCGCCGATATTTGCCCCGTAGAAACAAATACCTCCCATTTCCGGGGACGGGTAACCTCAAGGTTACTCGAGAGGCGGGGCCAAGAATATGGGAAGCGAGGTTCCCAGGTAGAGGTGATGCATCCCTCCCGGAGAGCTGCATCGTAAGCAGTGCTGGAAATCTCGTTGAGTGCATAGTCGAAATTGAAGGGTTTTCTCCCCTCGGAACTAGATCCACTGTCTGAAAATCAGCCACGGCAAGGAAAGGCACATTGGGTTTTTCGGAAAATTGCAAACGAACTAAGAAAAGATGAAGGAAAAGATATACAAGCAACAAGGAAGAAATCCTTACCAGACATGATGATTCGAAGTAGGAAGGATGAACTTGATGTTGCCGGAAAAGTTGTTCGGAGAACAGGAGGTCGGAGGAGCACTTGAGTCTTCGAAATCGCAGAGCTTAAGTTCTCAGAGTTGCAGAGAGCTTTTGGAATTTCAGAAACGGTAAAAGGGAAACTGTGCCAGGGTTAGGGTTTTATAGGAGATGAGGACAGGTGAAAGGACGTTCCAATCTGGATCGTTGAAGTCGAAGCGTTTTAATCTGAACCGTTGAGATGAAACGTGCAGAATGGCAACGGGCGTAATGATGAAACGGCCTGAAAAGCACTTTTTCAGAAAAAGCAGGCGCGAAAAATCAGGCACGGGTGCCAAAGACGTCGCTTCGTTATCTGCTGCATTTAATGACTGGGGAACCGAGGAGTCTTCTCAGATTTGGTGACTATCCTCGAGGTATCGAGGAAACGTGGACAAGAAGATCCGTATCAAGTGATTTTATCAAGGGAAAGGTCCCCGACTCCGATGTCGGGAGGTCGGGAGTTGAAAGACACGACGAACTGAAAGTCCCTCATGTCTTGGGGGCAAATGATGGGTTTCGCTATGGCCGTTAGGCCCTTTAACGGTGAGGAAACGGTGAATAGGCCCACTGGGCCCTAAAAGGAGGTCAAGAAGACCAAGGCGAAGGGTCCCGACAGCGGGAGTCCCGATGATGAAAGGTCCCGACAGGCGAGCTGGACGCTCCCGATGAGATGCCTTTAAGTAGGCCCCGATGATGAATCCCTGAGAATGATTGGCCCTGTCACGATAACGAGGGGCCCCGAGCGGTGACACAATGAGATAACTCTGGAGTCCCCGATATTAGTCGGGACTTGCTATCAGAGGTTGAGGCCGAGATACGCGGAGCGTGGCCTAAATAAACGAGATCATGTCCTAGATAGGCGGGATCGTGGCCGAGATACGCGGAGCGTGGCCGAGATAGGCGAGATCATGGCCGAGATAGGCGGGATCGTGGCCGAGATAAGCGGAATATGGGCTAACCACCCCAACGGTTCACCAGGTAACTGAGGTACCTCTTCGACTATAAAAGGGCAGAGGTTACCTCAGATCATATACGTTTTGATATACGCTCTTTGAGATTCCTGCTTGCCAGTTTACACGAGATACTCATTTAAGCATCGGAGAGGGATTCTGGGTCACCGCCCGGTCTATCCCCTCTTGCAGGATTACGTGGAGCAAAGGAGTTCGGATCGTCGTCAAGACCGTACCGGAGTTCCAACCGTGATCCAACAGATTTGATTATCGTTTCTGGGATTTTTAGCATTTATTCCCCTCCTTAATTTTATCATGTTTAAAGTTATGTTCATGATTTTGGTTCTCTAAAATCTGAATACTCGGTGTTTATCTAAATATAACCACTATGTTTTTGCAGTTTAACGTTTAACTAGAGCCATGTAATGGTGTTATCCTTAGGTAGATCCACTTCTTGAAAGTCTTTTTATCATAGCAATATAGAGTTACTCTTTTCAATACCTTACAATAATTTTTTAGGTTTTGATTTTGATTATCATTCCCGGTTTGATTTGTTGCATTTCTTTCCTCAATTTTATCATGTTTAAAGTTCTGTTTATTTTGGTTCTCTAAAATCTGAAACTCGGATTTTATCTAACAATCACTCTTGTTTTTGCAGTTTAACATCTAACTAGAGATAGCATTACATAGTTGATTCCTTTCTGGGTATGTGAAACTGATGATCCTAGATAAATAATTTCAAAATCGCAAATTTGATGATATTGATATTACAATGGCAATGCAATATGAGGGTAAAACAATTTTATTACTTAGTAACAAAAAAAAACTTGTGCTATTGAAGTCTTATGGGACATGTCATGAAGCTTTTAACATTTTTGTCTTGAATTAATGGAATGATGAGGCCTGTTTTGCTCAACATATACGGCTACTAAATTCGAAATTCTAGATTATATGTTTCTAAATTTAAGAGAAACCTTTGTAGGGTTTGCTTCGAGGAATGTGCATATTTCTTCTAGCTGAGATGAGCTATGTAGGTAACTTTGCCACATGGGATTATACTGCAGTAGATGTTAAAATCGCTAGGACCACTCTGATTTTGTGCTTGGATTTATATTTGTAATCTAACATCATGACAAGGTGATGCAGCGTGATGGGATAGATGAGACAAGACTCGTTGATTCAAGGGAAATGCCGAGAATTTGCTGGATAGAGGGCGCAAGAATTCGTTGATTCTAAGAATACCCGAAGAATTGACGCAGAGTAGAGGAAACCCTCATTTTTTTTCATTAATCAATAAACTGAATGTAAACGACGGCTAACATACCTTAAATACTGAAAAGAAAAACCCTAATCTATGTCAAAAACCGAAACTTGCTAACAGACCCTAACAAAACCGAGAAATTACAAAAAAGACTGACAGAAATATAAAACTGCAATTTTGACCCTTTAAACGAAGGAATTTGGCCAAAAAACGTTAAACCCTATAATTTACTATAGGTCTTGCTCAGATTGCCGTTTCTGAATGAAATACAGTACCCGCACGCCAAAATCTGACACTTCAAGATCTCCCACATCATTCTCTCCGGGGAAGATAAGATTCGTCCTCGAATCTTGCGCAACGATGGCCAGTAATATGAAGCAGAGAGAAGAACACACTCAACCACATCATCATAAAAAATTTCACGTGAATGGAGTGTCAGGTGGTAAGGATTCAGAAAACACATAATCAAATTCCTGCGGCAAAAATTGAATTCCGACCGGCACTATCTCCTTGTCATGAAATACTAAATAAGTATTGGATTGATCAACATACTGCACATCAAGATCATATTTCCATGGGCGGCCAAGAAGTAAATTACAAGTATCCATAGGAACAACCGGAAGACCCGATTTCCCAATAGCCAGATCTGAAATCATATTCTCACAGCTATCTGAATCAGTTGTGAAATTGGTAGCCCCAGTAATGTAATCCGCACTCACTTCATCATCTTCATCGCAATCATCATAAACATGATTATAAAAAATAACAGAATCTACCTCAACATCGTCATAAATAGGATTATCGAAAGGATTCACGTCTGATGCGGTCTCGTCATCCTCCTCAAATTCGAACTCATCCTCTTGAAAATCAAATTGTGGTTGTTGTTTTTCTATTTTCTTTTCCATGAACTGACGTAGCCATTCACTTCTCTGTCGCAGTTCTTCGAGCGAAGGTCGCAATTCGTTCATCTCTGCGACTGTTGGACGTCTTCGGGGTGGCATCGCGCAGGATCGACTGGGCTCTGATACCAATCTGATGCAGCGTGATGGGGATAGATGAGACAAAGACTCGTTGATTCAAGGGGAATGCCGAGAATTTGTTGGATAGAGGGCGCAATAATTCGTTGATTCTAAGAATACCCGAAGAATTGACGCAGAGTAGAGGAAAACCTCCGTTTTTTTTTCATTAATCAATAAACTGAATGTAAACGACGGCTAACATACCTTAAATACTGAAAATAAAAACCCTAATCTATGTCAAAAACCGAAACTTGCTAACAGACCCTAACAAAACCGAGAAATTACAAAAAAGACTGACATAAACATAAAACTGCAATTTTGACCCTTTAAACGAAGGAATTTGGCCAAAAAACGTTAAACCCCATAGTTTATTATGGATCTTGCTCAGATCGCCATTTCTGAATGAAATACAGTACCCGCACGCCAAAATACGACACTTCAAGATCTCCCACATCACAAGGGCCACAGATAAATCCAACATTTATCCATTGCCACCCTAGAAGTTCAATTGATGATTGGGGAGATAATTCTGAATAGCATTATAACACTTCATACTAGAAAGTCATGTTATTGCTTCATTTGCATATCTAACCTTTTGCTTGAAAGTCTGGAGGAAGAAGAATTGATTGTCGTTTTTTTATTTTAGGCTATATTTGAGAGAGACGGTGACATTATTAATAGAGGTCGTGGAATAAAAAAAGCAGAAAATAGTACTACATTATTACCAAATAAAAAAAACTAGGTATTTGCCCCGCGCAATGCGCGGGGTTCGATATTTTATGTAATAAATGTATGTGATTATATTATTGATTACTATACATATAGATGATGTTTGTAAATATTGCATATTAATTTTGTATGTGTTCTTAATTTATATATTCCAACTTTTTTTATTGATTTAGTGACTATTAAACAATATAAGAGATTTCATTATTTATATATGAAAATGAAACGACTTTATATTTCTTATTTTACTATTTTGTCGAAATTATTAAAACAATTATAAAAAAGTAAGAAAAAAGAATACTTTCATTACAAATGATTTTTACTTCCATATTTCACAAAAATTATAATACAATGAATGTTAAATTAGCACAACGTAAATAAAAACATATCATTTTTCAATTTAAATAGATTTAAGTCAATTAAAATAATTTTATTTCTTAAAAATTATAAAATATATATTCTTTAAAAAGTCATGAATATGTAAAAGAAAAACATGTCAATTTAATCTTAAGTATATACATTAATAAAAGAAAAAATTGTTGCTGCTTTTTTTCTAAGTAATTCATATAAATCTACTATCTAGTATTACTGGGCCTCAACCTAAAAGTCCCTTCTGTTGGACATAAAAATTCAAAATGCAGTCATGCCAGAAGATCCTTCAAAAATGTAATTTTATATATAAACAAAAAAAAGATAAACTATGTATCTTATCGAATCATCTAATACATTATATGTAACAATATAACAACTTCATATCCTAACCTGCAATTGGTTATTTATATAATAATAAAATAATAATATAATATCTTCACTGCTTCCTCCGTGCCTGTTATTATATAAATGAGATCCATGGTCATGTCATCTGGGCACAACTCTAAATATCATTTAGTAGTATTTTAAGCACCAATTAAAAGGCCGTCTGAAGCACCTGTCGGACCTAAAATCTGACCTAAGGCGAAATACGTTTTGAAAACGTGCAATTTTAAAAGAGCCGCCACTAGTTAATTATTAGGCTAACTAGAATCCTAAATTTACCTAAGCGAGTAACGAATTAAACACCTAGGTATAAAATCGGTCTACGATAAGAAATTCGAGTTCGGGAGTTCTATTACGAATTAAAACACATGGAATTAATCACGCCCTTTCGATACTCAATTCACAGATTTGCCAATTTCACTATTTGAACACATGTCACAAATTAATCTAACGATGCCAAGATTTAATTAAATTTCTATCATGTGCAAAATATTATCTAAGTCTAAAAATAAATTATTATCTACAACTCCTAATTAAGACGAAATTCAGAATCCAAAATTAGATATATACATAACCCAATATTCATCCAACATATATGCATAATCATTTTAACAATTAAATATTCTACCCAATTACATTTAAACTATCTAATTAAATCTAATGTAATAAATAAAATAAAATAAAATAAAATAAATGATTGGAATTTACTTAAACTATGTCTAAATTACATGGTTAAAACTAATATAATAATAATAACATAATATCTGATAAATAATAATAAATAAATAAATAAATTTAAAAAATAAAAATAAAAAAAAATAACTTAACCTTCGCAGAAGAGGAAGAGTCCACAGGGGGGAGGACGGGAAGTGGGTGAACGGCAGGCTTTCGGTGATAGCGGAGGGCGGAACGGAGGTCCGGGCAGCGGCAGTCGATAGCAGCAGGGGGCGAGCAGCAGGTACCGGCGGGGTGATACAGCAGGGCGGCGCGATCAGGAAGCACCGGTAGATCTGGGCAACGGGCGGTCAAGGTAGCACCTCCGGTGGTCCTTCCAGCGGCAGGGGTTGATCTGGGTGACGGCGAACAAGGCCACCGGGATGGCAGGTCTTCACCGTGACTCCTGGACAGGCGGATGAGGCTGGAAGGAGACGAGGTCTCAGCTCCGGCGGGCATCCATGGAAGCTGCAGGGATAGCGTGGAAAAAAAAAAAAAAACTTTTTCACTACATGACAAATTTACACGAATTTCGAAATCTGATTGTAATATTATTGATGTTGTTTATAGCTAAACTAGAACCCCTAAACTAGGAAAATAAAATCTGAAAAATATATGCATTTAATATTCCGAAAATATACATATATATTTATGTATTTCACCATAAATACACATAATATATTTTCTAAATATTTTACAATAAATAATGCATATACACTATCATATTTAAGCCAGTCCTATCTTTAGAAACTTCGCGACCTTCCATATTTAAATACTTCCTTTTTTTTGTCGCGTCACATATGACATTTTGAACGTGCTATGCGCGGACCAAAATTAGGTGTTTACAGCACCGATCCAAAAATATCCATTTCAGCATGAATTTCTATTTTTGTTTGCATTGACAACATCATTCTCTTCATACAAAGAGATTAAAAAAAAAATACATTTTTTAGCTTATTAACAGTTTCAAACTAACGGAGAATATTTAGTGATAAGAGTTGGTTCTAATAAATAAATCCATGCTAAAAGTTCAACATATACTAACAAAGTACTCCCAAAGTTACATAACCACTCATTATGCATGCTAAACCAATATGAAATGTACCTTCGACTATTAATTTCCTTCTATAACACACGGTGACAAATGTAAATAATTTCAATCATATTAAAGTTAAAGACGGTGTGGCATTAATGGAGATGGTAAAAAATAACAACAAAATGATTGTAAATACATAAGAGAATAAATTTAGAGCATTACATGAGAGAAGGTCAGAAAAATTTCCCAAATCACCACCCTAGAGTAAACTAATAACATAATGACCCCCTTAGTAAAAGATTTTACAATTTTGCCCTCATGCCCAAGAGGCTGTCGGGCTTTTTAATTAAAAAAGCCCGACAGGCTCTTGGGCATTTTTAAGGGGTAATTAGAGTTAATTACCCTAAAAAAAGCCCGGCTCGGAGCCGGGCTTATTTAGCAGACTGAATTTCAGACACGAAATTCAGTCTGCTTGGAGACAAGACGTCTCACTCTAGCAAGACTGACTAGAGGAGAGAAGTCTTGTCTCCTTTCTGCTTTAGCAAGAAGTCTTGCTAAAGACTTTTTGCTAAAGGGAAAAAAAAGCCCTGCGGGCTTCTTTCAAAAAAAAACCCGGAGGGCTTTTTCCAAAATAACCCCGGTTTTCTGGCTGTTTTTTTTTTTTTTTGAAATGTTTATATATACTAGTTCGTCTGTTTTAAATGTCACTTGCGAAAAACAATTAGTTAAAACCTTACGAAGCAACCATTTGGTCTACTGATTTCAAGAGTTTCTTCATCTAAATTGAGGTTAGTTTCTTCAGTTTACTCTAATTTATGTTACATTTTTTTTTTGCCGAAATGTATATTACATCATTGTTATTTATAGAGCATCCACAACGGTTTTTACATAAATTGTATTCTTTAAAAGTTGTTACGTCGACATTTATGTACACCTTAAGTAATACGTAAGTTAAAGAAATACATAAATAATATTTGCTTTCCAAATTGTAATCGACGTTAAGAAACGTAATTTTGGACAAATTCGTATAAATTTAATCGGGCTCCAAATTTGACGCCGTCTGCGCCATTGGATCTCTTTACAAACTCTGATTTCATACTAAAATTTCAAAAAAAAAATTTCTAAAAAATTTGCAAAAAATGAAATTTGGCCAAATGAGCGCGTTTTAGGGGGGTTGAACAACATTATGAGTAAAAAATCCTAAAATTTGAAATGCTTTAAAAAAAATTACAGAATGTTATTTACATCATAAAATTACTAAGTTTCGAGTTTTGTTGCATTTGGAGTTGTAGATAATATCGGCAATGTTCATTCAAAGTTCAAATAGTAATCGACGTTTAAAATCGTAACTTTGGACAAATTCGTATAAATTCAACCGGATTTGAAATTCGACTTAGTTGCACCCTTGGGTCTCTTTAGGGGGGTCGAACAACATTATGAGTAGAAAATATTAAAATTTGAAATGCTTTAAAAAAATTAAAGAATGTTAATTACATCATAAAATTACTAAGTTTCGAGTTTCGTTGCATTTGGAGTTGTAGATAATCGGCAATCTTCATTTAAACAGTAATCGACGTTTAAAATCGTAACTTTGGACAAATTCTTAAATTCAACCGGACTTCAATTCGACGCCGCTTGCACAATTGTGTCTCCTCGAAATTCATAATAAAATTTAAAATTTTATTTTTTTAAAAAAAAAGCAAAAAATGAAATTTGGCAAGTGAGCGCGTTTTAGGGGGTCGAACAACATTATGAGTAGAAATCCTAAAATTCGAAATGCTTTAAAAAAAATTACAGAATGTTAACTACATCATAAAATTATTAAGTTTCGAGTTTCCTTGCATTTGGAGTTGTAGATAATCGGCAATCTTCATTCAAAAAGTAATTGACGTTTAAAATCGTAACTTTGGACAAATTCGTATAAATTCAACCGGACTTCAAATTCGACTTATTTTGCCCCATTGGGTCTCTTAACAAACACAGAATTCATACTAAAATTTTAATTTAAAAAAAAAAAAAAAAAAAAACTAGCAAAAAACAAAATTGGGCCAAGTGAGCGTGTGTTTTAGGGGGGTCGAACAACATTATGAGTAGAAAATCCTAAAATTAGAAATGCTTTAAAAAAATTACAGAATGTTAATTACATCATAAAATTACTAAGTTTCGAGTTTCGTTGCATTTGGAGTTGTAGATAATATCGGCAATGTTCATTCAAAGTTCAAACTGTAATCGAAATTAAAAAACAAAAAAAAATTATGGTAAAAAGATTTATATTTTTTTACTTATGGATTTGGAATAATTTAAAATGGTAATATTTGTAACATTTACACGTGTTTTAATGGTAGAATTTCAGACTGCTGTATTTATTCGTCACTTATCCAAGATGGTGACGATATGGTTTCGTTACAACGGTTGGGTTAATCCGAACAGTTCTAATCTTCAGTATGATGGCGGTGAATTTTCTACACTAGAAACTCATCAGGATATCACCCTATATGAGTTAAAGATGGAGGCGAAGAGGCTATCTGGATTTCCATACACTGCTATTTTTTGGTGGTATGACGGTGAGATTTATGAAGTCACTGAACATACTCGGTGGAACTTAATTAAAAATTGTTCTGGTGAGTTAGTTCAACTCATTATCGTTAAAGGAAATCAACAGGATGATGAGGAGTACAGTCGGCTCCCCTGGAGTGGTTATGACCCGGTACGTCATATGTTGGGTCTAGGACTACGCGGAGGAAATCCTGAAGATGGAGAATGCAGTAATGCTGGGGTTTCGGTGGTTGCGGCAGAGGCTGATGAAGCGGGTGGAGCTGGAGGAGACTCTGACGACGGGATGAGCTCAGTTGCAAGCAGTGTTGATGTTGAGCGAGAGGATGAGAATGCCTTACACGAGGCTCGTAGCAATTTGCAGGGTGTAGATGCATACGATGAAGATTGGATCTCGGGTGACTGGGAGGAAGGTTTAGACTGCAACGATTGGGCGAGCATTCTAGCTCAAGCTCCAATTTGTCTGATTTTAAGTTGGGCGATAGCTTTGACGACAAAAAAGGACTCCAAGCGCATGTCAAAAAGTGGCACATCAAGAATGCTCGTCAATGCAAAAGCGATAAATCAGACCAAAAAAGGATCAGGTTTAAATGCATAGACGATTCGTGTTCTTGGTTTCTCCGTGGATTCCATTGTCCGCTTATTGGAGAATGGACAATCACGAAACTAGGTCCCCCTCACACGTGTCATAATATCGAGCCGATCACACAACACAGGCAACTTGATTGTCAGTTGATCTCGGATGGGATTTATCAGTTCGTGAGTAGGAACAAAGGCATTACGATTGGCGACTTGCAAGTCGCCATTCAAAAGGATTATCAAATAGAGCCAAGTTACCGAAAAGTTTGGTATGCCAAATCTATGGTGATTGAGAGGATTTATGGAACACACGAGGAAGCCTTTGAGAAATTTCCTCATATCATGGTGGCGCAACAATGGCACAATCCAGGCACGGTGTTTGAGTATGCGTGGAAAGGTTTTGACGTTGAAAAGGGAAGTCAGGTATTCGATAAATGGTTTTGGGCTTACGGTCCTTCTATTGCTGGTTTTCCACACTGTCGACCGGTGATCAGCATCGATGGCACTCATTTGTACGGCAAGTACAAAGGAAAACTTCTTATTGCAGTGGCGTATGATGCTGGCAATCATATATTTCCATTGGCGTTTGCATTGTGCGACAAAGAGTCCACTGAGACTTGGACATGGTTTCTGAAACATCTGCGCAATCACGTGACAAAGGATACACAAGAATTGTGCATAATATCTGATCGTCACAAGGGAATACTAAGAGCTGTCGAAGAAGTCTGGCGGGACGGGGGTGCTGTTCACAAGTATTGTGCACGTCATCTGGCCAGCAACTTCAACACTCATTTCAAGAACATCAAGTTGAAGAAAAAGTTTGAGAAGATGGTGTGGACTTCCTCAAAGGTGATGTTTCAGGATGCCCTTCAACGATGGAAAAGAGCTAACGACGGTCAGTACAAACAGTTCATAGAGCAGTTGGGAGATTTTAGCCATTGGAGTTTTGCACATGACGGGGGTTCCCGATACGGTGCAATGACCACGAATCATTCTGAAGTGTTCAACAACGTACTGAAGAAAGCAAGAACTTTACCTATTACTGCGTTGTTGAAGGTTACATTTTCGAGAATGACAAAGTGGTGGGTCAATCGTGCTCTTGAAGGCGTGCGTGAGTTAGAGAAAGGCACCATTTTTCTTCCTAAGATTGCAGAAAAGTTAAAGGAAGCTGAAGAAGCATCAGGTCAAATGAGGTGTACACCATACCAGTACGGCGTGAAGTACAGCGTTGAGACTTATGATGGGGATACCTTTGTGGTTAACCTGGAGGAGAAGACTTGTGAATGTGGTAAATTTCAGTTGTTCCACCGACCATGTTCGCATGCCATGTGTGTCATCAAAAAGGTGGGCGTAAGGGTTGAACCGTATGTCGATCCTTACTTCAGGATAGACCACTACATTCGAACGTACGCTGTTTCGTTTGAACCAATTTATCGAACTGTTGCGGGACCGGTATGGGATGGACCATCTGTAACTTTTGATCCTGATATGCTAGTATCAGGGAAGGGTCGGAAGAAGGGCAGAATTCACAATGAGATGGACACTAGCAGACCACCCAAGAAGAAAGTCTGCAGTAAATGTCACCTGCCGGGCCACAATAAAAGAACTTGTAGGACAACCACTTGATATTTATTATTGTTTAGATCATTATGTATTAATTAATTATGTATTCTTATTTTGGTTATCATGTAATATTTAATTTGCAATGACTACTTTCATTTTCCAAATACTAATACTAAATATTAAACATACATAAACATCATTAAAAAATATATATATATACATATGCAACTACATAAAGTTGAAGAAATAATCATTGTCATTCACGCCTGACTGAGGTTGAAATTCTTGAGTCGTAACTGGAGGCTGTGTGTCTTGAGAAGGAAACATGTATTGAGTTTCATTTTGAGAAGGATACGTCCACTGGAATTCCGCGGCTGGGAATTGGCTCCATTCTAAATGCACATCTTCATTTTCCGGCTGAATATGCATTGACTCTACTTGTTCCATTTCGTGGGATGATTCCACATTGTCATGGATCACTGTATCGTTAGAGTCTGGAGATAGCGGTTCTTCACAGCAGCGTTGAAATTTTCAAGTTGATCGTTTACTATAAAACTCTCCTTGAAATTTCCAATCACGCGGTCAAGTTTCCTCTTTTGACGATGTTCAACCGCCCTCTGCACCTTTCTAATATGTTTGATCGCCCACTTTATACTCTTCATCTGTAAAGAATACATACGAATTGACTTTTTGTGGCAAAGTGTCAAACAAACAAACAACCGAATATAACAAAGTAGTACTTACAGCACATTGGTTGGCATTTCCGTGTTCTTGGAAATGACCCGGGGTTACGAGGGCATTTTCAGCAACCGATAGAGGTTGAGGTGGAGGACCCCGACGTGCTAATGTCTGGGTGACAGACTCGTACCATTACGTGTACTCTTCCTCCCGTGCGCCAACTGGAGTAGGCCATTCTGAAGTCTCCCAGCGGTTGTTCCAAGCAATCACGGCATGGTTATGCTCTATGTGCCATGGCACATCTCGAAACTTTATCCATGACGTGATTTTGTGGAGACGGGTCCATTCTCTGCGGTCATCCCATGGAGCAGGAATTGGCTGGGGAAGCCCAAACTGTCGGTAAACTCGATGGGGTAGTTGCCACTCCACAATGTGAAAGTAAATCAGTGGCAGACACTTCGCACCCAGCAAGTGGGAATCCATACAAATACGTGCTACTGCACGCTGCTTAGCTTGAGTCCACGGGCTCCATGTAAACTAAGATCATTCAAATATATGATTAACATATAGCTCGAATATATATAACTCATCTCCAACCTCATGCGTGTTTACTAAAATACAAGTATTCTAAAAATGTACACAAACTAATATCGGTAAAAAGTACACTAACTAATATATGTAACTCGAATTTTCTTACCCCTTCTGGAGCGAGTGCATCTATGGCATCTCGGTAAAAATGTCGATTGCGTGGCGCCGGATTATCTTTTCTTGTCTTCACGCCGACCCACCAAACACCGATGGAACTATTTCGAGGAGCATCTTTCAACAGGAGGAGCGGTTTACCAACACCGATGTGCTCCCAACACCAAACCTACATTACCATAAATTTACGTCAAATAAGCCATTTTATAATTACTCTAAACAAATAGAAGAGGTGTAAACTTTGCATACCTGTAGGAGGACACCACAACCCGCCAAATCTTTTAGATTAGATTTGACCCATTTGCATAAACCCTTGTAAGTATAGCTCAACACAGCTGAGCTCCAGCTGTATGTCCTTGTCTGTTCTAAATCTTCTAAGAAGTGAAGATATTCCATTGGACAATACTTTCCTTGGGTGCCAGAGATCAGCGCGGTAGATAACAATACCATTATGTATCCTCTCGCTCGCTGTTGTGCTTCCTCCTCAGTTGTTGGTGCCCAATCTTGAGCTTGAGGATCTTTTTTCAAGAACCTATCTCTCAACCATTTGATTGAAACGTCTGTTGACGTTTCCGTCTTTTTCAGATCACCTCGTCCGGGCCTAAATCCAAGCAACTCTTGACATTTATCAAGTAAATCCGTTTTTGACGTGGAAGAATTCAAGCTCAGATAATTGTCTGTCCACGGAAGCCCATCAGCAGGCAGTCCTAATATCATTTGTACATCTTGTAGCGTAATAGTCATTTCACCGTAAGGGAGGTGAAATGAATGAGTTTCGCATCTCCATCGCTCTGCCAAGGCATGCAAGAGACCTGGATCTACATCCACACGGCTAGCCAAGCCAGCTAACTTGAAACCCGCTATGTTGACCCAATGTTCAGTCCAAGGATCGATAACCCACATTTTTCCAGCACGGATATATAGCTCATCTTCAACTCCATGCGTGTTTGCCTACATAATGTATGTATTGTTATATGCTCTACATAATATAAATCTTTAGACATTTATATACATTTATTTTAAAAGTTAGACATTTTAAGTTACCACATAAGTTTCTATTTATATATGCCTAGTTAAAAAAAATTAAATAATAAATTTGAATTTTATTTTACTAAAATACCAGTATTTTAAAAAAGTACACAAACTAATGTATATCTACTCACAAACATATAAAATAAATTATGCTGTAACATTATTTAAATAGAACTTAAATTAAAAGTATACTGACCTACATAATGTATGTATTGTTGTTATATGTTCTACATAATGTAAAATTTTTAATCACATTGGCTTACGAGTAAATTGTAACATAAATTAAAAGTACATTAGCCTACATAATGTATGTACTGTTATATGTTCTATATAATGTATTTTTTTTTAAGACCAAAAAAAAAATGTAATTTTTTTTTATATTTATATACATATAGTTTAAAAGTTAGACAATTGAACTTACCACATAAGTTCTCTTTATATATGTCTATTTTAAATGTTTTAAAATAATAAATTCGAATTTTATTTTACTAAAATACAAGTATTTTTAAAAAGTACACAAACTAATATTTATTTACTCACAATCATTTTATATATTCATAAACAATATCTATTATATGTAAAACAATACTAGTTAATATAAAAACATGTATACTACACTTTGAGTAAAGATAACTACAAAATAAAAGTAAGTTCAAAAAATTACCGTATCGACAGCAGCAAATTGGGATATATGATTACTCTCGTAGAGAAGAGTATTGTTTAAAGGCTCAATTATCGACCTAGAGCTACCGTCAATTGCACTTCTTCTGCGGTCGTGTCTTCTATGATGTAAACCGGCACCAAGTGATGAACTTTCACCAACAAAATGCTCCATTTTTAATTTATTAATCTGTAAAAAAATAATTTTTTTTTATACAGAGTGGGGTTTTAACTTATAATGTTAAAACCCCATCTCTGTCGATGGGTTAAATAGCTAGGTCCCCTCACAAGAGAGGACCAGCTGTGTGAGGGCTTTTTTAAAAAGCCTTCACCAGCCTTTCCTTTAGCAGACTGAGTCTGCTAAAGGAGAGACAAGACGTCACACTGTGACGTCTTGTCTCATCAGCAGACTGATGATTCAGTCTGCTGAAAAGCCCAGCAGGACGCCGGGCTTTTTAGCTGACTGAATTCTCAGTCTGCTTTAAGGGGGTAATTAGCGCTAATTACCCCCTTAAAAAAGCCCGGGAGCTAATCGGGCTTTTTAACTAAAAAGCCCGACTAGCTCTTGGGCCTAGGGGCAGAATTGTATAAACTTTTATCTAAGGGGTCATTCTGTTATTAGTTTACTCTAGGGTGGTGATTTGGGAAATTTTTCGAGAAAGTCATAAGGTTTTCTCATAAAAAGAGGTGTTAGAGGAGATTTACAAAAAAAATGTGCGTTACAAAGTGATGAGCGTTACATCAGCAAACTGTAGCCAATCACATTGCTTTGTGGAGACGTGGAGTTATTTTAGAGTATAATAGCCTAAGTGTATCTAAATTATCTACTATATTATATTAATTCGGTATCGGAAGCCCTCTTGTCGACACGTGGACAGTCCAAGCAGTCACCGTTTCCTAATTTAATCGGAATTTAATAGGGGTTCTCTAAATTTAGATACATAATATTGATTGGTTGAAACTTAATAAGTATTTTTATTTCCTATTTTGGTCTCTACGCAATTTATAGAAACAAATTAATTAAAAGTTTCCATTTAAATAGTATATCTATACAGTTTGGTTCCAGAAGAGCACAGGCCGCCATGTGGACAACATATATATAGAATTTGTAATTAACTCAAATTTTAGATTTAGAAATATCTATATAAAAATATTTCCTTCAAAGAATTAAATATAAATAGTCGAGCTGAAACGCGGTTAAATGAAATGTAATGACTTCTAGGTTGGGGTCCTGGGGTCCGGTGATATTGTTTAGGGTTTTTTAAAATATTGGAAAGAAGTTTCACAGTATATTATATGTCGGAATTCTAATGTTCTTATGTACGTAGTTTATATATATATTGTTTTTGCAATGATAGATACTTTTTGTTCTGTTGGTTCAAAATAAATATATGGTATCTAACAATAAAGAATCTTCTACAAATAAATAGTCTCATGCAAAAGCATTCTCGCAATTATTTAATTATCTTGAGAAGTTCTCAACTTTCTAAAGAGAGTTAGCAAAAAAAAAAAATTTTAAAAAAGTAGTTTAGAATATTAACCTTTTATATTTACACATATGAATGACTAGAAGAAAAAATACGAACTTTGTAAGAAAATCGTTAAATCAAGTTGTACTCCCGGTGTTAGCTGTTGACATACATTCTCTACGTAACACGTGTACGCTTTTTCCATTCATATTTAACAGCGTCTCTATAAATTTAAATACAAAATATTAGATATCTGCAAATTAAGAAATCATATTTTTCTCTTTTTGTTTAAAATTAAAATTTTCAGGACTGCTCGACGCCTTCCATTCGAATCAAGAGACGCACGTCTGATTATACTATGCTAATTATGTCATTTTTTTCTCATATTTTAGTTTCTACGTAAAATAAAGAATTTTATATATAAATAAAGTAATAAAGAATTAAAAAAAAAGTTATTTAAATAATATATCTATACATTTTAAGGTCGCCGCGTAATTTTTTTTTCCTATTTGTAATCAAACAGTATATAAATATAAAAGACAATAACAATACATAAATATAAAAATGTATATATTATATGAAAATCACAATATATAAACCTATATAATATATATATATATATATATATATATATATGAATATTTAGGTTTTAGGGTTAATTGAATAATCTATTACATAATAAAAAAACTGTAAATTTAAAAATGACCTCACCTAAAAATTGTCCTCACAAAATGAGTTTCGACGCGCTTTTTTCTACTTTCTTCGGCTGCTGCGTGTCCTTCCCTCTTCTTCACGCCTCACAGGAGCAACAGACAACTCTTCACCGCCACAATGCACCGTTTACATAAGACATGACATGACATGACATAAGACAACTTTTTAGTCATCCTCATGCTTCCTCGCCAGTCTCTCTATTTCTCACCGATCTATTCCATGCGTTGTTGCATTGAATCACGTACTTCTGCTCTACCTGCAATGAAGGCCCACTTTTCCACTGAAACATGGTAATCTCATGCTAAATTTAACTCCAAAGTATTTTTTCTTCTGTTGATTTCTTCGGTCCTTGGTAGCTACTCTTTTGATATACTCCCAAAACCGGTAGACGAGCAATTAGAAGACCTCCATGCGCAGTTCTACCCAATTCACTGCATAACATGGTATACAATTTCCTTATTAAATTACGTTCTTTGTTATGAACCCTTATATATATGCACTGAAATTGTTCGATGAAATGCTCTTGCAACTATCTGACTAATGCAATTCAGTTTTTTTTTTTTATTTAATTCTCATGAAATTATGTTCTCCCTGCAAAAAAAAAAAAAGCAGGGTCATAAATTCTTATATATGCACATGAATTGCTCGATGAAATGCTTGTGCGGTATATCTTTAACGAGTTCACGATGTATGAGTTCAACGTTCGCCGGTGCACGCTTAGCATGTAGCACGACTGGACGGAGTGCATGTACGCTCTCGGGCAGTCGGTGATGGCTGGGTTGGGTATGTCGCGAGAATCAAGATCGCGACAACCGGTGGTCAAGCAGATGCGTATCGCAGTCCGGTCTAGAAGCCTTATGTATTGTGTAAGGCTTGATGATGCTTTAGGGCCCCTTTTTCCAGATTCGGGCAAAGAACAACGTTACGTTTTTAATATTATTTCATGGTACTAAGATATTTGAACTAACAGGTTTGTTGAGTGGAAAGCCGTTTCGTTTTGGCGATAGCAACTCAAAAGGTCGCGAGGGTCTATTCATTATATGATTCGCTTACATTTAATTTATTCAAGTATATTGATTATCCATTATCATAACGTAACCGCAAGTAGATCAGTGGTTGGTGTTAGGTTCTAAGTTTTAGGTCAACGGGTTGTCGGCCTAAACCTTACTCCTCACTGGTGAAACTACGGATTCGGTGCTCCTAGATCCTGTCGTTCTGATCCGTGCCCTTCTGTCCTCCTCCTTCTCTTCTCCACGTGCCCTGCAAGAGGGGCAATATCAAGCACGGAGGGGGGGTGGTGCTTGATGAACCCTCTCCGATGCCTAAGTCAGTACGTTTCTTTCTAGAGAGATAAATCTAGAGAGATGCCAGAGCTAAAATTGCATAAGTGGCCAAGATCCTCAAATGAATGGTGGAATGGCTGTATTTATAGGCAACGGTGTCATTAAGGTGGCTTAATGACATCGTTAACCTTTAAACACAATTAATTAGTCTTTGATCACATAATTAAAACCTTAAAGCACGGAGAGGTTGGTGGGAATAATCCAAGTGTGGGAGTCGGAAAATGGAGCCGGGGCCCTTGGGGGCGGGGAGAAAATCCGACCTCACCTAGGTGAGTTCGTCGCGGTCCGGACGAGTATTTTCGCCTCGTCCGGACCGTTGGTGTTTCGGCAGGGTGTTTGGGTCGAAGTTTCGATTTATAGTCATTAACGGGGTGATCAAAATAAAACGATTCGGAAGTCAACGGGTTTAAATTGGGCGTATATCCATCACATGCCCCCGAGTCAACCAATGGTCTGACCCTTGAATGACTCTATTTTAGGATGGTATGACACGCGCAATTTGAAGCCGGAATTTTACCTTTTGTCGGAATCCTTACTTACCCATGGGGGTGTGTCTCTGACTCTGCCCCCTGTCTTATAAGATAGAGGAGTTGCAAACGTCAGAATAGCACGGACACGTGTCCGTCTGAGATGGAAATAATGAATCCAAAACCGTCACGGGCTCATACTTGGAAAATATACGCACGTGTGGGGATGCAACATGAGTACGGCTAAATGAGTCTATTCTTCAATTTCATGACGGGGTAAGCCTAAGTGGGGAAAAATTTTAATTTTGGTCCAAAATTTTTCTAAGTATAGGATACTAAAAAATATGCCTATAGGATGTTAACTTGGGTGGAAATATGCCTAACCATAGTCTAAGGGAGGTAAAGATGATAGTTTTCCCTTTAACCCTTAGATCTCTTCTAACTTTAAATGGAGGGTTGTGATTATGTCACTTTAAAAAACCCTACAGCTTTTCAAATATATAGAGGAGTAAAGAAATTACCTCACTTAGCCACCATTGTCATCTTTTTCTTTTTTCCTCACACTTGGAGAGCAAGGAAAAATTTGGAGTAAATCTTGCACACCAAGGGAGGGGGCCGGCCAGAAATTCCGGTGGAGGAGGCGGAATTCCGGCCAGCACGGACACGGCGGCGTGGCGGAGGCCCTTGGCGGCGCGACGGAGACGAGGTGATCTAGCAGCTCGGGGCGAGGCGGCGTGGACCAGGACCAGGTGGGTCCGGCTCGGCGGACGACGGCGAAGCTACCACGGGCGACGGCAGCGTCTGGTCCGGCGAGGGCGGGCGACAGCGAGGCGGGGCAGCTCCGGCGCGACGCGAGGCGACTTCCGGCGACAGCGGGGTCTGGTTTCCAGCGACCCCAAAATTTGAATTTCGGACCCGTTTATCAAATCGGGTCGGGTTTTCCAAAGGTCCAATCTTTTCCTTTTCGTTACCGTATAAAATGTCGATACTTGAATTGCCGATATTTGATTCGTGATTGCCGTAGATAGTCGCTTGCTCGGAAATAATTTCCTGTCCGTTGAAAATATTCCCGCTCGAATTTTGATATTGTGATGTTGTTTGTGTGTTGGTCTCCATTGAGGGGCTTGACCGTAATTTTGCTTGAAAATCGGTTTTTGATCCGAGCCGAATTGCCCGATTTTGTCGTTGTGGTGTCCTTGAATTTTTGGTTGTCGCTTGTTGGGTGCCGGGGTATGTCCGGATTTTTCGGAGATCTTCTTATCTTAATACTCGTCATGCTATGACAGGTATTGTACTCGTGGTGGTGCCCCGTACACAGACTTGGCAGAGGCGCTATATCCTTCGAAGGATGAGTAAGCTTTTCTTTCTCTCTATTCGTCGCGTTATTTTCTTTCCTGGCATTAGTTCGGAGTCGGATTCTGGGTCGGGGTATTGGTCGGAGCCTGATTTGAGCTTGGAATGTCTCACTGCCTTTGATTTAGGTCTTGCTGCTTTGTCGGAGAACTATTTGACTAGGTCCGACTATAATGAGCATGTCACCTTAGACGACATTTGTCCTTTAGACGAGACTTTGTACCCTTTCCTCCCTTCTTTGGGAAACACTCGCCAGACAGTGACAGAGCCCCCCAGGGGGAAGGTTGTTGTCTATCCTTCCCAGATTCGGTTTGGGTTACGTCTGCCTTATTGTGATGAGCTCGTAGAATTGAGTAGATTCTTTAGGATCTCCCCTGTGAACCTTGCCCCTAGTGCTATTCGCGTCTGGGTGGGTTTCCGGGTGCTATGTCAGTGGTACTCCTGGAAGTACTCCTTGGTCTGTTCCGGTGCTTCTTCCGATTTCAGTATCAGAAGAAAGTAGGCTTAGCGAGTTTCGTGACTCGCTATCCTTCCCTCAAAGATTCTCGATTTGCTGATTTCGGGTTGAGCGGAGTTGAGTGGAATACTTCTCTTCGTTTCGTGGTTCGGAGCGATAACTCGGCGAGCCATTGGGCCAAACATTATTTCTTTATCACGGATCGATACGTTACCTGGCCGGTTCTGAATGAGGAACGATCAGACGGCTGGCCTACCTTTGGGGAGTTCTCTTCTGTGGACTTAGAGACTATGAAGACTATCTATGAGAGCCACAAGACCCAGTCTTACTGCCCTGTGTCCTTGGTGACCGAGACAGACCTCTATGAGGCAGGGATTAGTTTGACTCCTCTCTCCGGGGATTCGGTATGTTACTTAGTCTTCTCTTCTATATTTATTTTCTGTTTTTCCCTTGTAGGTTGGTTTCACGGGAAAACGTATAACGTGCAGGCAGCGCCGGTTGATTTGAGCAAGAGGAGGGCTCCCTCCAGCTCTACTCCGAAGAAGTCCCCTATGCCTGGGAAGACTGCTGGGGCCTCTGGTATACTTCTTTCCTTCTTCTCTTATGGTATACTTCTGTTTTTTCTAATGTTGTTTTCCTTGTATTGTTAGGGCACTCTCCCCTGGTGACCGAGAGAGTCGTCTCTGTGGGCAAGGGCTCTGGACCTTCTAAGTCCAAGTCACGGAGGTCCGACTCTGAGGCTGGGGCCTCGGCTGTCAAGAAGAAGAAGGCTGCAGATCCTCCTCCCCCTGGTGTTTGTCCTCCGACCCTGTCTCGCGACAAAGAGATAGTGGTCGAAGAGGCGCCTTCCCGGACTGATAAAGGGAAGCGGCCTGCTGGTGATGGTGGGGTGGTCACTGATTCTCCATCTCCTGCCCCCCAGCCGAGGGCACGGTCTTCAGGTTCGTTTTTTCTTTATGTCATTGATGTTTCTATGCTTGTGTTTTTCTTTACTTTGCTTTCTTTGTATAGGTGGGCCTCCGGCTTTGAGTCAGAAGGACTTTACGCGCCTTACTGACGAGGATATCGTGGGAGCTGAGTGGACTCCCTTTGCTGGATTGAAGGAGTTCCACTTTGACAGCGGTTCCTCCTTGCGCACCCCGGAGGTTGGCATTCGGGTACTTCGCGGTGCCATCGCTCCTGGTGATCGTGTTCCTCAGCCTAAGTCCCCTAAGGAGACCCGGCGCTTCATCCAGGGGGTGTTATCCCGCTATGTTCCTGTAAGTGGTGTTTCTCTCCCTTTTTTCTTTTATGTGATTGCTTGCTAAGTCACTTATCCCTTGTTATATTTTCAGGGTATGTCCGACATGGTGAATATGTCGTCTCTTGCGCTTGAGCTGTCAGATGAAAAGAAGGCTCTTGAGGATAACCAGGTATTCTTGAAGGCGGAGCTTGCCACTGCCGCTGAGAAGGCTCGCCTGTCTGACTTGCAGATGCAGGAGCTTAGGGACCAGGTAGCTCTACTTGAGACTACCGTGGGTATTTTGCGCCGTGAGACTGATGTTGCATCGTCACTCCATGCTGAGGAGTTGACGAAGCTTGAGGCGAGGTGCCGGGCGGAGGAGAGAGTTGTTGCAGTATCTGAGTACAAAGCTTCCTCTACCTTTACTGCTGATTACAACGTTCGGTTGAACCAGGAGATGAACCAGTTCGGGGAGTACCTTGTCGATCACATCTTCCGTATTGATCCCCAGTTTCCCGTCAATGATCTGGGTGACTTTGGACCATATGCTTCTGGTTATATGGCTGTTCTTAGGGGTCAAGCTGTCGTTGCTGATGAGCCTGCCCCTACACAGGTTGATGTTATACCCGTGGATGTTGATAGTTCAGGCTCTTCCTCCTCTTCTTCGACCTCTGTTGGTGGTTCTACCTCAGAGGTTCAGGACCGTGAGGACTCTCCAGCAGGCTCTGGTTGATATGCTGATAACTCTTTATCCTTGTACATATGACTTTACTTTTCCTCCCCTTTAATGGGTTGAGTGTTTCTCCCATTGATGGGTCGAGTTCATTTTGGGATTGCTATACTTGGGATGTTTTGTTGCTTTCTTTCTTTGCATGGTTGTGTTGGCGGTGTGTGGAACACCTGCCTTTGGTTGTGGTATGCATGGTGTGTGGAACACCTGCCTTTTGATGGATACTTCGTATGCTTCTGTATATATTCCTTTGATCATGGACTCTTCCTTACCTTGTGCTTTCCTTTACTTATCTTTCTTTTGTGTTTTCCTTCACATCATACCTGCTATCTTATCAAGAAAAAACATTATGTGTTCTTCATACAACTTTGCTTTGTAATTATTTTTTCATGGGATACTTCTTAGTATGGTGCAATGATCTCTTCTGATACCCT
This sequence comes from Clarkia xantiana subsp. parviflora, assembly GCA_036873135.1. Classification (NCBI taxonomy): domain Eukaryota; kingdom Viridiplantae; phylum Streptophyta; class Magnoliopsida; order Myrtales; family Onagraceae; genus Clarkia; species Clarkia xantiana. The sequence goes on from JAPTYO010000022.1 coordinate 6,168,622, forward strand.
TTAAATGGTATGTATGGTATTGTTAGACCAAAGATACGCTCTTGGTGGGCGTCGAATCTGTTCACGAGACAGGCTCTCGGAGGGCGCTTAACGTTTCACAGGATAGGCTCCCGGAGGGCGCAAGTTAGACCAAAGATACGCTCCTGGTGGGCGTCGAATCTGGTAGTTTGAAATCTACCTCAAGATACGCTCTTGGGGGCGTCGAATCTGGTAGTTTGAAATCTACCTCAAGATACGCTCTTGGGGGCATCGAAGGTCGTAGTTTTTAGAAACCATTCTCAAGATACGCTCTTGGGGGCGTTGAAGTTCGTAGTTTTTGGAAACCACTCTCAAGATACGCTCTTGGGGGCGTCGAAGTTCGTAGTATGAAAACTACTCTCAAGATGCGCTCTTGGGGGCGTCGAAGTTCGTAGTATGAAAACTACTCTCAAGATACGCTCTTGGGGGCGTCGAAGTTCGTAGTATGAAAACTACTCTCAAGATACGCTCTTGGGGGCGTCGAATTTCGTAGTATGAAAACTACTCTCAATATACGCTCTTGGGGGCGTTGAGGGTGTTGTTGACTTGGAAGTCATATTTGTGTAAGGATAAAATAATGATTATATCACCACCTTCTTTGAAAGATACTTTTGAGTAACTTCTACTTCATTAGGAGCATTCATGCTTTATGTACACTTGGGGTGCCTTGGATGGATCAAGACACCCTTTGGAGGAAATCAAAGATAGTTGTAGAGTCGGAGTAACTTCGTGAGTTCTCCTTCTCAAAAGTTGTTTTTGGAAAACTTAAAATGCTTGAACATGCAAAGTGTTGAATATTAAACTAAGGATATGGGGTGGTGAGTGTGTTTGTTGCCACGTACTCCTTTAGGCCTCCTTTGTAAATCATCTCTTCCACTTCTATCTTCAACACCATGCAATCATTGGTTTGATGCCCCCAGGTCCCATGGTACTCACACCAACCCTGTGCATCTCTTCCTAGGAAGGCCTTGCCCTCCTCTTTGCATTTTGGTAGCTCTTCCTTGAGGTATTCCTGGAAAATTTCTTCTATCTTCATTGTAAGGGGTGTGAATTTGAAGTTTACACCTCCTTCCAGTGTGTCAGTCCCTCTTCCTTCTTCAAGGACTTCTTCACATCGCCCTACCTCTTTTTCGAATGCCTTGTCCAGCCTCTCTTTGAGCTCCCTCATTGTGCTTGTCATGACCACCTCATAGAGCCCTCTATATGCTTCGATTGAGGTTGGATGCATGTTTCTAAGGAAGGCCCTTACGGCCTCTCTTCTTGTGATGTCTATGCTTGCACCTTAGCTGAAGAATCTCCCAAAGTAGCTTGATATGGACTCCTTTGGCATTTGCTTGATGTCGTCTATATATCGGAAACCCTTTACGATGGAGTCCCTTATTCTCTTTCCTTCTTCATTCTCTGACTGCCAAGGTATGCTCGTTACCCTTACAGCCTTGCTTCTCTGTCTCTTCTTAGCTAGTCTTTGAAAGAACTGCTTACTCAGGCAGAGTGCAACTCCCTTTTTCATCTCTCCCTGCTTTAACCTTTTCATCACCTTCTTTTTGTCTTGGATGGCCCCAGTCATGACCATAGTCACTGTGTCTGACTTGTGTGATCCACGTCTCATGGAGTTGACGTAGCACTGCCTTGCAGTGCGTTGATCACCTAAGACTTCCCCAATTCCGTTTTCAGTGATATACTTCAGCTTCTGATGCACTGTAGATGGCACAATTTCATATGGATTTATGGTTGTTCTTCCTAAGATCCCGTTGTAGGCTCCCAGGCTTTCAACCACCATGAAGTTGACGTTCACTCTCAGCTGTGTCCGTCCCTGGCCCATGGTCACTGGCAGGGTTATCATTCCTAGGGGATAACTTGTTGCCCCTGAGAAGCCAACCAGAGGGAAGTTGACTGGTTTGATGTCTGCCTTTGTTTTTCCTATCTCTTCCAGGACCCTTAGGCTTAGGAGGTCTGCCGAGCTGCCCTCATCTACCAGTATTCTTTTTACATCGAAATTACCGATGTCCATCGTGATGACTAAAGCATCATCGTGCGGGAAGACGATATGACTCTTGTCCTTCTCCGAAAACTCAATCTTCATCTCCTCTCCTTCTCGTTGTCTCTTTCTCCACTTTGGCACTGAGCTCAGCTTGGATGCATAAACTTCTCTTGCATTGGCTGTTGGGCCACCTGATGCCACTCCTCCATGTATCATGTTTATAGTCCCCCTCTTGTTAGGTGGGGGATTATAATCTACCTTGTCTTTGTCTTTATCCTTGTATGATGGCCCTAGTTGTGTGCTATTGCCACCGTGATCAACAAACTGTTTTAGCTCCCCTCTTTGGATGATATTGTTGATACTTAGCTTCAAGCTAAAGCATTCGTTTGTATCATGCCCATATGCCTCATGGTTATCACACCATCTATCCTTGTGTGTCCCTAGCATTGGGGCTCTCCATCTTCTGGGGGGCGACCATAATTTCTGATTTCTCATCTCTCTCAGGACCACTGCTGGGGTGGTGTTCAATGGTATGAACTTGATAACATTTATTTCCCTAGCCATCAATGGTTCACCCATCTGATTTCTTTACTGAGGCGGACGCCATTCTTGTTGCCTTATGGGTTGAGGTGCCTGAGGTGGCTTTCCCTTATTCTGCTTTGTGTTGTCCTCCTTTGCCGCTTGAATCTTGGCTTTCTTACTCACTATGTGCCTCTCTAGGTCTATATGAGTTTTCACTCTCCCTGCCAGCTCCTCTAAGGTGCTTGCAAGTTTTTTGGCCATCTTTTCTGCCAATGTGGACCCGAAGCGGCCTAGGTTTCTTATGAAGGCTCTTATTATTTCACCCTCAGTGATGTCGCCTTGTATGTCTGCTATGTTCTGGTTGAACCTAGTGTAGTAATCAGCCAAAGATTCATCATTCTCTTGCTTCACATCATCTAGGGAGCCTGTTCCTTTGAGTAGCTTCCTTTCTCCTAGGTATCTCTGAAGAAACTTCGCCTTTAGCTGCGCCCATGAGTGGATGCTCTCAGTAGGTAGGAGAAAAAACCAATGTGACGCCACCCCTGACAGGGTGTTTGGAAATAAGAGTGCCTTGTAGCGGTCATCAGTTGTTCTCCCGAATAGAGAGGCTTCATGCTGCTGAATGTGCTCTAAAGGGTCTCCCTTGCCATTGTATTTTGCTATCTGTATTGTATGCAAGGAGTCTGGCACTTTGTTCATTTCCAAATCCCTTGTGAAGGGGTGGTTTGTGTTGTCACTTAGGCAGTGCAGTCCGTTCCTCTTTGACTCACTCATCTTCCTTACTATCATGGCTTCTATCTCCTCCAGGGTAATCATCACCGGCATTGGAGTATAGTCTCTCTGATATCCTCCATAGTTGTAAACTGGGCTTGCTGGGATCCCTTGTCCGTGCTGGTACGGACTATAGGCGTATCCCTGATATCCCTGCTGGGGTACTTGGTGGAATTCCTGCCTCCTTGGAGGTCTTGCCTGTCTTTCTGCCCTCAGCGGGGTGTATGCCCCGGCGTCCTGCTGTGTCTGTTGCTGCCTTAGAGGCACAAACGGCTGCCTTCCCTCTGGGGGTGGCCTTTGGTTATCTCTCCTTTATTCTTCTCGCTGCCCTGTTGGAGGGTGCGAGTGGTGTTCTTCTTCTGGGACCTGTTCTTCCTCATGAACTTCTTCTTCTTCTTCATGCTGGTGTTTCCTTCCCTGCCTGTTCCTCAGAGTCTCTCTATAGGCTAGCAGCTCATCCAATGCGCTCATCAACCCCGGAGTCACTGTCTGTGCTCCTTGTGCGTATGCGGGCCTTGTGTTGGTTGTGTGAGCGCGATTGTCGTTCCTTTGAGCCGGCATTCCATATGGATATCCTTGAGGTTGTGCCTCATAGTAGTACCCCTGAGGAGGTGCCGTGTATTGGGATGGCACTCCTTGTTGCCCCCCTGTGTCTGTGGCCTCCTAGCCAATGGGGTTGAGGCTGTGGAAGACTCAGCCCCAGCTGGGCGTGAAGGTCCTCCTTCCTGGTTGTTAGGCTGGGGTGCATGTGGGGCTACCTGAGGCTCTGGGTGTACAGGCTGTTTATCTGGGTTAGGCTGCCTTGCTGGAGGTATAGGCTGTCTCTCTCGCCTATTGCCCCCAGGTGGGCGATTATGTCTAGACGCTAAGCTATTCGTCATCGCTCTTATGATTGCCAGGCTTTCTTTTCGAAACCCACGGACGGCGCCAAGTGTTAGGTTCTAAGTTTTAGGTCAACGGGTTGTCGGCCTAAACCTTACTCCTCACTGGTGAAACTACGGATTCGGTGCTCCTAGATCCTGTCGTTCTGATCTGTGCCCTTCTGTCCTCCTCCTTCTCTTCTCCACGTGCCCTGCAAGAGGGGCAATATCAAGCACAGAGGGGGGTGGTTCTTGATGAACCCTCTCCGATGCCTAAGTCAGTACGTTTCTTTCTAGAGAGATAAAGCTAGAGAGATGCCAGAGCTAAAATTGCATAAGTGGCCAAGATCCTCAAATGAATGGTGGAATGGCTGTATTTATAGGCAACGGTGTCATTAAGGTGGCTTAATGACATCGTTAACCTTTAAACACAATTAATTAGTCTTTGATCACATAATTAAAACCTTAAAGCACAGAGAGGTTGGTGGGAATAATCCAAGTGTGGGAGTCGGAAAATGGAGCCGGGGCCCTTGGGGGCGGGGAGAAAATCCGACCCCCAAGGGTAGGGGTTGGGTGTGGCCACCCAACCCCTCCCTAGGGGAGATCGGGTTTGCCAACCCGACCTCACCTAGGTGAGTTCGTCGCGGTCCGGACGAGTATTTTCGCCTCGTCCGGACCGTTGGTGTTTCGGCGGGGTGTTTGGGTCGAAGTTTCGATTTATAATCATTAACGGGGTGATCAAAATAAAACGATTCGGAAGTCAACGGGTTCAAATTGGGCGTATATCCATCAGTTGGCAGGGAGCCATGTTGCAGGGGATTGCAGGCAAAAATCGATGGACCAAATCCGTGCTATATTACTTTTATGAAGAGTTTTACCTTTTACTACCTATTTGATGATGGGATTTTTGGTACTTGCTAGGCTGAAATATTTGAGCCTGAAAGCAATTATATTAAACTACATCTTGATCATTAGTAAATATTAAGTGCAAATTAGTTCTTAAATTTTAATCATTTGAAATTATAAATGGACTATACTTTTTGTGTTTTTGCATGTATAATGACGTCCACACGAGCGGCACAACATAGTGGTATTTGGATGACAAATTTTTAAAGTTAAACCACCTTAGCTAAAGGTACCGAAGAGAGGCCGGTTAGGGAGAAAGTCATTCGAGATGACTAGGACATGCCCTGAGGAATATGACGGTCCGAGTACCATGACGGTCTGAGGACGATGACACTCTGATGACCAATATTGATTAATTTACAATCAAATGACCAATATTGATGTTATGACGGTTTGATGATCAAAATTTATGTCATGGCGGTCTTATGACCTATGCTTAATGAATGATGATACGATGATCAATGTTGATGTTGTAGTGACTAAGAGTTAGTATTAAATAACTTCAGAACTGTTGGATCACGGGCGAAGCTCCGTTACGTCCTTGACGGAAAGCTTGGACTCCTGGGCTCCGCGTAATCCTGCAAAAGGGGATGACCTGGGTGGTGACCCAGAATCCCTCTCCGATGCTTAAATGAGTACAGTGATCAATGGGTGATAAGCACAAGAGTATAAGTTCGTCTTAGATGATGGTTTTCTGAGGTAACTTCCTCCTTTATATAGGAGGGGAAGTTACTCAGTTACCTGTTACTGCGCCTGGCAGTTTTGCCCATGATTCCGTGTATCTCGCCACGATTCCACATATCTCGGCTGGGATTCCATATATCTCGCCCCACGCTCCGCGTATCTTACCCGTACCTCCGTGTATCTCGGGCACGCCCTGCGTATCTCGGGGGAGATTATCTATATCTTAACCGTCTGCCCACTACTCTCATCTAGTAGGCGGGTTTCTCGGTCTTATCCTCTGATCACAAGTCTCGACTACTGTCGGGGACTCCAGAGTTGTCTCATTCTAGATCACCACCCAGGACCTTCAGTCTCTACGGGACAGGTCCAGCCTCTGCGGGGCTTTATTATCGGGGCCTTTACTAAGGCATATCGGGGCCTACTTAGAGGCTTCTTATCGGGAGCGTTCAGCTCATACATCGGGACCGCTGGAGTCGGGACCCTTCGTGCTGGGCCTCTGGGCCTTCAAGGCTTTTCGCGAGGCCCACTGGACCTACTCGCCGTCCAGTGGCTGTTAACGGGGCTAACGATTACATCGGAACCCATCATTTGCCCCCAAGACATGGGGGACTTTTAGTTCGTCATGTCTTCCAGTTCAGATCTCTTGACCTCTTTTGTCGAAGGTTCTAGTTTTCATGCCTTCCGATACCACCGTCGGAGGCTTAGATCTTTGCAATTTTTGATACCTCAGTTAGAGGCTTTTGTCTTCATACCTTCCGATACCACCGTCGGAGGCTTTGATCTTTGCGTGTGACCGTTACATATCAGAGTCTCTTTCTTATGATTGCCTTGGGCCCACCAGGCCCCATGGGCAGTTGCCAAATCCAAGGAGACTCCTCGGCTACTGTAGCATTAAATGCCTAGGGATAGAGAAACGACGTTTAAACCAGCGTGACTGCTGTTTTCTGAAAAAGCACCTGTGACATCATACACGTCCCTTCCGTGCCTATAATCTCGTCGATTAAGATCGTGTCGTTTCCTCTTCAACGGTGCAGATCAAGCCCATCCAGCTGTCTCCTCCGTACCGTCTCCCTAGTTCAACGGTTGTGATCAAATCGTTTCGTCTTCAACGGTCACGATTATGTCCTTCCAATTGTTCTTTTGCCTATAAAAGGTAAAACCCTGGTATCATTCACTTCTTCTGCCCTCTCTTGCTTTCAACCATCCTTGCATTCGAAGCTCTCCTCCAGCTCCTCCTGGTGTTTCAAGTGATCAAGGCCTTCAACCTTTCCGATCTTCCTTATTCTTACTTCTTTGACCACCGATCATGTCTGGTAAGGACTTCTTTCCACGTTTTCGTAATTTGCTTACTGTTTTACTCTTCTTTTCTCAATTCCTCTTGTCTGCAATCGTTTTAGACGAAGCTAGTTCTGAGGTTAGGGCTCCCTTCGCCTTTGAGTTTGCTGTCAACGAAATATCTGAGGGTTCGTATGAGGCTGCCCTTAGAGAGGGGTGTATCACCTCGGATTGGGAGCCTCGCTTCCCTTACGAGTCCCAAGCTGCCGGTAGAAGGAAGCACATTATCACGCCTCCTCGGGCAGGGGAGGTGTTTGTTTCCACTGGACAAATAAGCGCGGGGATTCGGTTCCCCTTCTGTGGAAATATGGTGGAGATGTGCAACTTCTACAAAACGCACCCCTGTACTTTTTCTCCACACGCCATCCGCGTGTGGAATGCCTTCCAGCTCCTATGCCATCGCCAGCAGTGGACGTACAGTCTTCTGTTGTTCCGCACTTTCTACGGCATGAAGTGCAACAAAGCCGGTGTCTGCTCCTTCTCCCCCCGACTCCCCAAGTGGACAAAGGAGCAACTCTCACGTTTCGGCTGGGACAGCGAAACTTGGAAGTTCCACAAAGATCGGGTGTTGATTCGTGACTCTGGGTCCGATAATAGTGGCTGGAAGAAGTACTACTTCTTCGTCCAGCATAGCTCTGTCCCCTGGCCTCGATGGGAGGTCGTGGCGGACCCTGCCCCCAAGCTCCAGGATTACTCCGAGGATGACCTCAACACCCTCCAGATGGTTCAACTCTACCGCTGGGGGGACAATTTCATACCCATCGATGCCAACAAGCTCCAGGAGCGGAACCTGATTGCTATCGGAGTTCGGCTCCTTGACTCTGTTTCTGCAGATTTAGTCGTCTGGGTAATATTTCTAACTATTTTATTTTTACCTTTGCAGCCAAGAAGGCTTCTCTGTTGACTCATCTCATTCTGAAGCAGGGCGAGACTGATGCCGTCCAGAGCGGCTCCAAGCGGAAGCGCAAACTGGTGAAGAAGGGTACTGCCTCCTCCGCCCCCTTATCTGCTGCTCCTCCTACCGACGAGCAAGTCGGGGCCAAGAAAACCAGGCGGGAGGAGATAGATCGGGCCTTCGGGGTCACTACCATCGAGGAAGGTAAGCGCGTTCGTCGTGCAATTAATCAATATAAAAAATTGGTCCCCAAGGAGTTTATCCCTGCTGATCGGAAAGCACGTGTCCAAGAGATCAAGTACATCCTTCGAGGGGAAATTCCCCACGTCCTTGAGGCGGGATACTACAACGTCCTTGGGAAGAATAGACATTTCGATCGTCAAGTCATCTGGTGCCCTGACTCTTCCTAACTTCATTCGTCCCGCCACCGCAGGTCCCTTGGAGATTCCTGCTCCGACGGAGGCTATCATTCCAGCGGGGGCTGCAGCTCCGCAAGAACTGATGCTGGAGGACGCCCCGGCGGGAGCTCAGTTCCGCCAGGTGACCGATTTGGAAGCTTCTCCTTCTGCCGAGGAGCCTGAAGAGAGGGGCCTACTTCCCCGCGGCAGGTCAGGGTCCAAGAAAGCGAGGCCCGCTGTTAAGGACGTGTCCAAGAGTCCCCCTCCTGTTCTTCGTACTCCAACTCCCGAGCCGCTAGTTGAGGTGGCTCCTTTGGCTGAAGGTTCCGGGGTCGTCCCCCCGCTCCCCGTGGATGAAAACCTTTACAAGGTTTTCACCCCTGATGAGGGGATGATGCCCTGGAACCCGATCGAGTCCCTTCGAGGGGTTCCACTTCGCCGGGGAGAACTTGATCCTGGGCTGGCCCTGCATCTGCTGGCGGGGTGTGTTCCTCCAGCCTTGAGGCGGCCCCTGTCCTTCGCGCGGGAGGACCTTGAGGAGGAGATCCGCGACATGGCCATTCGTCGGATGGAGGTGAAACTTCTATCCTTGTTTGGTTTTCTTCATTACCCTTATCTTTGATTGCTTATGTCTTGATCTTTTTCCCTTCCTTCTTTCAGGACACCGCGAACCAACAGCGCTGCTTCGGCCTTATCCTGGCCCTGAAGGGTGCTTTGGAGGCGGCGGAGGCCCAATCGAACCCTGATGCTTTAGCCAAGCTTCAGGTAGAACTCGACGAGGCTGTTGCGGCCAAGAACAAGATGGCCAAGGAGAAGGCTCTCCTCGATGATTTGTCCTCCAACCTGCTCAAGAAGGTTCACGATCATGAGGCTGTCATGCGTCGGGAGCGGAAGATGGTCCAGGCGGACCAGCAGCGGAATGAGGAGGAGAAGAAGCAGCTCATTCACGAGAAAAACGTCTTAGCGGACCTTCTCGCGGAGGCTAAGGCGAAGTTTGAGACGGAGAGGGCTGAGTTCTCTGCCAAGCTGGCTGAGGCAAAGGCTCAGGGCCTCGAGGAGGGCCACCAGCGGGGCTTCGAGGAGGGCCGCCAGCGGGGCTTCGAGGAGGGCCGCCAGCGGGACCTCGAGGAGTATCGGGACTCTGAAGAATTCAAGGTGGCTGCTGTGGAGTTTTGCAAGTCCGAGATGGAGGACGTTTTGTTCAACGCCGTCGAGGAGCTGTACACAGCCTACGCGGATTCCATTGATTTCACGAAGTCCGAGACTCTTGCCCCCATTGCGGAGAAGTACTTCAACCTCCCCGCGGAGAGTGAAGAGGCTGCTGCCGTGGACCCGACTCCGCCAGCTGCGGAGCCTTCTGCCCAAGTCCCTCCAAACTCCGTTCCCTCCGATGCTGCTAAGGATCCACCTTCCCGCAAGGACCAAGCTTAATGCTTACATCTTTTAGTCCTTGTTGTCTTTCTCCTTTGTCTATTGTATCGAACCTCTTTGGCCTTCTGGCCCTTATATAAGTAGTTTTCTTTCCATCTGTTTTGGCATCGATATTCATCTGCACTTTATCTAAAGCGGCTTTAAAATTCGTTACTCAGAACGTTCCGATGCACCATTAAAATGACTTCATACGTCCTTCCGACGTTTAACTTGGGACTTTACCATTTAAGGCTTCTCGTCCGAAAATCGGGACTTCACCACTTAAGGCTTCTCGTCCATGCCTTTCAAGACCATTTTCATACCCTTTAGGGCTTTCATTGCATCTCTACTGGACGGCTTAGTCGTACCCGTTAAGGCTTTTTGTCGCATCATATAGACGACTTACACGGACCTGTTAAGGCTTTTTCATACCTGTTAAGGCTTTTGGCCGCATCATATAGACGACTTCCGCGGACCCATCAGGGTCTTTTCATACCTAGGCTTTTGGTTGCATCATATAGACGACTTACGTGTACCCCGTAGGGCTTTTGTCCGTACCTGTTAAGGCTTTTGGCCGCGCCATATAGACGACTTACGCATCCCCTGCGGGGCTTTCATCGTACCTCGGAAGGCTTTTGTCGCGTCACTCAGGACGTCTTATTAACAGTTAGAATAAATTTGAAAGCAATTTGATCGGAAGGCAACATCTTTTATTCACTAATAATTCAAAGTAGGCTTACATCGGATTTTATTGATAGACAATTTGCGCCATTCGTGGCGGCTTCATATCAAACATGATACTTCTTCAAGTGTTCACCACTGAAGGAATGCTTCAACGTCTTGCCTTCGAGATCCTCTAACTTGTATGCATTGGGCGCTGGCATCCCCACGATCTTGTAGGGTCCTTCCCATTTTGGTGACAGCTTGTTGATCTGATCTTGATGAACAAACTCATTCCTCCGCCAGACAAGTTCTCCCACGAAGAATTGTCGGGACCTGACACGCCGATTATAATATCGGGCTGTTGCCAGACGCATTCGGGCCTGGACTTCATCAGCCTTCCACCTCTTCTCTTCGAGTAGGTCTAAGTCCAGACGTCTCATTTCCTCATTTTTCAGAGGCTCGTAATATTTCGCGCGGTGGGACGCCACCGCTATCTCCACGGGAGCGACTGCCTCCGTGCCATAAACCAGGCCGAACGGAGTTTCTCCTGTTGATTGCTTGGGCGTTGTTCTCACAGCCCAGAGCACATTCTCAAGTTCATCCAGCCAATGACCCTGCAAGGCATAGACTCTCTTCTTCAAGCCATCCATCACGATCTTGTTGGCTGACTCTACCTGGCCATTGGTCTGGGCGTGGCGGACTGAAGCGGTCCGATGCTCAATGTTTAATTCTTCCAGGTACTCCTTCAACTGAGCCCCATTGAACGGAGGGCCGTTGTCGCTGATCAACACTCGCGGGACCCCGTACCGGGATATGATTTGAGTCTGAAGGAACTTGAGGATCTGCTGCCCCGTCGTTCTAGCCAATTCTTTGGCCTCTATCCACTTTGAGAAGTAGTCGATAGCCACGAGTAAGTACTTGCACTGACCTCTCGCTTGGGGAAGTGGTCCCACCAAGTCAATTCCCCATTGCGCAAAGGGCCATGCACTCCTGATGGGCATTAAGTCCGCAGCGGGAGCCACGATATTTGGAGCGTACCTCTGGCATGCATCACAGGATCGGACCATCGCGGTCGCTTCTTTGTTCATCGAGGGCCAATAATAACCCAGGTTCAATGCCTTCCTCACCAGAGACCGGGCTCCCTCATGACAGGCCGCGACTCCTTCGTGTAGTTCCCTTAGGATCCGATTCGTGTCAGGCTCCGCTACGCATTTTAAGAAAGGTTTTACATACCCTTTTTTGTATAACTGGTTGTCCACCATCGCATAGTTGTCCGCAATCCGACGCAATCTGACGGCTGCCACTTTATCATCGGGTAGTACTCCCGTAGTCAGGTACGTGACCATCGGGGTCATCCAAGTGGGCTTCTCCTCTTCTTCCGATCCTGTCCCAATAGCACAGACCTCCACCGGGTCAATGTTTGAGATGATCACCTTTTCTAGGAAATGCACCTTCCGATTCTCCTCGGGGGCCACTCCCAGGGCAAACTTGCTCAAGGCATCCGCTTCCGCGTTCTCTTCCCTCGGGATCGCCTCGATATCAAAGCTTTTGAAGCTTCCCTTCAAAGTCTGCACCTCATGCAAATATTTCTTCATCGTCGGGCTTTTAGCCTCATAGTTCCCCTGGACTTGATTTACAACCAAGCTAGCATCGCACTTCACTTTTAAATGGTCGATCCCCGTACCCTTGGCAATCTTGAGGCCTGTGATGAGAGCCTCATACTCTGCTTCGTTGTTGGTGGCTTTGAATGTCAACGCCAGGGCATATCGTAAGGGCTCGCCTCCGCCGGGCGGTATCAACACGAATCCTGCCCCCGAGCCTTCTACACTCGATGAACCATCAGTGTACATCTCCCAGGTGTTCTCCTCATTTGGCTGTTCTGGCTGCTGTTCTGTTGTCGGAACTCCTTCCATGGTTGCCCCCTCTGCGGGACCCGTTACTTCCAGATCGGGTGCCGTAGACTCAGCTATAAAATCTGCCAACGCCTGGCCCTTAATAGCGGTCCTCGGAGCGAAATGAATGCGGAACTCTGTCAGCTCGATGGCCCATTTTACCAATCTCCCCGACGCCTCCGGTCGGTTCAAAAAGTGTTTCAAGGGCTGATTAGTCAATACCGTGACTTCATGTGCATGGAAGTAAGGTCGGAGCTTTCGAGCGGCAATTATCAACGCGAAGAGATACTTCTCAATAGCGGGATATTTTATTTCAGACTTGGCAAACGCCTTGCTTACATAATAGATAGGCACTTGGTTGCCCTTGACAATCTTAATCAGAACAGAACTAACAGCCATATCGGAAACAGCCAAATAGAGATAGAGCGGCTCGCCTGGAACTGGTTTCGCCAACGGCGGAAGGGTACGGAGATGCTGCTTGAGTTCCTGGAACGCCTCCTCGCACTTGTCGGTCCATTCGAACTTCTTGTTAGCCCTCAGCACCTCAAAAAATGGCATGGCTCGGTCACTTGCCTTGGATAGGAAGCGATTCATCGCGGCCAACCGGCCATTCAGCACCTGGACCTCCCGATGAGTCTTTGGGGACTGCATCTCCTCGATTGCTCGCAGCTTCTCGGGGTTCACCTCGATTCCTCTCTGGCTCACCATGAACCCTAGGAACTTCCCCGAGTTCACCCCGAAAGCACATTTGTCGGGGTTCAGCCGAACCTGATGGAACTTCATTCGCTCAAATGCCGCCGCCAAATTCTGGACATGGTCTCCTGCCTGTCGGGACTTCACCAGCATGTCGTCCACATATGCCTCCATGGTTTTCCCCAGCATGTCCCCGAACAACTTGTTCACCATCCGCTGGTAAGTTGCTCCGGCATTGATCAATCCGAAGGGCATCACGTCGTAATGGTAGACGTCACTGTCAGCGTAAAAAGCTGTGTGAGGGGCATCCTCCTTCGCCATCTTGATCTGGTTGTACCCGGAGTAGGCATCCATGAAGCTCAGCAGCTCATGTCCCGATGTGGCATCCACCAGCTGGTCGATCCTCGGCAGCGGGTAGCAGTCCTTCGGACAGGCTTTGTTCAAGTCGCGGAAGTCGACACACATCCGCCACTTTCCGTTACTCTTTCGCACCAGCACTGGGTTAGCCACCCAAGTCTGGAATCGGAGTTCTTTGATGAATCCAGCATCGAGCAGTCTGCCCACCTCCTGCTGGATCGCGATCCTCTTGTCCGCGCCCATCGGACGCCTTCTCTGCGCGATAGGCTTGATTGCGGGGTCTATCTTCAGCTCGTGCACTATCACGTCGGGGCTGATTCCTGGCATATCACTCGGGGACCAGGCAAACAACTCCTTAAACTCCTTCAAGAGGTCGATCAACTCTCGGGCTCTTTCCTCCGACAAAGCAGAGCCGATCTTCACCTTCCTCTGAGGCCCATCGATCTCCACTTCCTTCAAATCCTCCATGGGGGCGGGACGCCCATACTCCTCTCGAGGATCGGTATCAGTTTGAAGGACGGTCATGGCTTCCCTTCTTCTTCGTCGGGTGGCGTTAACATAGCATTTTCGCGATGCCACCTGGTCGCCCTTGACCTCTCCGACCCCATTGTCAGTCGGGAACTTCATCTTCTGGTGGACCGTCGAGGCGACTGCCATGAGAGGGTTGATGGTGGTCCTCCCGATGATCGCGTTGTATGCCCCCGCGGACTCCACGACGACGAAATCCACGTTTCGCCTCTCCATTTTCCAGCCACTACCAAACTCTACTGGTAAGGTAATCATTCCCAACGGGTAGGAAGTGGATCCAGAGAATCCCACCATCGGGAAGTCCACCTGCGTCAGGTCTTTCTTCGTCTTTCCCATGGCTTCCAGTGCGTCCATGAAAAGAATATCGGAGGAGCTCCCTCCGTCTATCAGGATCCGCTTCATCTCGAATCCGTCCACGTCCAGGGTCACGACCAAGGCATCGTCGTGAGGGCTCTCCACGCCTATTAGATCCTCCTTCGAGAACGAAATTTCCATTTCCTCCTTCAGGGTCCACGACCGGGACCGTTTGCCTAGCACCACCGCGGCAGATATGCGGGAAGCGTAGTTCTCCCGAGAGGCAGAGGTATCTCCTCCCGCCGCCATTCCTCCATGGATGACGTTGATAGTTCCGCGCCTCTCCTTGCGGGCACCTGAACCCGAGGCCTCATGCTCGACCTTCTTCTTCTTCGGGGATCGGTCGCGGGACTTGGAACGGGATCGCGACCGACTTCTGGAACGGGATCGGCACCGACCCTTCCCGACGAACTCTTTCAGCCTTCCCTTCTGGATCAGCTTTTCAATCTCCTTCTTCAGCTCCCGACAGTTCTCAGTGTCGTGACCATTGGCTCGATGGTAGCGACAGTAACGGTCGGGACGGCCTCCTAGGAATTCGCCTTCTTTCCTCGGGGGGTATCGAGCGAGACCTTGTCTGTCCATCACAGCTAACACAGAGGTCATCGAGCTATTGATGGGAACAGCCCGACCCTCTCGGTTGTCCTTCCTCGGAGGACGCTTGTCTTCTCTTTTATCGGGACGACCACGGTTCCTACCTCCCTCCGACTTGTCGCTCCCCTTGCGATCGTCCGACAGCTTGGACGATGGCTTTCCTCTTCCCGACTTCGGGGGATCAAGTTCTCCAGCAGCAATCTTCGACTCCTGGACGTCGATTTGCTGTTTCACCCTCGCCTGCAGGGCCTCCATACTCCACACAGCCTTCGCGGCGACGCTATGCATTAGGTCGGAACCGTACGGAGCGCTCAAGTTCCTTAGGAAAGTACGAATCATCTCTCCCTCCGAGATTTCTTCGTCAATCTCCGCAGCACTAGCAGTGAACCGTTGGTAATAGTATGCCAACGATTCATCGGGCCTCTGCACCACCTGGGTTAAAGTCCTCACGCTCTTCAGGAGGCGTCTCCGACCTTGATATTGCTTGATGAAGCGATCGTGCATATCAGCCCAGCACGTGATGCTCCCCGGCGGAAGGCTGAAGAACCAAGTCATGGCCCTTTCTCCCAGGGTTATCGGGAACAATGAGCATATGAGGTCATCGTTCGATGTTCGTCCCATACAGGCCTGGACATGCCTCTGCACATGGCGAACTGGGTCCCCTTCACCATCGTACTCCTTGATGGTCGGAATGCCTAGCCCAGGCGGGGCTACGGTATCGATCAGCCGCGGCACGAAAGGATGGCTGGACCGATCCCTCAGCTCTGATGTCATCTGCTTCTGATCACCCATGCAGATGCTCACGATCTTCACCACCTGATCGGGGGTGATGAGGCCATTCAGAGGAATGGTCCTGTTCTGCACTGGTACTGGACCGTCGACCACGAACTTCTCCAGATGTGCTGGTTCTTTGCCCTTATTCCTGAGCGAAACCTCCTGTTCCTCCGGGTCCACCCTAGGCGGGGGTGGTGGTAATTCTTCTCGCGGAGGCAACTCCTCCACTCTCCTGGCAGCCTCTCTCTTATCCAGCAAGGCCTCCATGGCGACCAAGAACATGGGCATAGCCTCCGCTACTGCCTTGGCCAACTCCGAATTCGAAGAAGACCCTTCCTCCCTTCGCGGGACTCCTTCTCTCCCCTGGCCCACTGGATTTGGGGGAGCCTCATCTTCCTCCCTACGCGGGACATCCTGCCTGTTCGTCTCAGCGTCTCGGACTGAGACCTCATAGCCATCACCTTGCCCCCCTATCTGGGAGAGAGCAGGGTTCTCACCTTGTTCAGCAACACGTTCCGGCAATGGGGAGTTCACAGTTCCTGCGGACGAGAACTGCCAGCCTGAACTTGCTTCTTCTTGCCACCACCGGCCATTGATCTGGTAGAAACTATCTTGACTTCTTGTAAGCTTCCCACAGACGGCGCCAATGTTGGATCACGGGCGAAGCTCCGTTACGTCCTTGACGGAAAGCTTGGACTCCTGGGCTCCGCGTAATCCTGCAAAAGGGGATGACCTGGGTGGTGACCCAGAATCCCTCTCCGATGCTTAAATGAGTACAGTGATCAATGGGTGATAAGCACAAGAGTATAAGTTCGTCTTAGATGATGGTTTTCTGAGGTAACTTCCTCCTTTATATAGGAGGGGAAGTTACTCAGTTACCTGTTACTGCGCTGGCAGTTTTGCCCATGATTCCGTGTATCTCGCCACGATTCCACATATCTCGGCTGGGATTCCATATATCTCGCCCCACGCTCCGCGTATCTTACCCGTACCTCCGTGTATCTCGGGCACGCCCTGCGTATCTCGGGGGAGATTATCTATATCTTAACCGTCTGCCCACTACTCTCATCTAGTAGGCGGGTTTCTCGGTCTTATCCTCTGATCACAAGTCTCGACTACTGTCGGGGACTCCAGAGTTGTCTCATTCTAGATCACCACCCAGGACCTTCAGTCTCTACGGGACAGGTCCAGCCTCTGCGGGGCTTTATTATCGGGGCCTTTACTAAGGCATATCGGGGCCTACTCAGAGGCTTCTTATCGGGAGCATTCAGCTCATACATCGGGACCGCTGAAGTCGGGACCCTTCGTGCTGGGCCTCTGGGCCTTCAAGGCTTTTCGCGAGGCCCACTGGACCTACTCGCCGTCCAGTGGCTGTTAACGGGGCTAACGATTACATCGGAACCCATCAAGAACCAACTCGTGTGGTAACACGTTAAACTTCCGAAAGAAAATTGAATAACATGTATTTATTTCAATTCCATTGTTAAAATTGTTTTATCTTATTGTTCAATTTAGATGCATACATATGAATAAATGCAAACTATATATAATACGTAATGCGCATGCAACGCGGGCGCAACCAATTCTAGTAGATAAAAAAAATCAATATTATATCTATGTGTTACGAAAGTAGAGAGATAACAGAATGAGAGAACTTGAGGATGATATTATTATCACACATAGGGGGCCCTTATATAGGGATTACATAGACTTGGAGATGAAGTAAAATCAATATATGGAAGGTCTAAATAAGGAAGATGATATATACACATAATATTGAACATTCACATAATATATTCATAACACTCCCCCTTGGATGTTCATAAGGGAATTGTGTCTCATTAAAACCTTACTAGAAAAAACCCATTGGGATAAAAATCTAGTGAAGGAAAAAGAGTACACAATTATGGATCCCTTTTGTAAGCTGCCTCGTTAAAAACCTTACCAGGAAAACCCAGTGGGACAAAACCTTGGTTAAGGGAAAAAGAGTGCAGCGGTGTAGATTCTCCCCCTGATGTTGACATCACGTAATTTCATTAAGTCGCAATTCAGTATTGTTCACCAATCTTCAAATTTTGCAGTCGGAAACCTTCAGGAATAAATCTGCACATAATTGTTGGTTGTTATGTTGTCTTATTTTCAACATCGTGGATGAAGAATAACTTGAGAGAAATGTGTTTCACCATGTCTCCTTTGATATAACATTCTTCAATTGGAACTATATAACCTGCATTATCTTTAAATATACAAAATAATGGTACATTTCACAATATAACTTGCTTTTTGCATAGCCAACTGATTTAGGACTTGATTCTATCTGATAATAAACTCATGTAATTCGTCCCTCGGAGATACATAAATATTTTCTTAACTTTGTTCAAATTTCACTATATTGGGGAAGAACTGAATCTTGTTTATAACCAATAATACATCACGTTCCTTCTAATTAGCAAGATATATTAGCGCTAATGTAGCACTATATAAGGTACTTCTGGACCATTATGTTCTTCATCAATCTCACGAGGCCGGAAAATATATTTATTCAAATCTATTATTCTTACAACCATTATGGTACTCAATAGATGTGTTTAACTATGCAAAATAGTTTTAAGACATTTTTATAGGACAATAATATTTTCAATCTCTTAAGTACTCGATCTTCAGGTCAAGCCAAACCTTTGTCCTTTCAATATATTTCGTCTGAGTTTTAATATCATCAAATAAATTGATTGTATTTAAAACTGTTCAGGAGTTTCAATATCTTCAAATTCTCCCCCTCACGCGATACCCCTTTCAGCTATAGCGTGATAAATTCATCTTATCAAATATCAATTTTCTTTATTCGTATACTTATATTAGCATTCGCTACAACTTAGCTCAAATGTTGATATAGCGGGGATAATATACCATAAGCAACCCGTAAATGGTACAATATTTTTATCATCCAACATTCTTGAGAATATTCAGCTAGCATTTTAAATCCTTCTGGGATTTTTACGTGGATTTCACTATCAAATTAGCCACCCAAATAGGCTATAAGTAATTCATATATTGAGACGCATAAAAAAAAAACTTATTTATGTACTGCCAACGTAATAATATATTTGAAGGTTATTACTCTACCAAATGATTCATATAATAATTGTCATCTTTCTGCGGAAAAGTCTTTGTACCACGGGTTGTGCCTATCTTACGAGGCAATCTATTTACGCAGAAATTATTTATATCCATTGGCTATCACATTCTGCATTTGTCATGCTCATACTTGCGTCTTTTCAAACTTTGGCCAATCATGATGATTCTTTGACATATTTAGCTCAAGATCCTCGTCTTGGTTTATGAATTCACTCATGAATAATATTCAAAACTGTTGTCGACAACTTTATATTTTACGGTTCCATCACTTCCCGTTAATGACATAACTCATTGAGATCTCTTTATTGTAATCACTTTCAGGTACCTAAACCACTTCTGGGGTTTCATATTTAGCTATGTCTTTACTTCTTTTGGGAAATCACCTCCATAATAAGACCATATTTATCTTGCTCCATTCTTTTATTAAAAAATTTGGAACCAATATCGCACGCTTCAGACGAGAGTTATTTTTCATTATAACCTGTCCAATCAGGACATTTCAAAATTGGAGCATTTGCAGCTGTTACTTGACTTATGACTTTCTGGGTCTCATAAAGTCACTTATTGGCAGTATTTGAAAATGCTTTTCGCTTTGAACTTCAGGTTCATATTCTCATTGTGCGAGGATCTAAATGAGATATAACAATTTTTTTTCAGTCAATCTCTTTTCTGCCAGCTGCTTCTTTTCTCCCCCTAATGTTGGGAAAAGTTGTTCAACATTGACAATCAACACTCTTGTTTTAAATATATATATCAGTCATTGTTCTCATATAATTGATTTATAGACAAAATATTTTTCCCAACATTCCAGACCCATGTTTGTGCGTTGCAGTGGAGTAATTCAAACATATATCGCACACCATAATATTAATATATGGAAAATTTGTCTCTTCACCAAAAATTGGTTGTAATGGGGAGAACTTTGATTTAACATTGGCTTAATGCGCAATTATATTGCTGCTTTCATAATAGCATGCATTTGTACTCAATTTGCTCTAATTGGTTGCAATTTAGCTATGTAATTGGAGGATCTTTGTAACTTTCATGCTAAACTGCAAATCTAGACATTTAATTGTCTGAATCTTTTAGTAAATATCAACTTTCAATATCATCATCATTCTTTATTACATAATCTAGAAATTTGCAAATTCATAATAAACGTACATGTGACCATATTGTAGATGCATCTTTCAAAATAATATATCGATCCACATGGAAGGTGAACGGGCCTATATTCACCTTTTATAATTTCCATAAATAAGGGGATTTCATTCCGAACTCGGTTGATGATGATCACGTAATTAATTTTTCTTAAGAGCAAGCATTGTATTGATTTATGGAGAATCTTCAGGTTCTTCCTGTTAGGTTCTAAGTTTTAGGTCAACGGGTTGTCGGCCTAAACCTTACTCCTCACTGGTGAAACTACGGGTTCGGTGCTCATAGATCCTGTCGTTCTGATCCGTGCCCTTCTGTCCTCCTCCTTCTCTTCTCCACGTGCCCTGCAAGAGGGGCAATATCAAGCACAGAGGGGGGGGTGGTGCTTGATGAACCCTCTCCGATGCCTAAGTCAATACGTTTCTTTCTAGAGAGATAAAGCTAGAGAGATGCCAGAGCTAAAATTGCATAAGTGGCCAAGATGATCAAATGAATGGTGGAATGACTGTATTTATAGGCAACGGTGTCATTAAGGTGGCTTAATGACATCGTTAACCTTTAAACACAATTAATTAGTCTTTGATCACATAATTAAATCCTTAAAGCACGGAGAGGTTGGCGGGAATAATCCAAGTGTGGGAGTCGGAAAATGGAGCCGGGCCCTTGTGGGCGGGGAGAAAATCCGACCCCCAAGGGTAGGGGTTGGGTGTGGCCACCCAACCCCTCCCTAGGGGAGATAGGGTTGGCTGACCCGATCTCCCCTAGGGGAGGTCGGGTGTGGCCACCCGACCTCACCTAGGTGAGTTCGTCGCGGTCCGGACGAGTATTTTTGCCTCGTCCGGACCGTTGGTGTTACGGCGGGGTGTTTGGGTTGAAGTTTCAATTTATAATCATTAACCAGATGATCAAAATAAAACGATTTGGAAGTCAACGGGTTCAAATTGGGCGTATATCCATCACATGCCCCCGAGTCAACCAATGGCCTGACCCTTGATTGACTCTATTTTAGGATGGTATGACACGCGCAATTTGAAGCCGGGATTTTACCTTTTGTCGGAATCCTTACTTACCCATGGGTGTGTGTCTCTAACTCTGCCCCCTGTCTTATAATATAGAGGAATTGCAAACGTCAGAATAGTACGGACACGTGTCCAAGCACGTGTCTGTCTAAGATGGAAATAATAAATCCAATACTGTCACGAGCTCATACTCGGAAAATATTCGCATGTGTGGGGATGCGACATGAATATGGCTAAGTGAGTCCATGCTTCAATTTTATGACGGGGTATGCCTATGTGGGAAAAATCTCGATTTTGGTCCAAGATTTTGTCTAAGTATAGGATATTAAAAAACATGCCTATAGGATACTAACTATGGTGGGTGTGAGTTTAACCGTGGTTAATGGGAACTAGGGGTATCAATTTTTAAATCTGACCCTCAAATTTTTCCTTTCCAGAAATTAACGGTGTCGATTTAGCGGCTTTGGAAAAAACCCTATTCCCTTTTACTATAAAAAGGGGTAAGTGATTACCTCATTCTCGTTGTCCTTTTCTCTTTTTTCTTTTTGGCGGTGGGATTCTTAGTTGGATTCACTTCTCGGGACGCGTGTCGCATTGAGGTACGTGCCTTTTCCTTTGTGTAAGCGTTGCTTTTGGGGGACGTAATCATGCTTCCTCCTTGATTGTTTCTTTTCTTGTCTCGTTTCCTGATTTGTGGGTCTTCATGGTGATATGGTCCTGTTTGGTTCATCCTCTTGCCCCCGTGTTTCTGCTTACTATCGTGTGGGGTCTTCTTACAATGTGGTTATGACTATTTCCCTTTATCCCCTGCCTCTGCTGGTTGGCCCGTGGGGTCTCTCTATATTGGGGTTATAACTATCTCTCCTTGCCCCCGTGCCTCTGCTTATTGGCCAGTGGGGTCTCTCTATAATGGGGTTATAACTATCTCCCCTTGCCCCCTGCCTCTGCTTATTGGCCTGTGGGGTCTTCCCATATCATCTTTCTATTCTTATCTTTTGACTTTGTATTCGTCGTTTTAGGAAAATGAGTTTCGTCTTGTCTCTACGGTCCCTTTCCTGTTTTTCTTGGGCTAAGTTTGCGTGTTTTCGATCAGCAAATCTCCCCGGTGTTTGATGAGGAGTAAGAGGCCAGTACGGGTGGGAGTAGTTAGCTCCGGGACCGGACTTTCGATTGCGAAAAGATCGGTTTTTTGTGGTGTGAGGAGGTGTCCCCCAGTTGGAGGTAAGGGCGGTGGTGATGTTAGGGTACCATCTTCTTTCTATATTGATGCCACCCAATCGAGGGTCCGGGAGCCATCTTTTGGTTCTCCCTTGTTTGGTAAGTCTCGGAATGTCTGAGTTTCCTTAGTGTATATTGGTGTTTATTATGTATCTTGTTGTAGGTAGACTTCGTCTTCCGCTTCTGAGTCGGAAGGAGCTATCTCGTCCTCCTGTTGATGGAATTGTTGGGTCTGAGTGGGCGCCTTATTATGGGCGTGGGGCTCGTTTTGACAATCAATCTTCTTTGCAGACTCCTGAGGTTGGAGTTCGTGTTTTGCAGTCTGCTATTCCTCCTGCGGATCGTGTGCCCCCTTCTAAAGGGTCGGAGGCAGTTTATGAATTGGCTCATGATGTGTTGTCTCGCTATGCTTCTGTAACTTTTCTTAACCTTGTTATCCTTTAGGACATTTCTCTTTCATGCTTTGTCCGTCTCACCCTTTGTTTTTGTCACAGGGTATTGCCGACATTGTTAATTTGTCCACCCTTATTATTGATCTTGCTGAGGAGAAGAAGGTGCACGAGGACACTTGTGTCTCCCTTAGTTCTAAACTTGTTAGTTGTTTGGAGCGTAGCCGTATCACGGATTTGCAGTGCCGAGACTTGGAGAGTCGTATTGCCCTTCTTAAAGAAGAGATTGAAGCTTTAAGACAGAAGTCTTATCACGATGAGGTACTTCGGGCTGCTGAGTTGGTGTCCCTTGAGGAAATGCTTCGTATGGAGGAGAAAGGGTGTGCTATTGCTGAGTATAAGGGTTCTTCCTCTTATCAGGCTGCTATCGATGTTCGCTGCTCTGTGGCTAAGCGTATTTCTTTAAAGGCGATTCTTGAGCGTATATATATGATTGCTCCTGACTTTCCATTTTCTCAGCTTGGTGATTTGTCTGACTTTGCTGTTAGGCATATTGCCAAGATGAGGAAGTAGTACACCTATCTCTTGTGATGGTTTTGCGAGTTTGTGGCTTGAGGTTTCTCTTAATTTAGGTCGTACTTCTCCCTCTTGCCTTCTAGCCTCTTTATGTTGGTCTATTTTGGGATTGGATCTCAGAATCTTCTCATAGATTGTTGGGTTGCTAAGTGGCTTGTCTTTATTGGTTGTGTTGTTACTTTGCTTCTCATTCATGTTGCTTGGCTGAAGTGCCTATGAGGTAGTCTTGAACTTGTACTCATCTTTCTTCATTGAGTTTATCAAGGGTTCCTTCTTGTGGTGTCTTCTTACTACTCTTCCTGTTGGTGGGTTGCACTTATCTTTAGAGTTTGAAACTCCACATCTCCTAGTTTTGCCATCTTTGTTTGATACACTCGTCTTTATTTATGGCATGCATGGCAGGGTGCTTATCTCCCCTTTTTCATGATAACTTCTTGTGCCTTTGTGTGTAGTTCTTTGGTTATGGACCCTTTCTTTTCTGGTCCTTCCTTTTGCATTTCCTTTGTGTTTTCCTTCATCATCATACCTGCTATCTCATCAAGAAAAACATTATGTGTTCTTCATACAACTTTGCTTTGCAATTATTTTCTCATTGAATCCTTCTTAGTATGGTGCGACTATCTCTTCTGATACCCTTTAAATGGTATATATGGTACTGTTAGACCAAAGATACGCTCTTGGTGGGCGTCGAATCTGTTCACGAGACAGGCTCTCGGAGGGCACTTAACGTTTCACATGATAGGCTCCCGGAGGGCGCAAGTTAGACCAAAGATACGCTCTTGGTGGGGGTCGAATCTGGTAGTTTGAAATCTACCTCAAGATACGCTCTTGGGGGCGTCGAATCTGGTAGTTTGAAATCTACCTCAAGATACGCTCTTGGGGGCGTCGAAGGTCGTATTTTTTAGAAACCACTCTCAAGATACGCTCTTGGGGGCGTCGAAGGTCGTAGTTTTTAGAAACCACTCTCAAGATACGCTCTTGGGGGCGTCGAAGGTCATAGTTTTTAGAAACCACTCTCAAGATACGCTCTTGGGGGCGTCGAAGTTCGTAGTTTTTGGAAACCACTCTCAAGATACGCTCTTGGGGTCGTCGAAGTTCATAGTTTTGGAAACTACTCTAAAGATACGCTCTTGGGGGCGTCGAGGTTCGTAGTATGAAAACTACTCTCAAGATACGCTCTTGGAGGCGTTGAAGGTCGTAGTATGAAAACTACTCTCAAGATACGCTCTTGGAGGCGTTGAAGGTCGTTGTATGAAAACTACTCTCAAGATACGCTCTTGGAGGCGTTGAAGGTCGTAGTATGAAAACTACTCTCAAGATACACTCTTGGGGGCGTTGAGGGTGTTGTTTGAATTGGAAGTCATATCTGTGTAAGGATAACGTAATGATTATATCACCATTTTCTTTGAAGGATACTTTTGAGTAACTTTTTCTTCATTAGGAGCATTCATGCTTTATGTACACTTGGGGTGCCTTGGATGGATCAAGACACCCTTTGGTGGAAATCAAAGATAGTTGTAGAGTCGGAGTAACTTTTTGAGTTCTCCTTCTCAAAAGTTGTTTTTGGAAAACTTAAAATGTTTGGCCATGCAAAGTGCTGAATATTAAACTAAGGATATGGTCTTTTATTTGTCTTGTCTTCTTAGACGTAGAACTTCTTTAGATGTTCTCCACTGAAGGTGTTTGTGGAGATATACCCATCCCCATCCTCTAGGCGGTAAGCATTTGCGTATGGAACTGATGCTATCTTATATGGCCATTCCCACTTTGGAGATAATTTTCTGACTTGGTCTAAGTGTGAGAACTCGTTCTTTCTGAGCACTAGTTCTCCTATGTGGAATTGCCTCTCATTGACTGCGGTTGTAATATCTTGCGGATACAAGGCGCATTCGTGCCTGTGCTTCTCTGAGGTCCATCTTTTATCATCCACAAGGTCTAAGTCTATGAGCCTTGCTTTGTTGTTCTCGTGCTCTTCAATGTACGTGGTCCTTAGTGATGATACAGCCATTTCTGCTGGTGCCACCGCTTCAGTCCCGTATACTAGGCCGAATGGTGTTTCTCCTGTGGCTATCTTTGGTGTTGTTCGCACTGCCCACAGGACATTTTCCAACTCATCTACCCAACTTCACTTGGTAGCATGAAGTCGTTTCTTTAGTCCGTCTAGCACTATTTTATTTGCTGACTCTACTTGCCCGTTTGTCTGGGGGTGCTTTACTGACGCGAAGCGTTGCTCTATATTCAGCCTTTCACAGTGCCATTGCAGTTTCTTACTCTTGAATTGTAGACCATTATCACTTATTATGGCTTTTGGGACTCCGTATCTCGAGACAATGTGAGATTGAATGAAGTTAACGATTTGCTCATCTGTTGTCTTTCCCATTGGCTTCGCTTCTATCCACTTGGAGAAGTAGCCTATTGCTACTATTATGCAAGTTTTTTGCCCTTTTTTTCTTGGTAGGGGGCCAATCAGATCAATCCCCCACTGTGCGAATGGCCAGGCTCCTGAGATGGAACTTAGCTTTGCCGTTGGGGCTGTTATATTTCTGGAGTACCTTTGGCAGTGATCACATTTTTGTACTAGGTCTGCTGCTTCTTTGCTCATTGTTGGCCAATAGTACCCTAGGTTGTAGACCTTTCGGATTATTGATCGTGCTCCTTCATGGCACCCCGCATCTCCTTCATGGAGCTCTGCGAGTACTCTCTCTGTTTCTGGATATGTTATACATTTGAGGAAGGGTGTGGAGTACCCTTTTTTGTAGAGTTCATTATCCATCATTGCATAATTTCTAGCCATCCTTTCGATCTTGACTGCCTCCACTTTATCCTCTAGGAGTTTTCCTTCCGTGATGTACTGACGCATTGGGGTCATCCAGGCTTCTCCTTCGTCTATTACTAGAGTCTCCATTTGTTCTATCACTGATTGTGTTCGTTGCTCTACAAAGTGAACCTCTTTGCCTGCTTCTGCCCCTAGGGCTAGTTTGCTTAAGGCGTCTGCCTCCTGGTTTTGTTCTCTTGGGACTGACTCAATGTCGAAGCTTTGGAAACTCTTTATTAGGTCTCTGGCTTGTTGTAGGTATTTCTGCATGTTTTCAGACTTTGACGTGTAAATTCCTTTCACTTGATTGACAACTAATTGAGAGTCGCACTTAACTCTTAGGTGCTTCGCCCCTACTCCTTTGGCTATTCTCAAGCCTGTTATCAGAGCTTCGTATTCAGCCTCATTGTTCGTTGCCTTGAAGGTAAGTTCCATGGCATAGCGCAGAGGTGTATCCCTACTTGGTGGGTATAATAGGAGTCCTGCACCTGAACCTCCCCCGTTGGATGACCCATCAGTATGCATCTCCCATAATTCTTCTGGTGGTTTCTCCTGACTACTACTTGCCTCACTTGTAGTTGTGATTTCTCCCAAGTCTTCATCGGGATTAATTTCGGTGAATTCGGCGATAAAATCTGCTAGAGCTTGCCCTTTAATAGCTGTTCTAGGGGCGGAGTGAATACGAAAAACACTTAGCTCAATCGCCCATTTGGTCAATCTTCCCGATGTATATGGTCTTTGGAGGAGGTGTTTCAATGGTTGGTCTGTGAGGACTGTTACTTCATGCCCATGAAAATATGGTCTCAACTTCCTTGCGGATATGATCAGTGCATATAGGTACTTTTCATGAAAATCCATTTTTCTTCGTTGCTTGTATATTTTTTCTGTGTTTGTAGTTTTCCCGGAAAACCCAATGTGCCTTTCCATGGCTGATTTCAGACAGCGGATCTAGTTCTGAGGGCAGGAAGCCCTTCAACTTCGACTATGCTTTGAACGAGATTTCCAGCACTGCGTACGATGCAGCTCTCCGGGAGGGATGCATCACCTCCACCAGAGAAGCCGATGCTCAAGGCAGGAAATGCATACCACAAGTAATGCATACCACAAGTTCAGAGTGAAGAGGAGCTACTTCTTCATCAAAAACTCCTCGATCCCATGGCCCCGATGGGAGGTGGAAGCGGATTTTCCTTATTTTGTAATCATCGGGCCTTTGAGCCCCATTAATATCAGACATTCTTAGTTCCGATTTTTTGCTGCACTTCTCAAAGTGACTTTGCTATACTTACTTAAGTCGAAACCTCGACACTTAAGATATTCTCATACATCACTTAAGACGATTTACTGACTTGCACCACTTAAGGTGACTTATCCTCATGCACCACTTAAGGCGACTTTCCAATACTTAGAATAAATCTAAGAATCATGCATCACTTAAGACGACTTAATCTCGTGCATCACTTCAGACGACTTTAACAACACTTAGAGTGAATCTAAGAATCATGCATCACTTAAGACGACTTAATCTCGTGCATCACTTAAGACGACTTTAACAACACTTAGAGTAAATCTAAGAATCATGCATCACTTAAGACGACTTAATCTCGTGCACCACTCAAGGCGACTTTTCTCGTGCACCACTCAAGGCGACTTTTCTCGTGCACCACTCAAGGCGACTTTTCTCGTGCACCACTCAAGGCGACTTTTCTTCGGGCACCACTTAAGGCGACTTTTCATCAAGCATGGTGTTTCTTCAAGTGTTCGCCAGTAAAAGAATGCTTTAATACTCTGCCATCGAGGTCTTCCAACTTGTATGCATTCGGAGCCGGCATCCCCACGACCTTAGAAGGTCCTTCCCATTTTGGTGACATCTTGCTGATTCGATCCAAAAGGGTGAACTCGTTGCGACGCCAAACCAGCTCCCCGACGAAGAATTGTCGGGACTTAACTCGCCGATTGTAATATCTGGCTGTCGCCAAACGCATTCGAGCCTGGACTTCGTCGGCTTCCCGCCTCTTCTCTTCGAGCAAGTCCAAGTCCAGACGTCTCATTTCATCGTTCGTCAAAGGCTCGTAATATCTCATCCGATGGGATGCCACGGCTACCTCCACGGGAGCAACAGCCTCCGTGCCATAAACAAGGCCAAACGGAGTCTCCCCAGTTGATCGTTTGGGTGTCGTTCTAACAGCCCAAAGCACGTTTTCCAGCTCGTTCAGCCACTTGCCCTTCAAGGCATAGACCCTTTTCTTCAGGCCATCCATCACGATTTTGTTGGCCGATTCCACCTGGCCATTAGTCTGAGCATGGCGGACAGAGGCTGTCCGATGATCAATGTTCAACTCCTCCAGATACTCCTTCACCTGAGATCCGTTAAACGGTGGACCATGGTCGCTGATCACCACCTTAGGAATCCCAATTTGACGATCTGGTTCCCCGTCGTCCTGGCCAACGCCTTTGCCTCTATCCATTTCGAGAAATAATCGATATCTACGAGCAAGTACTTACACTGACCTTGTGCTTGCGGAAGAGGCCCACCAAGTCGATGCCCCACTGCGAGAAGGGCCAAGCGCTCTTGATGGGTGTCAGATTAGCAGCCGGAGCCATAATACTCGGGGCCTACCTCTGGCACGCGTCACAGGATCGGACCAACGTCGTCGCCTCCTTGCTCATCGTCGGCCAATAATAGCCCAAGTTCAACACTTTCCTCATAATGGATCGGGCCCCTTCATGACAAGCCGCGACCCCTTCATGCACCTCTTTCAGGATTCGACTTGTGTCGGGCTCAGCCACACACTTCAAGTACGGAGTTGAGAACCAGCCCTTCTTGTATAGCTGATTGTCCAGCATCACGTAATTAGCCGAGATCCGACGTATCCTGTCAGCTACTACTTTATCATCGGGGACTGCCCCCGTAGTCAGGTACGCGACTATCGGGGTCATCCAAGTGGGCTCCTCCTCCGATCCTGCTTCAATAGCACACACCTGTGTCGGGTCGGTGGTCGACAAGATCACCTTCTCCAAGAAGTGCACCTTCCGATTTTCCTCCAAGGGTGCCCCCAGGGAGAATTTGCTCAAGGCATCTGCCTCCGTGTTTTCCTCCCTCGGGATCGCCTCGATATCGAAGCTTTTAAAACTCTCCTTCAAGGCTTGCACCTCGCGCAGGTACTTCCTCATCATCGGGCTCTTCGCCTCGTATCGCCCTTGAACCTGGTTTACAATCAGGGCCGCGTCACACTTTACTCTCAAGTGAGCGACTCCCGTACCTTTGGCAATTTTCAGGCCCGTGATAAGAGCCTCGTACTCAGCTTCATTGTTCGTGGCCCTAAATGTTAAAGCCAAAGCATATCGAAGCGGTTCACCTCCACCTGGTGGTATTAATACAAACCCTGCTCCTGATCCATCTAAACTCGAGGAGCCATCCGTGTACATCTCCCAGGTATTTTCCTCGCTTGGCTGTTCTGATTGCTCTGCCATCTCTGGTTGTTCTGCCATTGGGACCTCCATGGTTGCCCCCTCTACATGGCCCGCTTCTTCCAGATTGGGGGCTGTAGACTCTGCTATGAAATCCGCCAATGCCTGGCCTTTAATAGCCGTTCTCGGAGCAAAGTGTATGCGAAACTCACTAAGCTCGACTGCCCATTTCACTAACTTCCCCGACGCATCCGGTCGGTTCAAAAAATACTTCAGAGGCTGGTTCGTCAACACAGTAATCTCGTGTGCATGGAAATAAGGCCTCAGCTTCCGAGCAGTTATAATTAACGCAAAGAGATACTTCTCAACGGCGGGATAATTCATTTCAGACTTGGCAAACGCCTTGCTTACATAATAGACGGGGACTTGATTACCCTCGACAAACTTCACTAACACAGAGCTAATGGCAAATTCAGAAACAGCCAAGTAAAGGTAGAGCGGCTCGCCTGGAACCAGTTTTGCCAACGACGGGAGGGTGCGAAGGTGCTGCTTGAGTGCCTGGAACGCTTCTTCACACTTGGTGGTCCATTCGAACTTCTTGTTGGCCCTCAGGACTTCAAAAAATGGCATTGATCGGTCACTTGCCTTGGACAGGAAGCGATTCATTGCAGCTAGTCAACTATTCAGCACTTGCACCTCCCGATGGTTTATCGGAGACTGCATCTCCTCAATCGCCCTCAGCTTCTCGGGGTTCACCTCAATTCCTCTTTGGCTCACCATAAAGCCCAAAAATTTCCCTGAGTGGACTCCGAAGGCGCATTTTGTTGGGTTTAAGCGAACCTGATGAAGCGTCATCCGCTCAAACGCCATGGCTAGGTTGTGCACATGATCCTCAGCTTGTCGAGACTTCACCAGCATATCATCCACGTAAGCCTCCATGGTCTCCCCTAGCATATCTCCGAACAGCTTGTTCACCATCCGCTGGTAGGTTGCCCCGGCATTGATCAACCCGAAAGGCATGACATCGTAGTGATAGATGTCACTGTCTGCATAAAATGCTGTGTGAGGAGCGTCCTCCTTAGCCATCTTGATTTAGTTGTAGCCCGAGTACGCATCCATGAAGCTCAACAGCTCATGTCCCGACGTGGCATCCACCAGCTGGTCGATTCTCGGGAGCGGGTAACAGTCCTTCGGGCAAGCCTTATTCAGGTCGCGGAAATCAACGCACATCCGCCATTTCCCATTGCTCTTCTTCACCAGCACCGGGTTAGCAACCCAAGTTTGGAATCAGAGCACCTTGATAAACCCAGCATCGAGCAACCTGCCCACCTCCAGCTGGATTGCAATCCTCTTGTCTGTGCCCATCGGACGCCTTTTCTGTGCGATAGGTTTGATCGCGGGATCGATCCTCAACTCATGCACGATCACGTCGGGGCTGATTCCTGGCATGTCACTCGGGGACCAGGCAAACAGCTCTTTGAACTCTTTCAGTAGATCGATCAATTTTCATGCTGTCTCCTCGGTCAGAGCAGACCCGATTTTCACCTTCCTTTGAGGTCCGTCAATCTCGACTTCCTTCAGATCCTCCATGGGGGCGGGACGCCCAAACTCCTCTCTAGGATCAGTATCTGTCTGAAGGACGGTCATAGCCTCCCGTCTTCTTCTTCGGGTGGCGTTAACATAACATTTCCTGGAAGCTACCTGGTCGCCCTTGACCTCTCCAACTCCATGATCGGTCGGGAACTTCATCTTCTGGTGAACAGTCGAGGCAACTGCCATCAAGGGGTTGATGGTAGTTCTCCCGATAATCGCGTTGTAGGTCCCCGCAGACTCAACTACCACAAACTCCACGTTCCTCCTTTCCGATTTCCACCCACTACCAAACTCCACAGGTAAGGTGATCACTCCTAGCGGATAGGAGGTAGAGCCAGAGAATCCGACCATCGGGAAGTTCGCCTCCTTCAGGTCCTTCTTCGTTTTCCCCATGGCCTCCAGTGCATCCATGAATAGAATATCAGAGGAGCTCCCTCCATCGATCAGAATCCGCTTCATCTCGTACCTATCCACATCCAAAGTCACGACCAGAGCGTCATCGTGCGGAGTCTCCACGCCTACGAGATCTTCCGATGAGAAGGAGATCACCATCTCTTCCTTCAGGGTCCAGGATCGGGACCTCTTACCCAGCACCACAGCAGTAGGAATTCTAGAGGCATAAACCTCCCGGGAGGACGAGGTATCACCCCCCGCGGCAAATCCTCCATGAATCACATTTATGGTGCCCCGCTTCTCCTTACGGGCACCAGAAGACTCTGGGTCGGACCTCTTCTTCTTTGGGGACCGATCGCGGGATCGGGAACGGGACCGTGATCGGGATCGAGAACGGGATCGACACCGCTTCTCCCCGACAAACTCCTTAAGCTTCCCCTTCTGGATCAGCTTTTCGATCTCCTTCTTTAGCTCCCGACAATGATTGGTGTCGTGGCCATTCGCACGATGGAATCGACAGTAGCGATCGGTGCGGGAGCCCAAAAATTCTCCTTCCTTCTTCGGGGGGTACCTAGAGATACCCTGTCGCTCCATGACCGTTAACACCTCTGCCATAGAGCTGTTGAGAGGAATTTCATGATCCTCCCGCCTATCCTTCTTCGAGGAACGCCTATCATCCCTCCGATCAGGGCGACCTCGACTGCTCTCGGTTTTATCATTCGACTTGCGCTCGTCTAAGGATTTGACCGATTGCTTTCCCTTATTCGACTTCGGGGGCTCAAGCTCTCCAGCGGCTATCTTCGACTCCTGGACATCGATTTGCCGCTTCACCCTTTTCTGCAGTGCCTCCATATTCCACACAGCCTTCTCAGCCACGCTGTGCATCAGGTCGGAACCATAGGGGGCTGTTAGGTTCCGAATGAAAGTGCGGATAGTTTCACCCTCCGAAATCTCCTCGTCAATCTCCGCCACGCTAGCAGTGTATCGCTGGTAATAGTGCGCCAGCGACTCATCGGGCCTCTGTACCACCTGGGTCAGAGACCTTACACTCTTCAGCAGACGTCTGCGACCCTGGTATTGCTGAATGAACCGGTCGTGCATATCAGACCAGCAAGTGATGCAGCCTGGGGGCAGACTGAAGAACCAGGTCAGGGCTCTCTCGCCAAGTGTGTTCGGGAACAGCGTACACACGATATCTTCATTCGGGGCTCTGCCCAGACACGGCATGAGGTGCTTCTGGACATGACGAACCGGATCTCCCTCACCGTCATACTCCTTAATCGTGGGGATACCCAGCCCTGGCGGGGCGAGGGTGTCTATGAGTCGAGGAACGAAGGGATGAGTGGATCGATCCCTCAGCTCCGACACCGGCAGCTTCTGCTCTCCCATGCAGATGTTCACGATCTTCACCACCTGATCGGGGGTGATGGGACCATTAACGGGAATGGTCCTGTGTTGCACTGGTCCTGGCCCGTCGACCACAAATCGCTCTGGCTGAACGGACTCCCTACTCCTGCCCTGGCTTCGGGGCTGAGCCTCCCGCATGTTCTGAACCTCTGCTGGTGGGGGCGCTTCCTCTTCTAGCGGGGGCATCTCCTCTTGCCTCCTCGCAGCCTCTCTCCGATCTAAGAGAGCCTCCACGGCTGCCAAAAACATTGGCATGGCTTCCGCCACAGCCCTCGTCAGGTCCACAGCTGGAGGAGCCTCCTGCTCCCTATTCCCCTGGTGTTGGGCAGCAGCATCTTCGAGACCTTCATTATGCCCCCCCTGTCTGGGAGACCTCAGCAGCAGGAAGATTCTGGTCCTCCTCATGTTCCGGTGGTGAATTCAAAGTCGTCACAGCAGGGTGACAGGAACCACCAGATTGTCCTTGTCTTCTTTGCTTGCCAGCCACCATTGAACGAGTAGAAGGCATATCAGCTTTTTGTTACGTTCCCACAGACGGCGCCAATGTTGGATCACGGTGGAACTCCGGTACGATCTTTGTCGGCGATCCTAGCTCCTTCGCTCCACGCAATCCTGCAAGAGGGGATAGACCGGGCGGTGACCCAGAATCCCTCTCTGATACTTAAATGAGTATCTCGTATGGACTGGCAAGCAGTAATCTCAAGTACCGTATCTCAAAACGCTATTGATCTGAGGTAACCTCTGCCCTTTTATAGGCGGAGAGGTACCTCAGTTACCTGGTGAACCGTTGGGGTGGTTAGCCCGTATTCCGCGTATCTCGGGCACGATCCCGCCTATCTAGGCCATGATCTCGCTTATCTCGGCCACGCCCCGCGTATCTCGGCCACGCTCCGCGTATCTTAGCTACGCTCCGCGTATCTCGGCCACGCCCCGCGTATCTCGGCCTCATCCTCTGATAGCAAGTCCCGACTAATATCGGGGACTCCAGAGTTATCTCGTTGTGTCACCGCTCGGGGCCCCTCGTCATCGTGACAGGGCCAATCGTTCTCAGGGATTCGTCATCGGGACCTACTTAAAGGCATCTCATCGGGAACAATCCTGCTCACCTATCGGGACCGACTCTGTCGGGACCTTTCATCATCGGGACTCCCTCTGTCGGGACCCTTCGCCTGGGTCATCTTGACCTCCATTTAGGGCCCAGTGGGCCTGTTCGCCGTTTCCTCGCCGTTAAAGGGTCTAACGGTCATAGCGGAACCCATCAATACCAAAATAATCAATCATGTTATATATTATTCTTCTATTTATATCCATTTTGTAGAAAAAAATTTAAATATACTCTTGTTTATAATTTTTTCTTTATAAAATTTTATAGTTACTTTAAACTATAATGTGTTGCCAAAAAACTAAAATAATGAAAAATATATTTTTATATTCTGCGCAAAGCGCGTGCTAAATATTTAGTTAAAAAATAATATAAAAATTTATTAATATATTAAATATATAAATTATTCTATATTCTATGTACTATGTATGTATTAAATAAAATAGAATTTTTTTTATTGAAATATGTGTATTCACTTAATAAATGTTTACAGTTTATATTTTTTTTACGTTATGAAACATCAAAATTAAATCAAACTTATAAATAGACGAAATAAATTAGATTAAATTAATTTTTGCTATGTATAATATATCACGCAAAGTGCGGTAGCTATCTAGTAATAATAATAATTATTATTGTCAATAAAAAAGTAATATTCCCGACCGACCACATAGTAACTGAGAATGCATCCTAAAGCTAGCAAAATAAATAATGTTTGAACACAGGTACGAAGAAAATTGAAACAAAGCATCCTACGATTCTCTCTCCCTCTCTTTCTCACTGCAAAACGAGAATTGCTTAGGAAACACTGTTCTCATAAACCCTAATCCGACAACTTCTCGCCTGATTTTCTCTCTCCATCTTCTTCCCTCAGTTTACCAGCTGACCTAATTCAGCAGTGACCTTGCAGCGGGAGCCCTAGATAGATTGTCACTTGGTTTCCGTCTTGATGTTTCGAGGGATTAGAGAAAACTAGGTTTTATGCTTTCACCGCTCGTGTTGCTTCACAATGAGTCCAGTTCAGAATTTCGAGCAGCACTCGCGCCGGCTCATCGACCCCGATCTCCGTAATCTCTCTCTGTTCCTCTCTATTCTCACTCCCATTACTTCTACTTGTAAAGTTTAATTGTACTTCATGTCTTGCACGCACGCTGGTTTCGTTATTATTAGATCCAAAAAAGGAAAGACCAAAACGAAGCTATTTGTCTCGGCTTGCTAGTTCGTTGTCTCAACTATTACGTAATTTCTTTCATCACTAAAAATCTTCATGTTTCCTGTCTCTGCAAGCGGCATAAGACCCTAGTTTGCGACAAGCCTTGCTTCATATCAGCTGTAAAGCAGACCCAAAAATCTGTTTTTAAATTCTGTTCATGCAATTGAAGTTTCTACATTATTTTTCCGGCATAGAGCATGACTGATTGATATATATATATATGTATTTTTTTTTTAAAACAGAAATCCCCCAGAGACTAGCCATGGCAGTTGAGGTTCGGGACAGTCTGGAGATAGCTCACACAGCGGAGTACCTGAACTTTCTAAAATGCTATTTCAGGGCATTCTCTATAATTTTAGTGCAAATGACGAAACCTCAGTTCATTGATAACCAAGAGCACAAACTTCGTAATGTTATTGTGGAAATTTTAAACCGTCTTCCACACAGTGAAGTCCTCCGCCCGTTTGTTCAGGACCTACTTAAGGTCGCAATGCAGGTTCTTACTACTGATAATGAGGAGAATGGCTTAATTTGTATCCGAATTATCTTTGATTTATTAAGGAACTTTAGGCCAACACTTGAGAATGAGGTGCAACCATTTCTAGACTTCGTGTGCAAGATTTACCAAAACTTCAGAGCGACTGTGAGCCACTTTTTTGAAAGTGGAGTGGTGGGTAGTGAAGATGTTAGGCCAAAGGATTCAATCTCTGACCAAGGGATCTCCTCAACTGGGTATAGTGGGAACGGACAGTTGAATCCAAGTACACGTTCCTTCAAGATAGTCACAGAAAGTCCTCTTGTGGTCATGTTTCTCTTCCAGTTATATGGTCGGCTTGTTCAAACGAATATTCCTCACCTGCTACCGTTGATGGTTTCCGCTATCTCCGTTCCAGGTCCTGATAAGGTTCCTTCACAGTTGAAACCTCACTTTATTGAGCTTAAGGGGGCACAGGTTAAGGTTAGTGATTGGCTTTCATGATGGAGGGGGTTTTGTAGCTGTTAATTTGATTCTGTGATCTCGTTTTCTTTTACTTGTATGTGCTTTGCAAGTTCCTAATTTTTTATATTTGGAAATGTTGAGAGGACATGGACTTTATTTCTTGGAACATACTTATTGAATTATCGATTTACTTTTCCATTCTCTTCAATTTATTGGTGGTAAAGTGAAAATTCTAAAAGCTCATCAATAGTTCATTATTTTTTATTTTCTTATAGTCAAGTATGCAAATATGCTTTTCACTCTTCCTTCAAACTATTTTTGTGGAGTCTGATTTCGATTCGATAATGGTTTAACTGCATCTTTAGAGGGTAACTGGCATGGTGCAGTATGTTTCTGCTTGGCCAATTTTACTGCCTGTGTGGATATCTAATAATATTATCCTATACAAAAAACCACATACTGCTGTGGGTAGTGACAGTCTGTGGTTTTGGTGGATGAATATGACTGCCATTATTAATTCCTCCCCTCCATTATGCAGACTGTTTCTTTCTTGACATATTTGTTGAAGAGTTTTGCCGATTATATTAGACCTCATGAAGAAAGTATATGCAGAAGTATAGTAAACCTGCTTGTAACGTGCTCTGACTCCGTGTCGATTAGAAAGGTGATGATTCACCTCTCATCAATCCCTTATGTGTCCTCCTCCATGCTGGTTGTGATGTATGAACGATTGATGCTTATTTGGTGATTGCAGGAATTGTTGGTGGCCTTAAAGCATGTTTTGGGGACAGATTTTAAGAGAGGCTTGTTTCCTTTGATTGATACTCTGTTAGAAGAGAGGTGAATCTTTTGAGCTTTTATTATTGAAATAAAATTTCCTCCCTAGATATTCTCTTTAACAGTACTTTTCTCTGTTTTTCTCATTGGTAGTGCCGTAGTGGGAATAAGTGTTTACAAGCTAGGATACTATTCACTGCCTGTAAAGTGCATCTTTAGGGAAAATGGTCTTATAGTAGGAGTATATTTCTCCAATTTGGCGAGGCTTTTCCTTATTCATGTTGCTAATGACTTGCTAGCAGTTTGAGATGATTGCATCGAATTACTGATCAGTTGTTAGTCATCATGCACCAACCTCATGTCTCTTGCCATATCAAAAGTGTGGTTATGTCCATTAATTGCTGGCAGGGAAGTTACAGAATACAGATACACTTGTGCTTCCTTGAGAGGATTGAGGAAATGATAGGATGTGATCTGCTGAACTAAAAACAAAGCTGTTGTATTTCCAAACATGGACCCAGAAATATTAAGGATTTCAGTGTCATGTCAATGCTAGTATATGCTGTCTTAACATCACTGAAAAAATCTACATATTGGATGTCAATATTAGGTTTGATATCTTTGTCTTGGCATATTCATTCCGAGCAAAGCTGATGCTGTTGTACGCTATGTAGTCAGTAATCAATAACTCTAAGCACATGGGTCCAAGATATAGTCATTGCTTGATACTGAATCTTTCTCTCTATAATCTATTGTTTTGTTTTCATCTACCCATAAAGGATGATATATGCTAACTATTTATCTCCATTCAGTCGTGTCTCGGATCTTGCTGCACTGAGTAATTGATAGTCATGATTCCATCCTTTATCAAGGATAGTTGTTTTTAACTTGTATAATATAATTTTTCAGAGTTCTTGTGGGGCCCGGACGAGCATGCTTTGAGACCTTGAGACCATTGGCATATAGCTTACTAGCAGAAATAGTGCATCATGTTCGAGCTGATCTGTCCTTGGCACAGGTTGGGTATCTTTCTGTAGAATTTTAAGTATCTTGTGTCCGCCTCTGTAATCTGAATGAGAAATTTTGTAGGTGTTTCTTTGCTTCTATCGGCAGTTTTTGGGAAATGAAAGATCTTAGTGTTTGCTGGTAATACAATTAGGACTTACATGTCTTCATGGACACCATAGATTCTTTTAGCGCTTACATGTCTTCACTCCCCTTTTCTAAATCTTGCATCTTCTAGGTTCCTTATTAGTGATATATCCAACTTTACCGTTAAAAAGAAAATCTGTGTTAACTCCCTGTTATTGGCTCAGCTGGTTAAGGCGCAAGTTTCAGCCTAAGCAATTCCTTTTCTCGGATATAACCGCCGGGGTGAGTGCAAATCCTACCAGGGATAGGGCCACACAGGCACACCTAGCGGCCTTTGCAATGGCTTAAGCATGTCAAATGGTTGGGTGAACATGAATCTCGACCTGTCTTTAGTAAATGCATAGGACCCCTCTTGGTTATTAATGAAATTAACAATCAAAATTCAGAAAAGATAAAGCTTGATCTAGAAGAGGCTGCTGGTTATATTTGGGTTTCCAGATATGGATACTCTATTTTCTGATTGATATAATCTTGTTGACTACACTTTGATGTTGAGTTTCTTTGTTGCAGTTATCTCGGATCATATACCTTTTCTCGACCAATATGCATGATGCTACGTTGTCACTAAGCATTCACACAACTTGTGCTCGTTTGATGTTAAATCTGGTGCTTGAACTATCTCACAACCTCTTAATTTATTAGCTGTATTTTGTGGTCCAATAAGTCCACTATCTGGTTTTGCTTGATGCTGGGCTATAACTGACCGGATATTTGGCCTTTTCCTTTTGTGGGGTGTAGGTGGAGCCAATTTTTGAGAAGGGTGTTGATCAACCATCTATGGATGAAGCTCGAGTTTTACTGGTTTGAGATCTCTGTTTTCACTCTTTTAGTTTGTTTAAGAATTTTTAAAAGAGTTGTTAGATGTTTAATTAATGCTTGTGGTTTTTTTAGGGTCGTATATTGGATGCATTTGTTGGAAAGTTCAGTACTTTTAAGCGTACCATTCCCCAGGTAATCTTTGTCAAGTATGCAGGAGTAGGGAATCTTAAGTCATTTATTCCCTATTTCTGTCTATTTATATGATCTGTATAGTCTTCTAGTATATTTGTACTATTGTTGCTTTTGATAGAGCAGTAGGAGATCAATGGCCAGTCTTACCATGCTTGTTACTTGGATCCTTAAGTAGATTTTAACTGGATACTCACAGCTCAATTGAAGTTTGGAAGGCCTAACTTCTGTTACTGATCCTAGGCATTAACTAATTATAGAAGTGCCAATGCCCCATGATTTTTTTCCTACTTTATTTCACAGTTAGTTTCTTTGGTAATTAATTAAGCACTGCTCTTTACTTTTTGTTATTAGATAGTTCCATTAGATAAACTGCGTGACGCCATAGCTAGGTGCTTAAGAGCATATCTGTTTGTTGTTTTTCTAAAAACTCATACGAGAAATTGTCAGTTCACTTATATTAATTTTCTTAGATTATAATTTATATTGAATACAACACCGATGTTGCAGGTTTATTGAAAACACACTTACATTTTGTCATTTGGCTGTAATAATAGCAGTATAATTAAATATTTATATTTGATTGAAGTCCAAGGAAGTCAGATTTTCTAGCTTGTTTGCTAAGACTCAAAATCATCTAAACTTGTTTTAAGTATTAGTGAACTCTCAAGTTTGAGTATTCATATTCTTGATATTTCCAATTTGTAGCAACATCAAGACATTGAGTGTTGACGTTTTCCTAATTAATTTAACACTAATGAACATCTCCTTCTATATATAATCTTAGTGCTCTTTTGGTATGGATAGTTTCTATAGATAAAGAGTGTTGCTAGGCAGAACGAAACTTCCTAACCTCATGCAGAATAGGGTAATTGTTGCCAAAGTGTTGGCGCTCGTAAAAATTCCTTAGAAGTTTCTAATAAAATACCGTACACATTTGAAATGAATTATTATAGATTTAAAGTTCTTCAGATTAAACATGCATTGTGATTAAATTTTCTCTGAGGAGTAAAGCATTTGTAAAAATGTGTGTTACACCATTAATTTTCTTATAGGAAAATTCTTCAATGTCTTGCTGTTATTCTCTATTTAAGGCCAGTACAATCTAAGGAGAAAAGATATTCTAGCAAATAACAGTAGGATATAAATATTTGACTCTATCACTAATTATAGATATAATATATTTAACCTTATCACTAATATTAACTCTATTCATAATAAATCCTATCCTAAACCGGATATATTTATCCATATCATGTGTGTGGTACTTCTTAAATTAAAAGAACTTTTGCCATATACAATAAAAAATGATGATTTCTAGTTAATATAAGTATTGTAGGAGGAAAAACCAAAATTTTGGAATTTTTGATACCTGTAAAATAAAATTCCTTAGCAATCCATATGGAGTCCATTGGTGTGACAAAATGCAGGCATACGGAGTCCATTGTTTTTATTTTCGACCTGAAAATCATACTTTGACAGCCCTAACTCACAAACTTTAATAACACTTATATGAGGTGAGTAGAGTAACCTATGAGAAATTCATTAGCTTAAGCCTTTAACAAGCTAAATCTCGTAGGTTCTTGGTCTGCTTAACAGTTGGCCTATGTTCTTATAGGTTCTTGGTCTGCTTAACAAGTTAACCTCCTTATTTGCTCCTGTGTTTTATAGTTCTATTTTCATCCAATAGTGCATTAATAAATAATATGCTCTTCTTAGTGTGGCCAAAAATAAATATGCTCTTCTTAGAAAATTTTCCACCTTGCTGCCTTTTCGTTGACTTGTTTTATTTGTCTGGAGATAGTCAGCTGCAGTATCTGTAGATAGTGTTTTTGACACTTGCCTCTGGTGAATAGTTATTAGAGGAAGGTGAAGATGGAAAGGATCGGGCCACACTGAAGGCAAAACTTGAACTTCCTGTGCAGGTCTGGAATCTTTACTCACACTTATTTTTGGAGGTTATGTTTCAGTTTTTTGCATTTTTTTCTTTCCTTTTTTCTACACAGTTCATTCTTTTTCTGAAAGGGGCAAGTGTATTGTTCTGCTCCATTGCACCTTCTTAACCCATCAATAAATAATGTTTCTACTGATGTTTCACATCAATATGTTATATTCATCACACTTGTGTAATACACACCCTAGCGTCCCAAAATGAGTCTCACATTCATTGTTGTGCTGAGTTAGAGGCTGTTAGTTATGAAGGTGTAGGTGTATTTAAATATCTAGACATGACTATCTGTAACATAGGTTTTCCTTAAATTTGATGGATGAATTCCCGTCTGGAAGTTACAGATTTTTAATGTTTTTATCGTCTATCTTCTATGGCTGCAGGCAGTTCTAAATATGCAGGTTCCAGTGGAACATGCAAAAGAAGTCAATGACTGTAAGCATTTGATCAAGACCTTGGTGATGGGTATGCATAATTTCTACGCAGTATCTGTCAACTTATGCTATCCACCAATTAGGATTGTCGTGTTTCTGTCTTATTTTATTGATTATCTATTTCAGTTTAATG
Organism: Clarkia xantiana subsp. parviflora; assembly: GCA_036873135.1. NCBI lineage: Eukaryota > Viridiplantae > Streptophyta > Magnoliopsida > Myrtales > Onagraceae > Clarkia > Clarkia xantiana. Next base: position 6,210,009 of record JAPTYO010000022.1, read on the forward strand.
TTCTTCTGGAATCATTTTCAGGAATGAAAACAATTATATGGAGTATTACTCATGCTCATATCCCCAGACCACCGGTTAGTTCTATCTCAGATTAGTAATCTTCTACCATAGTTGGAACATTTATAATTTTTTTTGAATGGTAAGGTAATGATATCATTAATAAGGCACCAAGGAGGTGCAACATTTACAAAATGGGGAAAAAGATGCAAAAGAACCACATTGAGATGTCATGGACATACTTAAAAATCATTAGTGTCCATAGACAAATGTAAAATTCAATTGATCTTCGCCATACCAACATTTACAACCCGAACTGATTTCTCTATGAGAGTCATCCAGGGACTTTGTGCGGTCGAAAACCCTGTTCTTATCATTCAGCCTTCCCAATGGGCTCTGCAAAAAACCCAGCTGGATATATATATATATATGCAGTTCTGGAACAATAACCCGCCGCACATACTGTCGGATTCTTGTAAACTGATTATCCCCTTTAAAATCGTCCTTTTAGGGATAGCTCGCAGCTCTTTACATGATATCTAAGTGCGGCTCATATCTGTCTCTCCCAAGTAAAGTTTGTGCTAGATGATTTAGTGCATGCATGGGGGGAAGTTGAATAATTGATGTCTTGTGCGTTTGACTGGAGGACCGGTTAAACCACGTTGGTTTAGATAGGAAAAGCTGCCTGATGAATATTGTGTTTGTATACACGTCCGCCATCCGGTCCCATGTTGACCTCTGAAAGGATTGCTTCTCTCATGTCTTTGGTCTGCAAATCTAAAGAGAATGATTTGCTTATTTCCTATATTAATGTTCTATATATTTGGTGGGTTTTTCACGTTAAATTTCTCATTCTTCTTGGTTAAGCAGGTTGGATCACCGTCATCAAATTTGCCAGCTTCTCAAGCCTTTAAGGGGATGAGGGAGGATGAGGTATTATCATTTTCACTAATGTAGGTTAATTTCCGTAGTTGCCTTGCTTATCATGTTATTTGATAGGTTTGGAAAGCTGCTGGGGTTTTAAAGAGTGGTGTTCACTGTTTAGCCCTATTCAAAGAAAAGGACGAGGAAAGGGAAATGCTCCATCTCTTCTCCCAGATCTTGGCTATCATGGAACCTCGGGATCTTATGGATATGTTCTCTTTATGCATGCCTGAGCTTTTTGAGTGCATGATCTCGAATTCTCAGTTGGTGCATATATTTTCTACGCTTTTGCAAACTGCTAAAGTATACCGCCCCTTCGCCGATGTTTTGGTTAATTTTCTTGTTAGCTGCAAGCTTGATGTCTTGAAGAATCCAGATACACCTGCCGCAAAACTGGTGCTGCAACTCTTTTGGTTTATATTTAGTGCTGTAGCAAAAGCGCCATCAGACTTTGAGAGAGTTCTACAGCCTCATGTTCCCGTAATTATGGAGATATGCATTAAAAATGCGACTGAAGTGGAGAAGCCTCTTGCTTATATGCAGCTTCTTCGGATGATGTTTCGGCCACTTTCAGGATGTAAATTTGAACTCTTACTTCGGGACTTGGTTCCTATGTTGATGCCTTGCCTAAACATGCTTTTGTCTATGCTTGAGAGTCCAACAGGGGAAGATATGAGGGACCTATTGCTGGAGCTATGTTTGACACTGCCTGCAAGGTTGAGTTCATTGTTGCCCTACCTGACTCGGCTTATGAAGCCTCTTGTTTTGTCTCTCAAGGGAAGTGATGATTTGGTCAGTCTGGGATTGAGGACGTTTGAGTTCTGGGTTGACAGTTTAAATCCTGACTTCTTGGAACCAAACATGGCTAATGTCATGTCTGAGGTGATTTTAGCATTATGGTCTCACTTGAGACCCGCTCCATATCCTTGGGGTGGAAAATCACTTCAACTCCTTGGTAAATTAGGTGGTCGCAACAGACGCTTTCTCAAGGAGCCTCTTGCACTTGATTGCAAGGATAACCCAGAACATGGACTTCGTCTAATATTTACGTTTGAACCCTCAACCCCGTTTCTGGTTCCACTAGATCGTTTCATAAATCTTGCTGTAGCTGCTGTTTTAGACAGAAGCGGTGGAATTGATGCCTTCTACCGCAAACAAGCATTGAAATTTCTTCGTGTCTGTTTGGCATCTCAGCTTAATTTGCCTGGAAATGTTGCTGATGAAAGCCAAACACCGAAGCAATTGTCAGCCTTGTTAGTTTCCAATATTGATACATCTTGGCGGAGGTCTGAGCCGTCGGATATGCAGGTTTGTCCAGTTTCCTGGTTACTGTTTTGTGCATCTGATAATTGACTAAAGTGAATTATACTCCATTTAATTACTTACTGATAGACACATTATAATTCTGTTTAACTTATCGGAGCTAGTTTGTACTTCTTTGTTCAAAAGGAAAGATTTGTGATATTTTTGCTTCTATGTTTTTATTTAGTGCAACAGATTTGGAACTCAGATCATGCACTTTCTCTTGGTGCTTTACCTACCATAAAAAGTGCTTGATTTATTTGATTTGAATTGCAGGCAGATCTAGGTGTAAAGACAAAGACTCAACTTATGGCGGAGAAATCTGTTTTTAAGATTCTTCTGACTACCATTATTGCAGCGGGTGCAGAAAATGATTTTCATGATCCTAAAGATGACTTTATTGCTAGTATTTGCCGTCACTTTGCAATTATATTTTATGTCGATCAGTCATCAAGTAACACACCAGCTGTAAATGCTATGGTTGGGGCATCTGTTCTTTCAGCAAATACCAATGTCGTCGTTAAATCAAAGGGTAGCAGTTCCAACTTAAAAGAATTGGATCCTTTGATCTTTTTGGATGCTCTTGTTGATGTGCTTGTAGATGAAAATAGGCATCGCGCTAAAGCTGCTATTAATGCATTGAATGTATTTTCTGAAACACTGCTGTTCCTTGCTCGTACAAAACATGGGGATGTTTTGATGTCAAGAGGAGGCCCGAGCACCCCTATGATTGTCTCCAGCCCATCAATGAATCCAGTCTATTCACCCCCACCAAGCGTTCGTGTACCTGTCTTTGAGCAGCTTCTTCCCCGTCTTTTACATTGTTGTTATGGAAATTCATGGCAAGCGCAGATGGGTGGTGTGATGGGGTTAAGCGCTTTGGTTGGAAAGGTTACTGTGGAGACACTCTGCCATTTTCAAGTTAAAGTTGTGCGGGCTCTGGTTTATGTTCTGAAAAAGCTCCCTACTTATGCTACCAAAGAGCAAGATGAGACAAGTCAAGTGCTTAATCAAGTTCTTCGGGTGGTAAATAATGTTGATGAAGCCAATAGTGAACCTCGTAGACAGAGCTTTCAAGGTGTGGTGGAGTTTCTTGCTTCAGAGTTATTTAATCCAAATGCATCTTTAACTGTGAGGAAGAATGTGCAGTCATGTTTGTCGCTTTTGGCTAATCGGACTGGCAGTGAGGTGTCTGAATTGCTTGAATCACTGTATCAACCCTTACTTCAGCCTCTTATTGTGCGCCCGCTGCGATCCAAGACTATTGATCAGCAGGTGGGGACTTTGCTTACTTTTTATAAATAATGCAAGAGATGCATACGTATACACAGAATTGCACTATTCATAGTTCCTATATATATTTTTCTTTTTAATACTAATTTGCTTTTGTACAGGTGGGAACTGTTAGTGCTTTGAATTTCTGCTTGGCATTAAGGCCTCCTCTTCTCAAGCTGACGCAGGAACTGGTTAATTTTCTTCAAGAAGCATTGCAAATTGCTGAGGCTGATGAAAATGGCTGGGTTGTCAAGGTCTTGAACCCAAAATTTGCCACATCTTTGAACAAGCTTCGGACAGCTTGCATTGAGTTATTATGTACTACAATGGCTTGGGCTGATTTTAAGACTCCTAACCACACGGAGTTGCGGTCAAAGATAATATCAATGTTTTTTAAATCTTTGACATGTAGAACACCCGAAATTGTTGGTGTGGCTAAGGAGGGTCTTAGACAGGTAATGTAACTGGTTTATGAGATAATTTGTTAGCTTCATAATTTGCAATTGTTTTACCGTTTTATCACGACACTCTCTTAATTACTTACAGTTGTGTTAGGATAATAATTTTGCACTTAATACTGCAGTTTTTGTATATTCTTCAAATGAATTTTATTCCTGTATCTAGATTATGCAACAATAATAATAATCTTCTGGTCATGGCATTGCTAGGTTATTAATCAGCAAAGGATGCCCAAAGAGCTACTGCAAAGCAGCCTGAGGCCTATTTTAGTGAACTTAGCGCAGACCAAGAATCTTAGCATGCCTTTGCTGCAAGGCTTGGCTCGTCTTCTTGAGCTTCTTTCCAACTGGTTTAATGTTACCTTGGGTGATAAGCTGTTAGATCACCTTAAGAAATGGTTGGAACCCGAAAAACTTGCACAGAGTCAGAAATCATGGAAGGCTGGTGAAGAACCAAAAGTTGCAGCTGGTATTGTATTTACTATGTGCTTATTAGATTAGTTATAGTACTTCCTTTTTGGGAACTATTTAACAGGTGATACTTCTTTTTCCAGCCATAATTGAGCTATTCCACTTGCTTCCATTTGCTGCTGCCAAGTTCCTTGATGGACTTGTTTCCTTGACTATTGATTTGGAAGGGGCTCTTCCTCCGGGACAAGTGTATAGTGAAATTAATAGTCCATATCGTCTGCCACTGACGAAGTTTCTGAATAAGTATGCTGCACAAGCTGTTGATTATTTTCTCGCTCGATTAGGCCAACCTAAGTACTTCAGACGGTGAGTGTGTTAGCCTTACATTGAGATATCTGTTTTCTCTAATTTAAGTTTCTTACTTATCTTCTCTATTCTAGATTCATGTATATAATTCGGTCAGATGCTGGCCAGCCTTTGAGAGATGAACTTGCGAAGTCTCCCCAGAAAATACTCGCAAGTGCTTTTCCTGAGTTCATTCCCAAGTCTGAAGCTGCAATGACTCCTGGATCTACATCTGCACCTGCTGCAGTTACCGGTGATGAGCACGTTTCTATTCCTCCATCAGATAGTTCTAGTTTACCTACCGCTACCGCGTGTGCAATGTCTGATGGGTATTTTCAGGGTCTCGCTCTTATAAAAACCTTGGTAAAATTGATACCCGGCTGGTTGCATAGTAATCATACAGTATTTGATACTCTGGTACTTATTTGGAAGTCACCAGCAAGGATTTCTCGATTGCGCATCGAACAGGAGTTGGACTTGGTGCAGGCAAGTTTCTTTATTTCCATATACCTTTTTACGTGGTTATATGCCAGGCCTATTTTTTGGTGGAAAATAGAGAGGCTTCAGTTCTGTTGTTTTTTATAATTATCATAAAATGTTTTTTCATGTGCACGAGGCATTTGAGCATGTTGTTGATATAAAAGTTAAATGATGGAATAAACCTGAGTTAGCTCTAGTTTCACTTTTCATCAGTTTATTGTTTTCTGAGTAGATAGCCTGCGTTTCGTGTCTCTCTACTGCATCTAGGATTCTGCATGCTTACTTAAGTTGGCTATATCAACTATCAAGGACATAAATGATAGGTGTAATAACTTGAATAAATTTATGGTTTAAGTAACAGAAATATTCGTTAAGCCATATTAGAAGTTATGTTAAATATCCTGTATCAGTACTGATAACCAGTAGGTATGGCAACGGGTCTCGGGGCCCCGCTGACCCGCGGGGCCCCGACCCGGTTTTGACCCGAGGACCCGCCGACCCGCGGGTCACGGGTCGGGTTCGGGGCGGACCCGGGTCGGGTCTAGGGACACGGGGCCCCGTTGACCCGCCCCGAAATGCCTATATATATATTTTTTAATTTTTTTTTTAATGTTAGTATAATGTAACATTTACTAAACAATATGGTTAATATAGTACCTATATAAATAATATGAACAAAATTATAAATAGATGTATATTTAGATTATTAGGATTTGTTAATTTGGATTTGGTGTTCGGATTTGAATTTGTATTTGGTTATGAATTTGATGTGTTTGTATTTGATTGATGTTAGATTTATGGTTTGAAGTTATGTATAATGTAATATTTTGGCAAAAAAAAATTGTATTTAATATTGAGAAGTGAAAAAAAAAAATTTGTTCACGGCGGGTCGGGTCGGGGCCCCGCGGGTCGACCCGTGGGATTTTTGACCCGACCCGGGAGGTACACTTACCCGGGTCCGGGTCAGCCAGGCTGACTCGCGGGGCGGGTCCGGGGCTGCGAAAACCCGCCCCGCCCTGCCCCGTTGCCATCCCTAATAACCAGTTTGACAAAAATTGCATGCACAAAAGTAATGTGATACAACTGTCCAGTAGTAATGCTCAAAGATAATAGGGTTAAAGGTACTTTTGGTGCCACATGTTTGACCTGTGTATGTTTTTGGTGTCATATGTTTCATTTTGTAGGCTTTTGGTGCTATATGTTTGAGAGGTTGTATGTTTTTTGTATTTCCGTTAGTCAACAGTTAGTTTGACCGTTAAATACTTTTATTTTGTTCAATTTAGTCCTCAAATTTATATTTCTAAGATTTAATATTTACAATTTAGTCCCTATTGTTTGCTCAAGTCACCGTCCAAGGCCGCCGACCACCCCCACCACCTCCAAGGCCGCCGACCGCCACAAAACGGGCCGGCCACCACCGCTTGGAGCCCTCTGTGGCCCCAATCGGGACCGGCGGCCCCAATTGATGGTGGCCGGCCCCGATTGGGGCGGTAGCCACCAACAATTGGTGGTGGCCGGCCCCAATTAAGGCCGGCCACCACCAATTGGGGCCGGCCACCACCAATTGGGGTGGTGGCCGGCCCATTTCGTGGCGGTCGGCGGCCTTGGAGGTGGTGGGTGATGGCCGGCGGCCTTGGACAGTGACTTGAGCAAACAATAGGGACTAAATTGTCAATATTAAAAATATAAATTTGAGGACTAAGTTGAACAAAATAAAAGTATTTAACGGTCAAACTAACACTTATGGAAATATAAAAAACATACAACCTCTCAAACATATGGCACCAAAAGCCTACAAAATGGAACAACATATAGCACCAACAACCTACACATGTCAAACATGTGGCACCAAAAGTACCTTTAACCCAAGATAATAATGCAAAGTCTGTTATGAATAGTTGTTTCTACCATTAAGTGCTTCATGCACCCTATGTTTCTACTAGGCTTTTAGCCAGTTAAGAATATTTTATGGCATATTCACTAAGTAGCTCACAAATCAATGCATACTTTGCGTCTAGCCTGGTTAATCATTCAAATTACTCTTTATGCAGGTGAAAGAAAGCAAATGGCTTGTCAAATGTTTCCTGAACTATCTACGGCATGGAAAGATGGAATTAAATGTTCTTTTTGACACCCTTTCCATCTTTTTAGTGCATTCCCGCATTGACTACACTTTTCTAAAGGAATTCTACATCATTGAGGTATGGGAAACTTTATATATATATATATATATATATATATATTAGCTTATAAGATATACCTCAACAATATCTTGTCAAATTCTTGTTAATGCATGTTCATATTCTTCGTTTTTACAGGTTGCGGAAGGCTATCAACCTGCATTGAAGAAGTCTATTCTTCTTCATTTTCTCAACCTCTTTGAATCAAAACAATTTGGACACAGCCATTTGGTGGTTGTCATGCAGATGCTTATTCTTCCTATGCTTGCCCATGCATTTCAAAATGGCCAAAGTTGGGAAGTTGTTGATTCAACTATTTTGAAAACAATTGTCGACAAGCTTCTAGATCCCCCAGAGGAGGTGCTATTCGTGTTTAGACTTCTATGATAATGTTACTCTCACACTGGTCATATAATCTTTTACGAATAGTATTTGGTTTCTCGCTTGCAAATCTAGTTTTCTGTCAAGCAGGGATTCCTTTCTTATATCCCACTCTTTCCTTCGTAGGTTTCCGCAGAATACGACGAGCCATTGAGGATAGAGCTTCTGCAGCTTGCCACGTTACTCCTTAAATATCTTCAAACTGATCTTGTTCAACACAGGAAAGAACTTATTAAGTTTGGATGGAATCATCTCAAACGTGAAGATAGTGCCAGCAAGCAATGGGCATTTGTCAATGTCTGCCACTTTTTGGAGGCGTATCAGGCTCCGGAAAAGATCATACTCCAGGTATTTGTTACTTTAGGTGGAGACGTATACATTTTTCAACAAATGAAAAGTTGTGTAGAATAATTGAGGCAGCCTAGATGGAAACACAGATGGGTAAATATGATATATAATAATAATAACTATCGTACCATGGGTGTGCAAAACCCATATAGATAAGATAGGAAAGCAAATCATGCACAAGATAGTTTTGCAGACATGTTACCATCTCTATCATGTCCATGAAAACAATATAAATCTCACCTGTAACCCCCTGGCTGGCATACCAAAAATATACTAGTCTAACCCAGTTCTTGATGAAAATCTATTTCTTTACTTCCAAATCACCTCTAAAATTGCAAGAGGTATCATCTTCTTAAACTTTTGTATGTGTTTTTCAACTCTCATCACGTACCGTGCTCACTCTCCGATTTCCATAGATCCCAATATATATGTAATGTATTTATTTTACTTGCATGTATGAACCTAAATCTGCTTAGTTTCTAGGAATCTTGTTGCGAAGTTGGTATCGGTTGGTATATAGAAATGCAGCCAATATATAGAAGTTTTTGTTCTCAAGTTCATAATATGATTTCTCAGAGGCATGTCCATCTGCTTTTCCTATAGTTTCACCAACTTTAACTTATAGTTTCTGTTGACACACTAAAATTAAAAGTAGCGTTCCAAAAGTTCTTTATTTAATTAGAAGCTTATATCAACGTAGTATTGTAACACTCGGATGGAATTATTTACTAAGATGGATGGTATTTGCAGGTTTTTGTTGCTCTTCTTAGAACATGCCAGCCAGAAAATAAGATGTTGGTCAAGCAGGCGCTTGACATACTGATGCCTGCCTTGCCGCGGAGGCTGCCCTTGGGCGATTCTAGAATGCCTATATGGATAAGATACACAAAAAAGATTCTGGTTGAAGAAGGTCATTCAATTCCTAATCTTATTCATATTTTTCAACTCATTGTACGGCATTCAGATCTATTCTACAGCTGCAGGGCACAGTTTGTGCCACAGATGGTAAATTCGCTCAGTCGTCTTGGCCTGCCATATAATACAACATCAGAAAACAGGCGTCTTGCAATTGAACTTGCTGGATTGGTGGTTGGCTGGGAAAGGCAAAGGCAGAATGAAATGAAAGTAGTGGCTGATGGTGATGGTTCTGTTCCAAGTAATGAAGTATATGGTGTAGCAACTCCTGCAGTTGATGCAAAGCGTTCAGTCGATGGATCCAGTTTTCCTGATGATTTGACAAAGCGAGTAAAAGTAGAGCCTGGACTTCAGTCACTTTGCATCATGTCACCAGGTGGTGCCTCATCAATGCCTAACATAGAAACACCTGGCCCTGGTGGCCAGCCTGATGAGGAATTTAAGCCTAATGCCGCTATGGAGGAAATGATTATAAATTTTCTTATACGGGTAAGCATTTTTTTATATTAACTTTTGAGACTGATCCTTCAGATTATTGGAAATTATGAATGGGTAGATTATTTCCATTAGCATACTACTGTTTGGAGCTTCTTTAGAAAACTCATTTAGTGGAAAAGATGCACACCTGCAGTGTACAGAAGTCCCCATTCAAAAATGAAAAAGAACTTGTGGATTCACAGAATAATTGGTTGCAAAGACTTAGTTGAAGTTATATTATCTTGTGGTGTAGCATCTGTTATTTTCGGAATCTACTAAAATTGTTTCTACACAAAACCTGACCGTTGGATCTGCTTATATTTTTTCAAGCAACTCTAGGTGTAAGATTAGCCGCCAAATATTTATCAACTAAATTATTGTTCATTAGAAATTTGCTGCTATTAGCGGTTCAGTTCTTTATTTTCTGAAAAAACTTTATGCTTGTTTCCAAGTACATTCTGCTGCTGATATTTGCAGTTTGATGTATATTTTTGATTGTCCAGCTAGTTGACTGACCTCTTTATCAAAATAGGTTGCTTTAGTTATAGAGCCCAAAGACAAGGAGGCAACAAACATGTATAAACAAGCTCTGGAGCTCTTGTCACAGGCTCTGGAGGTGTGGCCGAATGCAAATGTGAAGTTCAATTATCTAGAAAAGCTACTGAGCACTATTCAACCTTCTCAGTCGAAGGACCCTTCAACTGCCCTTGCCCAAGGCTTGGATGTCATGAACAAAGTTTTGGAGAAGCAGCCACACCTATTCATCCGAAATAACATCATTCAGATATCTCAGGTATGCTAGGCTAATTTTCTTAATTCTTTTATGGGCATTATGACTGGTTTTGTTACGGTTCTAAAATGCCTCTCTTTTCTGTCCATTTTCAGATTCTTGAACCCTGTTTCAAGTACAAAATGTTAGATGCAGGGAACTCCTTGTGCTGCTTATTGAAGATGGTTTTCATTGCTTTTCCACTAGATTCTCCGACTACTCCACAAGATGTGAAGCTGCTGTATCAAAAGGTTGATGAGTTAATACAAAAGCATATTAGTGCTGTGACTTCTGCCCAGACAGCAGAAGACAACTCCCCTAATTCAATTAGCTTTATATTGCTTGTTGTTAAGACCTTAACTGAGGTCCAGAAAAGCTTTGTTGATCCTCATATCTTAGTTCGTATTCTTCAACGATTAGCTCGGGATATGGGCTCTTCTGCTGGATCCCATTTGAAACCAGTAAGTGTATATCTTTTCTCCCGTCTTCTTCGTATTTTAGGCTCCATTACTAGCTTATAACCCACCAATTGAACTTCCAGTTCTACTTAAACTAAAATCGGTATATCTTACATATTAGTGTAAATTATGAATCTGACGACTGTTTATTGATTGGAAATAGGGTTAAGAACTTATAAACTGTCTGAAGATTGCTCCATGTGAAATTGTGGTGTCTGAAGTTTAAAATGTTGATATGAAATGTCTGAAGTTTCACTTTTGTTGAAATTTGATCTCCGTCCAAATTTGCAGTTAAAATTGACAGAATTTGGTCATGTGCTTGTCACATGACCCGATAAAAAAATTGCCCCTAGTTGGGTGATGGCCGGTCGGAGTAGGGTGGTGGCCTGCCGTCGGAGTTGTGGTGACGTGGCTGGATTTTTAATGGTGGTGGCCGACCGGAGTAAACATAATAGTATAAGGGGCAATTTTGACATTTCACATCACTCTGTCAATTTTAACGGCAAATTTGGATGGAAAACTAAATTTCAACAAAAGTGAAACTTAAGACATTCCATATCAACATTTTAAACTTCAGATTCAGACACCAAAATCTTACATAAGGCGAACTTCAAACATTTTATAGGTTCTTAACCCTTGGATATATTCTAATCGTGCTTCTAGAAGTTTATTATGCAATCCACTCTTCTTTTTTACTACAACTGCTTAACTCATATCCTTTTTAGATTGATGCACATGATCTTTGTTTTACAGGGTCATAGAACTGATGCAGACTCTGCAGTTACTTCCTCACGTCAAGGTGCTGATGTTGGGGCAGTCATCACAAATTTGAAATCTGTTTTGAAGCTTATCAGCGAAAAGGTCATGGTTGTTCCAGAGTGTAAAAGGTCAATCATACCAACTGTTAATTCCCTTCTATCAGACAAAGGAACAGATGCAAGTGTTCTTCTTTGCATACTGGATGTTATTAAGAGCTGGATTGAAGATGATTTCGGCAGAAGTGCTGTTACTGTCACTCCGAGTTCTTTCCTCTCTGCTAAGGAAATAGTTGCTTTCCTTCAGAAGCTCTCTCAGATTGATAAGCAGAACTTCACACAAAATGCACAAGAGGAGTGGGATATTAAATATCTTCAACTTTTGTATGGAATCTGCTCAGATGAGGCCAAGTAAGATATTTACATAACTAGATCTCCACAAGAGTTTGATTTTGATTTGATTATAACCTTCTTTTACTTCAGGTATCTCCTAACGTTACGTCAAGAGGTCTTTCAGAAGGTGGAAAGGCAATTCATGCTAGGTCTGAGAGCAAGGGATCCTGAAATGAGGAAAAATTTCTTTTCACTTTACAATGATTCTCTTCCGAAAACATTGTTTGCGCGGTTGCAATATATTATTCAGATACAAGACTGGGAAGCTGTAGGGGATGTTTTCTGGCTCAAGCAAGGCCTTGATCTGCTCCTGGCAATATTGGTTGTGGATAAACCTATTACACTGGCTTCAAATTCTGCAAGGGTGCCACCACTTGTGGGTTCAGATCCTCCTGATGCTTCATCTACACCCATGCTTGTTGATGTTCCTGAGGGCACTGAGGAAGCCCCCCTTACATTTGACAGCCTTGTGCTCAAGCATGCCAAGTTTCTATGCGAAACGAGCAAACTTCAGGTTTATGTCCATTTTCAGTTTTCAAAAATGCTTATGGAATTGCAAGTGAACAGTCTTATCTTATGTTGTACTATATGCCCAAACAACATTATGAACTATTTCTGTTGGCAAAGCTTTGCCCTTTTGTTTGGTCTAAGAGAAAGCGGTTTTAGGCAGAAGTGGGGGCATGATTGGAATTGAATTGTGTCTTAATTCTGATTTTTCAAATCTGAGATAAAAAATCAACTTTATATTATAAAATATTTTCTCTATATAGTACATAGTATTTTATATATGTTGGTATCCTACAATATTAATATCAAAACTGAAAGTTTCCCTGATTTTTTCAAATCTGAGGATAACAACTATATGCTGAAATTCACCCTTGACTTGTTCTTTTTTTGTCTGTTCATTCCTCTCCATTGTAGACTGAAAAAAATCAGATGATATTACACATTAGTGACTCTGTTGATGTTTAATAAAAATTGAGTTTGGATGTTACATATGGCTCTAACCAACATGTTGTACGTAGTCGTTAATGTGATATATTCTCTTTCAAAGCAGGGTTATTAAAGATATTTTTTTCCTTGCAGGTGGCTGATCTGATTATTTCACTCAGGGAGCTGGCACATACTGATCCTAATGTTGCATACCACTTGTGGGTGCTAGTGTTTCCCATTGTCTGGGTAACTTTGCTCAAGGAAGAACAGGTAGCACTGGCGAAGCCAATGATCACGCTCTTATCTAAGGATTATCACAAGAAACAACAGTCGAGCAGACCAAACGTAGTGCAGGCCCTCCTTGAAGGGCTTCATCTAAGTCATCCTCAGCCACGTATGCCCAGTGAGCTGATCAAGTATATAGGCAAAACGTATAATGCATGGCACATTGCATTGGCTTTGCTTGAAAGTCATGTCATGCTATTCATGAATGAAACAAAATGTTCTGAATCTCTAGCTGAGCTTTATCGCTTGCTAAATGAGGAAGATATGAGGTTTGGATTGTGGAAGAAGAGGTCAGTCACTGCAGAAACAAAGGCCGGTCTTTCACTAGTTCAACATGGGTACTGGCAACGCTCACAGAACCTCTTCTACCAAGCCATGATTAAAGCCACCCAAGGCACATACAACAATACGGTTCCCAAGGCAGAGATGTGTCTATGGGAAGAGCAGTGGTATCAGTGTGCTATACAGCTTAGTCAGTGGGAGTCACTGGTAGACTTTGGTAAGAGTGTTGAAAATTATGACATACTTCTAGACAGCCTTTGGAAATTACCGGATTGGGCATATTTAAAGGATCATGTGATCCCTAAGGCCCAAGTAGAGGAAACACCAAAGCTTCGTCTAATTCAAGCATTTTTTAATCTTCATGATCGAAGTACAAACGGTGTTGCGGATGCTGAAAATATGGTGGGGAAGGGAGTCGAACTTGCTTTAGAGCAATGGTGGCAGCTTCCTGAAATGGCTGTTCATGCAAGAATTCCTCTCCTACAACAATTTCAGCAACTAGTAGAAGTTCAGGAATCTGCCAGGATTCTTGTTGATATTGCCAATGGAAATAAGCACTCTGGGAGTTCAGTTGTCGGTGCCCATGGGAATGTGTATGCTGATCTGAAAGATATTCTGGAGACATGGAGGTTACGTACTCCTAATGAATGGGATGGTATGTCTGTTTGGTATGATCTTCTCCAATGGAGAAATGAAATGTACAATGTTGTTATTGATGCATTTAAGGACTTCGGCAACACCAATCCACAGCTTCACCACCTTGGTTACCGGGACAAAGCGTGGAATGTGAACAAACTTGCCCATATTGCTCGTAAGCAGGGACTTCATGATGTCTGTGTGACGATACTTGAGAAGATGTATGGCCATTCAACAATGGAAGTGCAGGTATACTAACTACTACTGTTGTAACCCGCCCACACACATGAGATACTCATACCCGAATAGATCAACCTTTCGAAATGCTGCTGAATCCGTGGGCAGTCAAGAGACATGCCACCCAGGGTTATGTAAAAGATGATCACGTAAACAAGTGCTTTAATCTAGTTTTCCTTTTGAATACCTCTTTCCATCTTGGGAGTCAATATACTTCCATAAGGATGCCAAAGACCTCAACCATTTCCGAAACATTCACATATATATATATATATATATATTTCACCCATAGTGGTCCATTGCCCACAAGGGAAATGGGTTTATTTGTATAATGTCCAATGTGGTTAATATTTCAGATGGTAAAGAAAATAACTGTAAAACTGGTAGATCTGTACATGTAAAATTTCATGCTATCACTTGATTATTAGATGTTATTTGAATGCCACAATCACCCCTATGGTTGGATCGCACTTGCTCAGTTTGATGTACTTATACTTTATTTCTAGTTTCTGCTCCAATATTTTACTTCTTTTTTCTGGCTTACTGATAGTTTTTGCTCTCTTTTCCAGGAGGCGTTTGTTAAAATAAAAGAACAGGCAAAAGCTTATCTAGAAATGAAGGGAGAGCTTACAAATGGCTTAAATTTAATCAATAGTACCAATTTGGAATATTTTCCTTCAAAGCATAAAGCTGAAATTTTCCGAATTAAGGGAGATTTCTTATTAAAGTTGAATGACTCTGAAGGGGCCAACCATGCCTATTCCAGTGCAATCAGCCTGTTCAAAAATTTGTCTAAAGGATGGATAAGTTGGGGATGCTATTGTGATACGGTATTATATTGTTTGGTGAATACAGGCATCTCTTTGCTTATGCATTTTTTTTTTCCTGACAATCACTTGCCCATTTATTCTTCACAGGCTTATAAAGAAACTCGAGATGAGATCTGGCTAGAGTATGCTGTCAGTTGCTTTCTTCAGGGTATCAGATTTGTTGTGTCCAACTCCAGGAGTCATTTGGCTCGTGTTCTATACCTTCTTAGTTTTGACACTCCAAATGAACCTGTTGGGAGGGCTTTTGACAAATGCTTAGACCAAATCCCGAACTGGGTGTGGCTTTCATGGATCCCACAGTTACTCCTCTCCCTGCAGAGGGCAGAAGCACCTCACTGCAAACTTGTTCTTCTGAAAATTGCCGCTGTGTATCCACAGGTAGTGTTTCCTGGAAAATTTTGTTCGTCGGATAGTCTCGTATGGTTGTTTTATTGTAACTGTGATTTTATCTTCAATATTTTCAGGCTCTCTACTACTGGCTCCGCACGTATTTATTGGAACGTCGTGATGTTGCCAATAAATCGGAGCTGAGTAGAATTGCGTTGGCTCAGCAGAGGATGCAGCAAAACCTCCCTGGTTCCACCTCCCATGGACCTGACGGTCAAGTTCATCAAGGTCCCCTAAGTGGTGGTGGAATTGGATCTCATGAAAGTGGAAGTCATGGGCAAGAAGCTGACAGAAGTTCAGGGCCTGAGAGCAGCAGTATGCACGCTGAGCAATCTATGCAATCTGCGAACATGGGTGATAGCAGTCAGAGTGCAATGAGACGTAATACTGCAATGGGCCTTGTAGCTTCTGCAGCTAGTGCATTTGATGCTGCAAAGGATATAATGGAGGCGTTAAGAAGCAAGCACTCAAATTTAGCTGGTGAACTTGAGGTTTGTGGAGCTTATATATTCCAACTGTATAATATATTAAAATTAAGTTTGTTAGTTTGCGAGCCCTATCCATCTATGCCATTGCAGTTTCAGAGTATGTATAATAATCTATTTGCCATCTTTCTTAAGTTTTAAAAAGAACAATAGAAATAGAAACTGACTGTTGATGGTTTCTATTAATGACATTGCGACTCTTCTCTTGGTGTAGATTCTACTAACGGAAATTGGTTCAAGGTTTGTGACTCTGCCAGAGGAGAGGCTGCTTGCGGTAGTTAATGCGCTGCTACACCGTTGCTACAAATACCCCACTGCTACGACAGCAGAAGTGCCACACTCTCTCAAGAAGGAGCTGTCTGGAGTTTGCAGGGCTTGCTTTTCAGCTGATGCTATAAACAAGCATGTTGAGTTTGTGAGAGAGTACAAACAAGACTTTGAGAGGGATCTAGACCCAGAAAGCACTGCTACTTTTCCTGGTACCCTGTCTGATTTGACGGAGAGGCTCAAACACTGGAAAAATGTTCTTCAGAGTAACGTCGAGGACAGGTTTCCTGCTGTCCTGAAATTGGAGGAGGAAAGCAGGGTTTTACGTGACTTCAATGTTGTTGATGTCGAGGTTCCTGGACAGTATTTCATCGATCAGGTAAATAGTTACTACTGTGGAATGTAATTTCCTTGCTTAGAGTGAGGGTTATGTTATGTTTCTGGATCTGGGGTGTGACTCTTATTATTTTGCTTCTGCTGCTATTATTTTCTGAAGGAAATTGCATCAGACTATACAGTGAAGTTAGATAGAGTTGGAGCCGATATTCCTATTGTGAGAAGACATGGAAGCAGTTTCCGGCGCTTGACTTTAATTGGGTCAGATGGGTCGCAACGACATTTTATTGTCCAGACATCTTTAACTCCTAATGCCAGGAGCGATGAACGTATATTGCAGCTTTTCCGTGTAATGAATCAGATGTTTGAGAAACATAAGGAATCGAGAAGAAGACACTTGAGCATCCACACGCCAATCATAATTCCAGTTTGGTCCCAAGTGAGTACCTACATACCTACCTCAGTCCTGTTGAATATGGTTGGAATTGATTTTAGTTGGTGTCAAGTGTATGTATCTAATTATGATTATTAGGTGAGGATGGTAGAGGATGACTTGATGTACAGCACATTCCTGGAGGTGTATGAGAATCACTGTGCAAGGAACGATAGAGAAGCAGATCTGCCCATCACATATTTCAAGGAGCAACTAAACCAGGCAATATCTGGGCAAGTATCACCAGAAGCTGTAGTGGATCTGAGGCTGCAAGCTTATAATGACATAACAAAGAATGTGGTGACGGATAACATCTTCTCTCAGTACATGTACAAGACACTGGTGAACTGCAACCACATGTGGGCGTTTAAGAAGCAGTTTGCAGTGCAGTTGGGGGTGTCGAGCTTTATGTCATTCATGCTTCAGATTGGTGGGAGGTCACCGAATAAGATATTGTTTGCTAAAAACACAGGGAGGGTATTCCAGACGGATTTCCACCCAGCGTACGATGGAAATGGAATGATAGAGTTCACAGAACCAGTGCCGTTCCGACTCACCAGGAATATGCAGTCTTTCTTCTCTCAGTTTGGAGTTGAAGGGCTTATTGTGTCGGCAATGTGCTCAGCTGCACAGGCGGTGACGTCTCCCAAGCAAAATCAGCATCTGTGGCATCAGCTAGCCATGTTCTTTAGGGATGAGTTGCTGTCTTGGTCATGGAGAAGGCCACCAGGGATGCCGTTGGCAGCTGTTGCTGGGGGTAGTGGCTTGAACCCAATAGATTTCAAGAATAAGGTGACTAACAATGTGGATCATGTGATTGCCCGCATAAATGGAATATCTCCTCAATTCTACTCTGAAGAGGTAAAACTAACTGTGTTGAGTGTGTTTTGTTGCAATAAGAATAAGAAGAAGAGATTGTTGGTTTGTATTAATAATAATGAGTGTGTGTGTGTGCAGGAGGATGAGAATGTTATGGATCCACCACAATCGGTGCAGCGCGGCGTCACTGAATTGGTTGAAGCTGCTTTGGCTCCAAGGAATCTGTGTATGATGGATCCGACATGGCATCCCTGGTTCTAACTTTATTACTTCACACCCTACCTACCCTGCCTAATGCTTTCTTTCTTTCTTTCTTTCTTTCTTTCAAGTGAATTGAATAGTCAGTCAGTCAGTCAGTTTATTCTTCATAACTTGCATGACCAGCTAGCTGTATATACTTAAATTATTATTGTGGTACATATCCATACCTACGTAGTCTTTGTTCTACTCATACAGCTGTTTAATTACCTAATTGTTTGGTCAATTTTTACATGAATGTACAAGTTGCTAGTCGAACCTTTTTTTTTAAAAGTTAATTGCTATTTGTAAATACCTAATTTTGCTACGTACAATACTGAAAATTTTGGTACGCGCTAACAAAATTGAAACCTTGGACACTACAGTTTAACATTTGAAACTTCAGACACCTAATTTTAACATAGGGTAAACCGTGAACAGTTTTTTAGTTATTAACCCAAAATATTATGAATAACACATTTAAAAAATGAAGTATTTGGATTTGGAAGGTCATAGAGTTGCTAAAAAATAGGTTTAGCTTAAATTATGATAGTATATATCCATTAAATATTGTAGAATATTTAAAAAATATATAATATATATTTATGACAATATTCATAAATATATATATATATATATATATAAAATTGAGACCAAAATAAAATAGGGTCAATAACCTGGGAGAGGTCTGAAGAAGATTGGACCTTGTGAATTTGAGAGGTCTGAAGATTGAAATGGTGATAACTGAAGTTTGAAGTTTGGACTTTGTGATTTTTAGGTTTTTCGTCCAAATTTTCTGTCAAATTTAGTAGAACCACTGAAATGTCATATTTAAACCTGACAATATTTTAAACAAACTAAAGTTTAATTAATTGAACATGAAATGACAAAAATACCCCTTTCACTAATTAAAACATAACCCAACTCCGGCGACCACCACTCATAGTCCGGCGACCCCACCAAACTCCGACGACCGCCACAATGGCCACGATTGGGCCCAAATCGAAGCCATCGGCCCCGATATGGGTCCACAGAGCTCCGATCGGAACTTTGTGGGCTCGGGGCCGATAGTTCCGATTTGGGCCGATAGCTCCGATTTGGGCCCAATCGGGCCCGCGGTTGTGCTCGCCGGAGTTGGGTGGTGGTCGTCGGAGCGGGTGGTGGTCGCCGGAGCTGAGTGGTGGTCGCCATAGTTGGGTGGTGGTCGCCGGAGTTGGTGGTGGCATTAAGGGCATTTTCGTCTTTTCATTTAAGCATGTGAGGTGGAATAATGACATTTTTGGAATTTAATTTTAACGGAAAAAATTAACGGAGACCTCTATTATCTACAAGTCAAAACTTCAGACCTCTCAAATTCACATGGCCCAAACTTCAGACCTCTCCCAGGTTATTGACCCAAAAAACCTTTTTAGAAAATCGTGAATTTTTTCTCTGCTCCCCGTTCTTGCTGCAGCTGCCGGACCCCTCTGCCTCGTCGGAGGTTTGAAGTTCTGCCGCCACCACTGCCAGCCCCGCCAACTGCCGTGCGTCGCTCGTCCGCTATCTCGCCGGAGTTGCCGTTCAGGATCTCCCTTCGGCCAGTTGAAATTTCCGCCCGCCAGTCCGGAGCCGGGATCGTCGGAATCTCGCCTGAGTTGCAGTTCACCCTGCTGCCACCCACGCCGGGGTCACGTCTCGCCTGCCCTGTCGCCGCGCCGTTTCCGTCCAGCTCGCCGGAGTTGCTGTCGTCGCCGATGTCCCTCCGGCAGGTAGTCCTGCAGTCTTCTTGTCGCTCTATTGTACTGTTTTTTTTTAATAATTATTTTGCTTTATTTTTTGTTTATTTATTATTATTATTATTATTATTATTATTATTATTATTATTATACAATGTTAATTGGATAGTTTAGATTTAGATCTAATTAGATAACATGTTTTTTTATATGTATATATGTGTAGGACATGTAATTATTAAGTTATATCATGATTTTGAGCATGTTTAGTTTACTTAAATTTTATCTCAATTAGATGCTTAATAGGGTTTTTTAGGCTTAGATTTGTCGTTAATAATAATTTGCGCCTGCAAATTAGTTTAGTTTTGATATCATTAGATTAGTTCGACGTAACGCATGTTTAAATTTTAAAATCGGCAAATAGTTAATTAAGTACCGAATGGGTGTAATTAGAAAAATAATTTTTCTTAATTCATAATAGAACCCCTGAATTCAAATTTCTGATCGCAGACTGATTAATATGCTTAGATATTTGATTTGTTATTTACCTAAGTAATTTAGGTTTCTAGTTAGCCGTAATTAGCTAGTGGTGACTCTTTTAAAATCAAAACAATTATGCATGGTATTTTGTGTTCATATTTTGAATTCTCGTTTTTTTAATTGCATAAAGAGTTAGCTAGTACTGGCACGAACACGACTAGCAACTAATATGGAGAACGCTCAGAAAATCCAGCAACACGACGAACGAATGGCCGAGATTGAGGCAGCTAATGCAAAGATGCATTTGGATATAGTTGCCATGTCATCCAACATGGAGCGTATCATGGCACTCCTTGAAGCTCAGTCAACTCATAACGCTCCGAACCCGGCCTTGCTGACAGGAATCACGAGTCCAGTCTCGTCGACAAAACCTGTAGCGAATACAAGACCTGCGATGCCAACCGCCACTGTACTTCCCAACACCACAACGGGCCCTGTTCATGATCACCCCTACTTTGGTCATTCCTGATCAATCTGCACCAAAGCCGTATGTCCTTCCAAATCCAACCATGATGTATGGGCATGTCAACCAGGGAGGCACAACTGACACGAATGCATTCACAGCCTGAAGAAAATGGAGGAGAAGATGAAAGCATTATCCGGATTCGAACAGTATGGGGGTATTGGTTACTCTGACCATACGTCAAGACCAGAGAAATTCAAAGTTCCTGAATTCGAGAAGTATGATGGAACTGGTAATCCCGTGGTCCACCTACAGGTCTACCTTGAAAATATGGCCCCTTATCAGCAGTACGAAAATTTATTGATCCAGACATTCCAGGTAAGCTTGAAGGGAGCAGCTTTGGTTTGTTTGTCTCCTTGAAGGCCGGCGATATTTCAACATGGGAGGAAATGGCTAACGGTTTCGTTCGCCAATATAAGTTTAATCTGGACACTGCTCCAAAATATGCAACTGTTAATGTAGTCTACCCTATGCAGTTTGCAGCACATGTAGCTCAGCCAGCGGCTCAAATGCTCCCAACTCCACAGTCCACCATCGCAAGTGGACAAGGAAACCGAGACAATTACAGGCAAAGAGAAAGCAGGGTCTTCACGCCTTCACCCTTGCCATTTGCTGATATATATCAGAAGATGTTGGCCAAGGGCCTCATTGGTCCTGAATTCATGAGGTCAGATTCAAAAGTACCCAATGACGAACCAAACTCAAGGTGTGAGTTCCACATGGGGATGGTGGGACACTCAATAGAGAAATGCAATCGTCTGAGGTACAAGATTTAAAACCTAATTGACAACAAGCTCCTTATTCTCAACCCGATTCTTCCACCAAATGTCAAAACAAATCCATTGCCGCATCACAACGCAGGTTCATCATCGTCTATTAACATGATTTACCTTGAAGAGGAGTTGTCTAAAGATGTCGATATTGCGGTGATCACGCCATTCGTGCTTGATTATGTGCCCGGACAGTCGGTAGGTTGCTGTTAGTGATACAAGGGCCGGCCCCTTTCCAGTATGATAGCGACAAGAGGGTCCCTTGGATCTATGTGGCCCGTGTAGTCGGGAAGGAAAAACAGGATGATCATGACACATTCGGGTCATTCGTACATGGAGGACATTGTTAAAGACAAAGTTGTAGAAGTAGCACCGAAGAAAAATGTGACTGACGATAGGAAGGAGAAGACAAGGTGATTGATCAGCTTCGCAAGACTCCTGCTTAAATTTCTTTACTCGCTCTCCTCTTAAGCTCAGAAGTTCTTCGTGAGGCTTTAATGAATGTGTTCAAAGAAGCGTTAGTGCCAAAAGAGATTTCTGCCGATTAGATGGGCAATGCTATTGGCTCTATATCTTGAACCAAGTTTATTTCGGGGATGATGAACTGGGAGCCAAAGGTCACAACCATGTGAAAGCCCTCCACATCGTCTGCAAGTGTAACAGATTTGTACTTTCGAAGGTCATGATTGACGGCGACTTGGCAGTCGATGTTTTTCCGTTATCCATACTCAAGCAAATGAAGATTGACATGTCCCGTGTCCGTATAAGAAAGTCGGCGGTTCGAGCTTTCGATGGTACGAGGAAGGAAGTTTACGGAGAGGTCGAAATACAGCTCGAGATTGGTCTAAATGTTATTTGTGTAACTTTCAGGGTCATGGATATCCTGAACATTTTCAGCCTTCTCTTGGGAAGATTATGGATCCACGCGGCTGGGGCAGTTCCATCTACCCTACATCAAAAGGTGAAGTATGTGATTAACAACCGTCTTGTGGAAATCAGGGGAGAAGGTGATCACAACATCTATCAGGAAACGGCGGTGCCTGTCATCAACACCAGCGGAGGTGAGCCATCAGTATACCATTCCTTTGAACTATTCTCTGCCAACAAGGATTGGGAAGAGCCAACACTGAGCAAAGCAGAGATCATGGTGGGGAAGTTCATGTAGAAGAATAATTTTGTCCCGGGTCAAGGCCTGGGTGTCAGGTGTCAAGGAATCCTGCGTCCACTTCAGCTGAAGGAAAGTGTATGCATATACGGATTAGGGTATTCCCCTTTCCAAGAAGATGCTCAGAGTGTACATGGAGAGCAACAACTGATGGACTTTCAAAGAGAAAATTTCGCCAGAAGGTGGAAACCCATGAACATTCCACCACTATCAGTCACCTTTTCAAGACCATCTCATGTCATTCGAACTGATGAAGATGAAGCATTGCAAGCCTTAGTCGGCCTGTTCATCACCGACACCACAGTTGGAGCATCCTTAATGAAGTTCCACCGGGCGGTTATATCCGAGTGCTCGTTGAAGGAGAAGCAATCACAAATTGGTTTTCAATTCCAGTTTATGCTCACTCGCTTAGCGATGAGTAAGATTTATGATTTTCTGTTGTAGGTCATGCCTTTCAGACTCAAGAGTGCAAGGGAAACTTACCAGAGGGCAAGGGTGACATTGTTCCAAGACATGATGCATACGAAGATAGAAGTGTATGTTGACGATATGATCGCAAAGTCCCGCGAAAATGAAGTTCATCTTGTCAACTTGCGGATGCTCTTTGAACGGCTCAAGAAGTTTAAACTCAAATTGAATCCAGCAAAGTGCACATTCGGAGTAGTATCCGGAAAGCTGCTGGGCTTTATAGTCAACAAGAAGGGTATAAAAGTGGATCCCAACAAGGTCAAGGAAATCTTAGACCTTCTAGCACCATCTACTGTCAAGAAAGTCAGAAGCTTGTTCGGACGCTTTAATTACATCTCAAGGTTTATCGCCAATATGACAAACAAGTTTCAACCGTTGTTCCGCCTCCTGCGAAAGTACACATCGATTGAGTGGGATGAAGAGTTTCAGCATGCCTTTGATTCGATCAAAGCGTATCTAGTCAAACCACCAGTTCCGGTCCCACCTATTTCGGGTCGACCGCTTATTTTTTACCGATTGTTCAGAAGAGCTCATTAGGATGCATGTTAGGGAAACATGATGAAGATGGCCAGACGGAGCACACCATTTATTATCTCAGAAAGAAGTTCACCGAAGGAGAGGCACGCCAAGTACACGGAGGTTGAAAGGATGGGTTGCACGTTGGTATGGGTAATGCAACGACTACGATAGTATACATTATATTACATTATACACCTCATTTCTAAGCTAGAACCCTTGAAGTACATACTAGAAAAGCCGGCGTTAATGAAGAATGTCTCTAAATGGCAGGTCCAACTTGCTTATTACGACATACAGTTCATTCCTCGTACTGCGATAAAAGGGCAGGCCATTGCAGATCATCTAGCCGAGTTTCCCATTGATGAAGATCATCAATTGAGTCGCAAGCTTCCGAACAACGACATACTTCACGTAGAGGAAGACGCAGGAATTAGTAACATATGGAGAATGTATTTTGATGGAGCTGCAAATTCCACCGGGTGCGGTGTATGGGCAGTACTTGTCTCCCCAAAGGGCCAATATTTTCCGGTAGTGGCGAAAGTTAATTTTCCATGCACCAACAACGTGGAGGAATACGAAACATGTATTCTTGGATTACGAGCGACAATTGATTTCAAGATACATGAATTGGAGGTTTGTGGGGATTCCATGTTGATTATTCTCCAAACCTTGGGAGAATGGAAAACAAGAGATCCAAAGTTGCAACCATACCGTTAGCATATCGAAGGTTGAGCGAGAATGAAATAACATGCACGCACATGCCTCAGAGTAAAAACCAATTCGCAGTTGCATTGGCAACCCTCACATCATTGGTGAATATTACAGACGTAAGTTTCATAGAGCCTCTTGAGATTGAAGTAAACAAGCGTCCGACGTATTGTTGCACACTTGAAGAATCAGATGGCGAACCTTGGTTCATCGACATAAAGAGATACTTGCAGTCAGGCGAGTTTCCCGAGCATGCAACTACTTTCTTAGTGGTGAGGTTCTTTATAGAAAATCTTTTGATGCCACCCTTCTGAGATGTGTTGCTACGAAAGAAGCAGATCGGCTGATGGAGGAAGTCCATGAAGGAAGTTGTGGACCGCACAAGAGCTGTCACATGCTCGCAAGAAAGATTATGAGGATGGGCTATTTTTGGACTACCCTGATGTCAGATTGCATCAAGCAAGTCCTGCGGTGCCACCTATGCCAGGTGTACTCTAGTCAGATTCATGTGCAGCCAAACGAGTTACATCCGATATCTTCTCCGTGGCATTTTTCAATGTGGGGAATTGATGTGATCGATCCCATTTCACCGAATGCATCTAACGGCCACAATGCAACATTTACTGCAAAAGTGTTTGAGCGTTTCTTATGAAGAGACATTGTTGCCCATTACGGAGTACCCGAGACGATAGTCACAGACAACGCCAATAATCTCAACAAAAAGCTGATACACGATTTATGTGGCCAACTCAAGATCAAGCACATAAATTCATCCCCATACCGTTCTTAGATGAACGGCGCAGGGGAAGCTGCGAATAAGAACATAAAGAAGATAATTGAGAAGATGACAGTCACACACAAAGATTGACATAATATGCTACCTTTGGCACTCTTGACATACAGAACTTCGATCCGTAAATAAACCGGGGCAACTCCGTTTTCACTTGTGTATAGAATTGAAGCAGTTCTACCCGTGGAAGTGGAGATTCCTTCAGCAAGGATCCTGGCAGAATCAGGTCTCGACGAGGCAGAATGGTCCTGACGAAGATATGAACAGTTGAACCTCAACGATGAAAAGAGGCTCACGACACTTTTCCATGGGCAATGTTACCAACAACGAATGACTAGGTCCTTTGACAAGAAGGTGCGACCACGTAATTTCCAACCGGGAGACCTGGTACTGCGAAAAGTATTCCGTATCAATCCTGATTCACGAGGGAAGTTCACGCCAAAGTACGAAGGACCCTACGTGGTCAAAGAGGTGTTCAAAGGAGGCGCGCTGACCATCACAGATATGGACGGTCAATACCTTCCTAGTCCGATCAATGCAGACACACTTAAAATGTACTATGCCTAAAAAGAATAGTTTTCCTTGTGAAGTTAAAAAAAGAATAATAAAGAGAGAAAAAGAATAAAAAAATCCCGCTAAGTCGAAAATCTGTAAAGGCGACCTAGGCAAAAGTTAGGGATGAGAAGGATGTTTGAAAATCTGAAAGGACAATCATGTCATAAGAGAGTTAAAAAAAATCAGGTCCAGTAGCAATGACGAAAAATTTCATAACGCATCCTGAGGTACTTACCTGAGATTTTCAAAATGTATTTCGTACGTCGAAATGTTTCCGAGGAAGTTTATGTTTTGAAAGGGCCACAACTACCCTTGAAAGGGCTATATATAATGAGTGTCTTCAAAAAGTTTAGGGAGAATGAGATATTAGAAAGGGCGGTAGCCACCCTTAAAAACGGCTATACACAGTGAGTGATTCCGCAAACTTGTGAGGGCGGAGGAATTTTGAAAGGGCCACAGCTACCCTTAAAACGGCTATACACAACGGGTGATTCCGCAGCTTGTGAGGGCGGAAGAATTTTCGAAAGGGCCATAGCCACCCTTAAAGAAAAATGGCTACAAATAAAGAGTGATCCCGCGAACTCTGTGATGGGAGGAAAACAAAGAACGGGCCACAGTCAACCCGAATATTGACTACTGAAAAAGCTTCTGCAATGGTAAATGCAGAAAACATTTGAAAAGGTCACAACCACCCTTTAATCGGCTACCAAATAGGAATTTTATCCCGCTAGGTTGAAAACCCGTGAGGGCGGTCTAGGGAAAATTAGGGAATGAAGGGCATGGCTGTAAATTCAGAAATTATAGTCATGGCAAAATGAAAGAAAATAAAAAAACTGAGCCGCATGGTCGGAAATCTCTCAAACTCGACCGTGGCATAATGAGAGAATACGAGAGATAAAAAAAAAATCCCGCTAAGCTGTAGTGCCATGCACAACTTAACCAAAAAATAGGTGCAGACATTCAAGTCATCAGGCTGCTAGTGTCACTTCTCCAACGGACGCCACTAGAGGCTTTTCTCTGACGGACGCCACTAGAGGCTCTTCTCCGACGGACGCCACTAGAGGCTCTTCTCCGACGGACGCAACTAGAGGCTGTAAACACCTAATTTTGGAGCACGTGCGACACACGTGACATGTAGCGCACCAAATGAGGAAGTGTTTAAATATGACAAGTCGCGAAGTTTCCAAGAATGCTCAGTGCAATATTAGGATAATATCTATATTTATTGCAGAATATATTTATGAATATTTTTATTTAATGTTCAAAATATTTAGCATTTATTAGGAGAATAAATCAGTGTAAGTTACTGCTTAATTATTTCAAGCCCTATGTATTTATAAATAGGGGTGATTTACAAGAAAAAGACGGACGAAAATACAAAATAAAGAAGTGCAACAGTCTCATTCATGTTCTTCTTCAGTTGATGTTGATTTACAGTTTTATTTAGTTTTGTTATTATTAAATTGTTATTATTTTTTATGAGAAAAAAGACATTGTCTTCTCCAGCAACAGGAGAACATCGAGAACGTTTCTGACCAGGCGACCATCGCTCCCTCCTTCCCGTCGACTTCCAATCAACTGCTCTAGACACCGCAACCTGACCCAACACAAGCGATCACCTCCGCCTTCCGACTTCGATTTGCCTCGCTGGACCTCTTCCTCACCATGCTTGTCGCATCCACCCTCACAATGACGCTGATTGACCTCATCTATCGTTCAGCCATTGATCCAGTCATCACCATAGAGCAGCTCCTTCCTCCGATCCGCCAGTCTTTTATTCGCACGGCCTGACTCGCAACTCCAACGACTCTTTCCTCCATATCTGCATCTGACCCAGATCCCGTCGTCTACCGCGGCCGGAGTCTGACTCTGCTTCCAGTCTCATCGATGTTCTCGTACGTAGCTAGCTCGCTCCTCCAGGTATTCTCTGATTCGACGATGCCTTCCTCGTTCGGCCTTCTACCTAAAACACTGCAGTTTCTTTGAGCATGATGGCAATTATCTAATAATCAATGTTTAGTTGTGTAGATTTTGTAGAATAATGTTTGTGTATTTTGACTGATTTGTTTTTGCTATCAGATTAATAAGATTAATTGTAATTAGTTATAAAGTTTGGCAAATAAGTGATGCAGCGTGACGAGGATAAATGGATCAAAGACTCATTGATTCAAAGGAATGTCGAGAATTTGTTGGATAGAGACGCAAGAATTTGTTGATTCAGAAGAATTCCAAAGAATTGATGCAGGGCAGAGGAAAACCTCAACTTTTTTTTTTTATATATAATTCAACTGCTGTAAAATTTGGCTAACAATGCCTTATAAACTGAAAAAAAACCCTAACCCTAGACAAAATACGAGATTAACAAAAATTCCCAAACAAAACTGACATATTACATAAAAGACCGATAGAAACATAAAAATGCAAATTTGACCATCTAAATGACAGAATTTGGCCTAAAACCGTCAAACTACATAGTTTACTATGTTGCTTGCTCAGATCGCCGTTTCTGCATGAAATAGTGTACTCATACGCCAAAATCCGACGCTTTGCCAACTTCGTCCACATCATTCTCTCCAGGGAAGAGAAGATTCACCCTCGAAGAGGAAGCAGGAAGAAGAACACACAACAGCCACATCATCATAAAATATTTCATGGGGAGGGTCAGGCGGTAAGAACTCAGGAAATACATCATCAAATTCCTGCGGCAAAAATTGAATTCAGACCGGCACTACCTTATTGTCATGAAAGACAAATGAATAAGTATTAGAACGATAACCATGCTGCACATCAAGATCATATTTCCATGGGCGGTCAAGAATTAAATTACAAGTATCCATAGGAACCGCCGTATGATCCAATTTCCCAACAGACAGATCTGAAATCACATTCTCACAACTGCCTGAATCAGTTGTGAAATTGGTATCCCCAATGATGTACTCCTCATCCACTTCGTCATCGTCATCATAATCATCATAAACGAGATTATCAAAAGTAACAGAATCTACCTCGACATCATCATAAATAGGATTATCGAAAGGGTTCACATCTGAGGTGTTCTTGTCATCCTCCTCAAATTCGAACTCATCCTCTTGAAAATCATATTGACGTTGTTGTTCTTCGATTTTTCGTTCCATGAACTGCATAGCCATTTTCCGTTCTGTCGTATTTCTTCGAGCAAACGCCGTAGTTCGTTCTTCTCAGCAGCTGTTATACGTCTTCAGGGTGGCATCGCGCATGACCGAATGACTCTGATACCAATCTGATGTAGCGTGATGGGGATAGATGGATCAAAGACTCGTTGATTCAAAGGAATGTCGAGAATTTGTTGGATAGAGGCGAAATAATTCTTTGATTCAGAAGAATACCGAAGAATTGATGCAGGGTAGAGGAAAACCTCAACTTTTTTATATATAATTCATCTGCTGTAAAATTCGGCTAACAATGCCTTATAAACTGAAAAGAAAAACCCTAACCCTAGACAATACGAGATTAACAAACATTCTAAAACAAAACTGACATATTACAAAAAAGACCGAAAGAAACATAAAAATGCAAATTTTACCATCTAAACGACAAAATTTTGCCTAAAACCATCAAACCCCATAAATTATTATGGGTCTTGCTCAGATCCCCGTTTATGCATGAAATAGTGTACTCACACGCCAAAATCCGACGCTTTGCCAACTTCGCCCACATCAATAAGTTAATTGAGTACCGCAAGGATGATATTAATTCCATGCGTTTTAACTCGTAACAGAACCCCCGAACTTGAAGAGATTGAGATTTCTTTTAATTTCTCCATAAAGGAAGAAGAGATTGTAACTTAATAAATCTCTAACACCTCCCTATTTATAAGAGGAGAAAAGTGGACAAAAGTCCACTTTGCTCTCCATCAATTTCGGTCGGCCATGTATATGAGGGAGGGATGCCCAATTTTGGGCCTCTCATGTCAGTAGGGATTTTAGGCCTAGCCCAAAATCCCTAATGTGACATTACCCAATTTCTTTAGGTAACAAATTAATATTAATGGACTCCTAATTACGACAGCCCAAACCAAATGCCAACAGCTCCCACTGGCCGGAATGGTAGGGTGCCTGTTAATATGTTGTCGACCAACACATCAAAATTTGTCTTCGATCCAGCCCTGCTTCGGAATAGTTCATACGAGGTTTGCCATGCGACCGGCGGATACAAAGGGCATCGTGCTACTCATCTGTTAGGAGTGTTGTAGCGCCCGCGAAATGTTGATTCCCCATCTTTAATCAACCCGTGAAAACAATACTGTGCCGCGTTGTATTCTAGGTCAACTGTCATTCTCAAATTCCCTAGTTTCCACATAGGAATACTCCTTCAAAGCATCCATACATGTAATCAAAACCTTCAACTAATATCAGGCTGGTGGTCACCTAGTGAATACAAGAGTCGGAAAAATCACAGGTGTACATGACCATCCCCATCGCTCATACCCTTAGTCAAACTCAACCGGTTTCCAAACACGTGGTCACTTGGCCTTTTATGTTTAGCACTACGCTCGTACGCCGGGAAGCAAACATTGAGTTTGACCTAAGGTATGAGTTCTGAGTCCTTGAGGATACTTTGGACGCTTCTTCATAAAGCATCCGGGATCAGTCACATGGTCAAGGTGAAGAAGTTTTTGCCCATCTGAATCTTGTGGATTATGTCTAGGACAACCGAGTCTAACCCCGTGGTCGAACATGGCACGCGCAGTATGAAGCGCACATCGATAGCATAACCTGAAATTTAGTTAGGAGTGGGAAGTGTCATATGCTATCGTAGATTTGTCATCTGGCCCAGAATGTGGTTATCTGACGAACAAAGTTTGTCACAGTGATTTGCAAAACTTAGATCATGTCGTGTTACCCCGAAACCAAATGATCGTTCTGCTTAACCAGGTTTGCCACCGTGGTTCTTAGCCGGTCTTGTTATGGTAGAGGTCCCCCTTTCTGTCAAGACGGCCGAGCCTGTGTGATGAGGCCTGACCCACATTCGACATTATATTATTTTGGAGGTTGTCCCTCCTACGACTATTTTATAGACCGTAAAAATCCGATGTAATTCAAACATTATGACGTTGTAAAAATCATAAAATCAAATTGCAATTCATTTTATTCAAATATTACTTTAAATCTCAAAATGTTATCATTATAATACAAGCCATTTAATGTTGGATTTGTTAGCATATGGTGACGTGGTGCCGTAATAGGAGCCCGTTAATTAAGGGAATTACCTAAGTTAATTAGGTAATTGACAATCTGGGCTAATTGGGCTAAATCCAATTAGTAATTGACAAGGGAGGCCCAAAATGGGCCTCCCCCCTTTTTACATGGTTCGGCCGAAACCTTAGTACCACATAGGGTGGAGTTGCCTTTTGGAAACTCCACCCAATACTATATATATGGGTGATTCCTAAGGGTTTAAACATACAATTAAGAACAAGGATCTCCATTGAGAAAACTTGTCACCCTAGTCTAATATTTCGGCACCATCACATAAAGTCCGAGGTTCCATCTCCGTTGAAAAATCGATCATAGGTCTTGTTGTGGAGCTTCATCGCGTGGGACTTCTTCTGACGAAGAACTTGCACGTGGTTCCGACCGGAGGATCAGAGCTCCCTCCACATCGTTCTCGGACAGGAAAGCTAAAAGGTATGTGTACTAATTCCGCTGCGTAGATTAGATATCTTGTTAGTACACGTTTAGCATTCCGTAGAATTACGTCCCCGTAATCAGACTGTGGTATCAGAGCCTGAGTTAGGAGTTCTTAAAATTTTGATAAACTGATGTTCTTAATCTATGAAAAATCCGAAATTTTTTAGGTTGATGAACATCAATATGTGTTCCGAAATTTTCAACATAATATCATGTATTTTATCTTTAAAATCTTAAAATTTTCGAAATTTATGTGTTTTTGAAGATCAAAACCGAAAATTTTGTTATGAATTTGAGTTTGATGTTCATAATCTTCAAGAACACCATGAATTTTATCAAGAACACAATTTGGATTTTTGATCAAGGTAGTGTTTGATCTTAAAATTTGACAACTTTTTCAACTCTTTGTGTTTGTGCCGAAAACCCTAGGGGTATATTAGGTAAATTTTTTAATTTTCTTGGTCACCAAGACTTTAAAATTTCGGCAAAAATATAAAAATATATATGTTGCCATTTTTAAATTTTATTAATAGGTAACTATATATCTATAAGTTGGAAAATATGGATAAGTTTATAATATAATATTGTAAAAGATATTAACTATCAATGTATATAACTAAAATATAGGGATAAAGATATATTGATAGGATTTAGTTACTTAAAAAGATTAAGAAGATATATTGTCTACATATTTTAATCCCTAAAAGATATATTTGAAAATATTTTATATATATATATATATAACCGGCAGAAATATATATTAATATATATATTTATATGGTTGATTGATTTACATCTTAAAGATAGAATCTTGACAATTATATATATGCCGAATTATATATGTATATTAGCAATATTAGAAATTATTTTAAATAATTACTATTTCTTGGTGGCTATGTTAAGTTTTTAGTGGACTTTAAAACCCTACTTAGCCCACAAGACATATTTCGGCCGAACCCTAGGGTTTAAGGGCCGGTCCATTGCTAAACCGGAACGAATAAAACCAATCCGGGTTTTCTTAATCGAATCGACCCACTCGGGTCGGGTAGGACCGTAGTAAATAAATTAAACCTAACCTAACCGGTTTTGAGTGATAAACCAGACCACTATCTTATTTTATTGAACCGTTTCGGACCAAACCGTAATTTTTAAAATCAGACAGGGTTGAATCCGATTTTAAAAGTTGGATTGAACCACTTTAAAATTTTCGGAAATTTTAAATTGTTCAATAAAATAGGATGTCAAATTTGAAATCCAAAATGTTTTCGAACTTTAAAATTAAGCTAAATAGTGCTCTTAGGGTTTGTGTTTTAATACACGGTTTCAATCAAAACCCTAATGACTGGTTTCGATTATGGGGATGGATCTCGGACTTGCATGTTTTTGGGACTGGACTAAATTAGTGGGCTGATTTGCAATTGTTTACTTTCTGCATCATATATTTTAATATAATTAGAATTGTCGTCTTGACTTAGTCAAGCTAGCTGGATATTATATTGCGAGAATTGAGCTCTAGGATTTAAATATATGGTTTGCGCAATAGGATAGACATGCTATGCTGATTGAAAGTGCTTAGAATCCATGTCTAAAAATTCGCATGATTGATTGTAAGCATGAATTGGAAAACAACCCCTAATATTTTCGAAGCGTTTTATTAAACCGAAAATTCCAGTCGCCAGTTATGCATGATATGTGCGGAAATTGTGTTTTGACGCGTATGCTAGGATGTTCACGATAAAACGCATGCGATAATTTACTTTACGTGGAATTATATATGCTAGGAACATTAGACGCATGAAGCTTAAGCATGTTGTGTTCGATATTTATGGCATGGTATGATGATTTGCTAGATGTAGTATAATTATAATTATGCATGCGTAAATTATCGGATAATTTTACAAAATCATAAAGGCCTTGGGAAAGCCAAGATCGGGTATGCTTATTTGAAAATTCCTGCTCCAGTAATTTGCAATAAAATAACCGTTTTAAAAAGACTGATCTATTAGAATGAAAACGACAATGGTGTGAATTCTTTCACGACACCCCCTTCCTCGGTTTACTGAAGGTTGGTTTGGTTTAGTGACTGAAGAATCACTATTCGTCGTATTCCATCATAATAGATAATCCGATGTATGCAATTCTGTCAAAATGCTGTTCTCTTCCTAACTTTACATGATTGTCATCATAATAGTTCTAAATGCCTCGATCAGATTGATTTAAGAAATTATGCAAACTGGATAACATTAATTATGATGATTGGACAACTAGAGTTAAATATGATCTAATTCCCGCGGGAGTTGAGGATCGCGTTGATCCCAAGGACAAACAGATATATGTGGACGAGAATTGGGAGCCCTACAGATACAACGGTGCAAACAGGTTATGGAGGGATCAAAAAGCACGCGAGATTATTTTCTCGCATATTACAACTGAATCGGAAGAAAGCATCGTCAAAAGGAGCGCATTGCATCTTTGGTGCACCTTACATCTTCGCTACGGCAAGGTAAAGGCGGCTGAAGCAAGAGAATTAATGGATTCGTACCATGAAATTCTGTGCAAGGAGAATGGGATGGAAACCGATCTAGACTCCGCAGATGAATGGGCAGAAATTCGGAAGGTGATGGATATGTTTCCTCTTTCACGGTTTGCTGATAATAGCGGACTTACACGTCTGATCACAGCAATTAAAACGGCAATAGACTTGTATGATGACGACCATAAAGATAGAAATATCTCCAAACTTCCTGATGTGTCGGACACCAAATTTGCTGGACTTCGGAATTGTTTGGCTAAACCCAACAAAAGGTCTAAACGATGATCCAGTGCGACAATCACAGTTGATTTATGTGCCATAAAAGGTACGGCTCGTTTACCATAATACATAAGACGGTTACACGTTTTAATTGATGCAAAAACATCTGACATAATTCAATTCTTGAATTAATTTTCAGGTGGACTGCTCAAAGTGGTGAAGACTTCCTGCCACATACATATATGTGACTTTCTTTGCTTAGTTGTAATTTTTGATCCGTGAAATTTGTTGTTGTTGGGATCCTTATTTCTCGTCTATTTGTTGAACGTCATTCAGAATTATTGAATGAAGTAGTAACCATTCATTTTTTTTTTAAATGGTCTACCTTTCGAAATTAATCGGCCCGGTTAAACGGGATCGATCCGGAACAAGTAACTAAAATTCCATCAGTAGAATGATTGGATTAAACATTTATCCGAACTCATATCATCATTTTAATAACATCCATAACTCGCATAATAGACGCAAAACGAACCGACCGATATTAATTCTTATTTGTTAAAGTACTCCATTATAGTTTGTATCCCAAATAATATGCATGTTTAAAACCGATCTTGCTTTTAAATTTGGAGACTAAAACGATTCTAAAAACCACGGTTTAAAACCGGGTATGCGCGTGACGCATGTCACCTCGGAAGACGGGACACATCATTTTAGAACACGAATTTAATAATCAAGTATTTTTATGAATGCGGAATTTTCGTTTGTAATCCTTTGGATATAACTCTTTGATAACTACTTAGATTATACGTAAGCTTTCCAGCTACTACAATCTAATTAGAATATCAACCATGGCATTAAAAGCGACAGCCTAAATGCATGGTCCATAAGATAAATCTATGGATGAGTTAAATAAACGAAAAGAAGTAGTTGGTAAAACGACTCTCCCACCATTAGCCTTGAATGAAGAGTTTGGCTAAAAGCATTCATTAAACACTTCAATAAACATAGTTCATAATTACATAATGTTGGAGTTACACATTAATTGTTCCTACGGGATGAGATTAATTTAACTCACATTAATGTAAAACACTATGTTCTGACAAAATCGGTTAACACGTTACCATAAAAGCTAATGAATGATTCGGGTAAAACCTTATCACAAAGACGCATTAATTTGCGCATTAAAACGAGTATTTATTAAGAGTACGCACTACTCTCGGAGAATACGAGTTTTAAAATTAGTCAGAAACAACGGTTTCGTGGTCAAACATGGCACATTATAAAGGTTTGAGGATGGATTTCCAACGCTTTGCAGAACGAAACAAGCTAGTACTGATTGAGTTAACAGATGGTTGATGGAGATTCTCAGGTCCCACTTACATCGAGTTGGAGAATTGACATAGCATAAGTGATTGATTTGGTAAATGATGATGGAAACGTCTTCATAATAAATCCAGTGAGAGGGCTCACTCCCCCTCACACATAATCATCACTAAATTTCAAAATGCGAATCAGGCCGGACCTGATAATCATGATAATGAACTATTTCAACTACCCATTTTTCCTAGTGTGAGTGGAACAACCAGCTCGATTCCAGATCCTAGTGATCGAAGAATACATCTGGGAGGTAGAATCCCGAGACCGAGAGGTTATTCCAAGTAAGTTCAACCACCACCATTGTTTCCAGTGGGAGTAATGCCCCGATAAGAAGCATTATTCCGAGTGGGAGTAACGATCAGACTAAAACATGGGATTAACGTGCCTAGACATAGTCAAAGGCAACAGACTTCTCTAGAGAAGTGTCCCATCAAATGAGATGTGTCTCACATCTTGATATTCGTTCTTGAACCAGTGACGGTTCAACAAGCAAAGGAAGGACCTCAAACCGAGGGAATGGAGGAAAACAATGAAGGATGAAATTGCCTAAATAAGAACTAATTCAGTTTTAGTCTTTAATTGATTTATCTGTTAACCACAGAGCTAGAAAGTGAAATCTTAGAATTCACTTCGGGTGGAAATTTCGATTGGTGCAAAAGTCGAATAATTGCGAAAGGATATACCCAAATCCACGGAGTGGACTTTAATGAAACATACTCACCAACTGTGCGTAACACCACAGTAAGGGCCATCCTTGCCCTAGTTGCTAGTCTTGATCTAGAGCTACATCAAATGGATGTTAAGACCGCATTCCTCCATGGAAACCTGGAGGAAGAGATCTACATGGAGCAGCCAGAGGGTTTCATTACTCCTGGCAAAGAACATAAAGTTTGCAAACTCCAAAGATCTATATACGGCCTTAAACAATCGTCTCGGCAATGGTATCGCAGATTCCACGAGGAAATCGTCGGATACGGATTCGTGAATCTTCACGAGGATCCCTGCATATACACTAAGACCTCCTGGTCTAAGTATGTCATCATAACACTATATGTGGATGATATACTCATTGCTGCGAACA
Organism: Clarkia xantiana subsp. parviflora; assembly: GCA_036873135.1. Lineage (NCBI taxonomy): Eukaryota > Viridiplantae > Streptophyta > Magnoliopsida > Myrtales > Onagraceae > Clarkia > Clarkia xantiana. Next base: position 6,246,616 of record JAPTYO010000022.1, read on the forward strand.
ATATGAGTTTCATGAATAAATCAAAGTCCTGGTTAGCATCAGCATTCGAGATCAAAGACATGGGAGAGGCCACGTACATCTTAGGCATCAAAATTGCCCGAGATCGTGCCACCCGGAAATTATGTCTGTCTCAGGAATCATATATCAACAAACTGTTGAAAATATTCAGAATGCTGGATGCTAAACCCGTGGATACGCTGGTTGTGTTCGGGTGCGCGCTATCGAAGCGTGATGGCTCGAAAAACCAGCAGGAGCGTGAACATATGAAGAATGTAGAGTATCTGAGCATGGTAGGGAGTCTAATGTACGCCATGCTCTGTACTCGGCCAGACATCTGTTACGCTGTGGGCCTAGTAGCAAGATTCCAATCAGATCCTAGTTATCAACATTTAAAGGCCGTAAAACGAATTATCTGATATATGAAAGGTACTGCTGACTACATTCTATGCTATGAGGGCAATCAGCTCGAATTGATCGGTTATAGTGACGCCGACCACGGTGGCGATCCGGATGATCGTAAGTCCACCAAAGGAGGAGTTTTCCTCCTTGCTAATGCTGCCATATCATGGGTAAGCAAGAAGCAATCTTGTGTCGCGCTTTCCACTATGGAATCAGAATTCGTTGCCCTCTCCAAAAACGCACAAGAAGCGGTCTGGCTGAAAAGGCTTCTTACTGCATTAATTAGCAACGACAAAAGGAGTAAACCTGTGAAGGTGCACTCCGACAGTCAGGCGGCCATTGCGGTAGTTAAGAATCCAAAGTACCATAGTAGGACTAAACACATTGATGTGAAATACAATTATGCTAGGTTGGTTCTGGAAGACAACATAATCTCTTTAGAATACTTGCCTACAGACAATATGGTCGCAGACCCTTTAACTAAGCCGTTACGTAGCGAGATTTTTTTTTTTTTGAAAAGCACGTAAAACTGCTTGGATTACGTAGGGCTTAAACTGTGTGGCTTGTAAAAGTGATAACATTTTGAAATCTGAAATTATGTTTCAATTAAATAAAATAATTGCAGTTAGAGTTTATGATTCATCGACGTCATAATGATTAACAACTTCAGATTTTACGGTCTATAAACTAAGTCATAGGAAGAAGTAAAATTCTTCCACCAAAATTATGTCGAATGTGAACCTTGCCTAGTCACACAGGCACGGTAATCTTGTAAAGAGAGAGGAATCTCTACCATAACAAGATTGGCTAAGAATCAGGGGAGTAAACCTGATTAAGCAAAACGATAACATTGTCACGCTTAACAACATGACTTATTCTTCGTTTTCTAAATCGCCGAGTTGGACTTTGTCCATCACTATATCTTATTCAAGGCCAGATGAGAGATTCTGCGATGGCATTATTGACATATCCCATCCATGGCTTTACCAGGTGTGCTATCGACGCGTGCTTCATACTGCGTGTGCCATATACGACCTCGGGGTCATGCTCGGTTGTGCTAGCTAGAATCCTTGTGATTCAAAGGGTGCATACTTCTTCACCTTGAGAGTGTGATTGATCCCGGATGTCTTATGAAGAGGTATCCGAAGTATCCTCACGGACTCAGAACTTATACCTAAGGTCTGGCTCAATGCTCGCTTCCCGGCTTACGAGCGTAGTGCCAAAGAAAACAGCCAAGTGACCACGTCTTGGAAACCGGTTGAGTCAGACTAAGGGTATAAGGGATGGGGATGGTCAAGTTCACCTTTAATTCACCGACTCTCGTGTTCACTAGGTGGCCGCTAACCAGATATTAGTTGAAGGTTGTGAACACTTGTACGGATGCCCTGGAGAAGTATTCCATTGTGGAAAACTGGGCAATTGGAGAATTAACAGTTGACCAAGGATACAGTGCGGTACATAGTTCTATTTCAAACAGGTTTGGTTCATGAAAAGGGAATCAACGTTCTGCGGGCACTACAATACTCCTAACATATGAGTAGCACGATGCCCGTCGTATCCGCCGGTCGCACGGCAAGCCTCGTAGGAAATATTCGGAGACGGAGACAGACTGAAGATTGAGATGTTGATACCATTGCGTAATCGTATAGATTAACGAGCACCCTCCCATTCCGGCGAGTGGGAGCTGTTAGCATATGGTGACGTGACGCCGTAATAGGAGCCCGTTAATTAAGGGAATTACCTAAGTTAATTAGGTAATTGTCAGTTTGGGCTAATTGGGCCAAATCCAATTAGTAATTGACAAGGGAGGCCCAAAATGGGCCTCCCCCCTTTTTACATGGTTCGGCCGAAACCCTAGTACCACATAGGGTGGAATTGCCTTTTGGCAACTCCACCCAATACTATATATAGGGGTGACTCCTAAGAGTTTAAACATACAATTAAGAACAAGGATCTCCATTGAGAAAATTTTTCACCCTAGTCTAATATTTCGGCACCATCACATAAAGTCCAAGGTTCCATCTCCGTTGAAGATTCGATCAGAGGTCTTGTTGTGGAGCTACATCGCGTGGGACTTCTTCTGACGAAGAACTTGCCTGTGGTTCCGACCGGAGGATCAGAACTCCCTCTACATCGTTCTCGGGCAGGAAGGCTAAAAGGTATGTGTACTAATTCCGCTGCATAGATTAGATATCTTGTTAGTACACGTTTAGCATTCCGTAGAATTACGTCCCCGTAATCCAACAGGATTATGGTGACTAATACTTTAGAAACGAAACCTAGACCCGTGCATGGTAAATAATTAAGCAGCGGAAGAAAGTGCACATACCTTTAACGATTTATGTAGCCCAAGATCTTCGAGGGTAGTTCTCGATCCACCGACCGCTACCCCGTAGAGGTTCCTGTTAGAGAAGCCCTACGCGGTTTGATCTTCACAGCAAAGCCTCCTTCGATTCTCGCGGGATGGATATTACTTGGAGTAAATTGCTCGTCGCAATTTAGTCACCTCCTATGTGTGTGTTTCGGCCGAACTAGAGAGGGACTAGGGGGAGGGTTTTAATCTCAACACTTGGGAAGAGAGAATGAGCACTTAATATGCCACCCATAGGTCCCTATATATAGGAGTGGAGGTGGGAAAAATCCTTCCTCCTTACTCCTTAGGTCGCGCCGAACTTGTGTGGCAAGGGAGACCCAATTTTGGGCCTCCCATGTCACATGGGATTTTAGGCCTAGCCCAAAATCCCTAATGTGACTTAGTCCTAATTTCATAGGTACTTAGTCTTTAGTTAATGGGCTACCAATTACGGCGGCCCTTAAACCCAAATGCTAACAACTCCCACTCGCCGGAATGGGAGGGTGCCTATTAATATGTTGTCGTCCAACACATCCGCATTTGGTCTTCTATCCAATCCCTGCTCCGAATAGTTCATACGAGGTTTTCCGTGCGACTGGCGAACACGACGGGCATCGTGCTACTCATCTGTTAGGAGTATTGTAGCACCCTTGGAATGTTGATTCCCCATGTCTAATCAACCTGTTAAAGACAAAGTGCCGCGCTGTATCCTAGGTTAACTGCACATTTTCCAATTGCCCAGTTCCCACTTTGGGATACTTCTCCAGGGCATCCGTACAATTATTCACAACCTTTCAACGGCCACTTAGTGAATACTAGATTCGGAAAATTTCAGGTGTACTTGACCATCCCCATCGCTCATACCCTTAGTCAAACCCAACCGGTTTCCAAGACGTGGTCACAAGGACTTTTTGTTCGGCACTGCGCTTACACGCCGGGAAGCTAACATTGCCTGACCTTAGGTATGAATTCTGTGTCCGTGAGGATACTTTGGATGCTCCTTCATATAGCATCCGGGATTAGTCACGCGCTCTAGGTGAAGAAGTTTGTGCCCGTACGATTCTCGTAGATTCTATCTAGCACAACCGAGCATAACCCCGTGGTAGAACATGGCACGTGTAGTATGAAGCACGCGTTGATAGCATAACCTGAGTTTAGTCAGGAATTTGGGAAATCTCATATGCAATCGCAGATTCGATCTGGCCTAGAATGTGATTTTATTACGAACGTGGTTCGTAACGGCGATCTTCAGAACTTTGATCATTGTCGTGTTACTCTAAAAACCAAATGATCGTTCTGCTTAACCAGGTTTGCCACCGTGTTTCTTAGCCAGTCTCGACTTAATAGAGAATCCCTTCTCCGTCAAGACGACCAAGCCTGTGTGACGAGACTTGGTTCACATTCGACAATATTTTATTGTGGAGGTTGGCCCTCCTATGACTTGTTTATAGACAGTGAAATTACGATGAATATGTAAAAATTATGACGTCGTAATAATCATAAACTCAAACTGCAATTTATTTCCATTGTATTTCAAAAAGTGTCATCACGATACTGTCTACTTAAACCCTACACAGTCCTAACATTTTAACATGCTTTTCGAAGACGTCCCTGCGTAGTGGTTTAGTCAATGGGTCCGCCATCATACTTTCAGTAGACAAGTATTCTAAAGTGATAACATTGTCCTCAACCATATTCTTAGAAAAATTATATTTTATGTCAATGTGTTTCGTCCTATTATGGTACTTGGGGTTCTTAAATGATGCAATTGGTGCTTGACTGTCAGAGTATACCTTCACAGGTTTACTCCCGTCCTCGACGCCAAGCAATGCAGTTAGGAGCTTTTTAAGTCAGACCGCTTCTTTTGCATTCTTAGAGAGAGCCACAAATTCGGATTCCATAGTAGACAGCGCGACACATGTTTGCTTCTTGCTCATCCAAGAAATGACGACATTAGCAAGGAGGAATACTCCTCCTGAAGTGGACTTACGATCATCCAGATCGCCACCATGATCGGCGTCACTATATCCTAACACTTCGAGTTTTCCACCCTCATAGCACAGAGCGTAGTCGGCAGTACCTTTCAGGTATCGAATTATCCGTTTCACAGCCTTTAGGTGTTGAGTGCCAGGATCTGATTGGAATCGTGCTACTAGGCCAACAGCGTAACAGATGTCTGGTCGAGTGCATTGCATGACATACATTAAGTTTCCAACCATACTTAAGTATTCTGCACTCTCCATCCGTTTACGCTCCATCATGTTCTTCGGGCCGTCACGCTTCGACAGCGCGCACCCGAGCGCAGCCGGCGTATCCACGGGCTTGGCATCCTGTAGTCGGAACTTTTTCAACAATTTGTTGATATACGCTTCCTGAGATAGACATAGTTTACGAGCAGTCCTATTCCTAGAAATCTTAACGCTTAGGATGTACGTGGCTTCTCCCATGTCTTTCATCTCAAATACAGATACTAGCCAGGACTTTGATTCATTCACGTAACTTACGTCATTTGCGGCAATCAGTATGTCATCGACATATAATGTCAGGATGACGTACTTAGACTTGGAAGTCTTCGTGTACACTCATGGATCCTCGTGAAGATTCACGAATCCGTTTCCAACGATTTCCTCATGGAATCCGCGGTCCCATTGCCGGGATGATTGTTTAAGACCGTAAATAGATCTTTGGAGTTTACAAACTTTACGTTTGTTGCCAAGGGTAATGAAACCCTCCGGCTGTTCCATATAGATCTCTTCCTCCAGGTTGCCATGGAGGAATGCAGTCTTAACATTCATTTGGTGCAGTTCAAGATCGAGGCTTGCAACCAAAGCCAAAATGGCCCGTACTATGGTGTAACGCACAGTAGGTGGGTAAGTCTTGTTAAAGTCCATTCCGTGGAGTTGGGTATATCCTTTCGCGAAAAGTCGAGCTTTGTACCGCTCGACAGCTCCATCAGCAGTGAGTTTCAATTTCAAAACCCACTTGACACCTATCGCTCTGCGGTTAGCAGGCAAATCAACTACAGACCAAAAAGAATTAGCTTTCATAGAAGCGATTTCATCTTCCATTGCTTTCCTCCGTTCTTTCGCTTGAGGTCCTTCCATAGCTTGTTTAACCGTTACCGGTTCATCAACTGAAGTATGCTTGTTATCGGTGCAATACTCCCACTGGGAACAAGGGCGCTACTTGAACTTTCACCAACAACTTTTCTTGGACGACCTCTCCGTCTCAGAATTCGACCCCCGAGATTAATTCCACGGTTATTAAGACCGGAAATCGGGTTAGTCGTACCAGCCGTACTTGTTACAGTAGGAAGTTGCGGTAAAATTGGATTTTCATCCATGGGTTCGGTAGCATGATCAGGTTCGACTTGATTCGCACCCGCAGCAACAGTGATTGTTGTGGTCAGATTGACTCCTCCCACTGGATTTACTATGAAAATGTCTCCGTCTTCATTTACCATATCATTCATTTATGTTGCTGCCTCAGTTCTCCCACTCGAATCGAGTGGGACCTGATCGTAATCGTCCTCTAGTTCAATCAAAACTTCGTTCGTTGATTTTTAATAAGCTACGGAAAGTCTACTCATTAATGTAATGTCTCATGTTCGACCACGTCACCAATCTCCCTAAGCTATTGCACACATGTATGCATTAGAGATACCTTTTAATAGCTCATGTGGTACTATGTGTGTATTAGCAACAATAATTTTGCTGTTATGGTAAGATTCCACTCATTACCAATAGCTTGTTTGGTGTTGCGTAAACCGATTTTACATTAATTAGGTTCACCACATGACTTGTAAATAATCCAATAACTCACCTTATGTAAGGGATATTATAGGTTAGAATTTAATGTTCATGTTATTGACCTTATTAATGAAGTGTGTATATCGTTTTAATGCTTTAGCCAATCCCTTGTCGTTAAAGGCTAATAGTGGGAGACGTCGTTTAACAGACGTTCCTTTTCATTGCTCGCTCATACTCCAAGGTTTTAACCACCATGGAACATGCATCTAGGTTTTCACCTAACGCTCGTTTAAAATTCTCTACGAGAATGTTGTATGAGTAGAACCCTTTAATGGGTATTCGTGCAAGTGAAAATTTATTTCCAGCATTAAATCAAAGACACACTTAATGCTGAATTTTGTATTTCGAATCGTTGTATTCCATCTCTCGAGGAATACACACGCCGCACGCGTATTTTACCCGGTGTAACCCGAGGTAAATCGTTTCGATTTCCAAAATTCAGCTTTAATCATTTTCATACATGCTCATCATTACAAATTTAACAATGGAGTACTAACAAATAAAGATAAACCTTAACATCGCACTCAAAGGAACGTAATCATAAGATCAAGCGGCTCGAGGTAAGATAATTCATACTCATTGCAAGCATCAAACTTAAATGTTTAAATGAAGGTTCATCGTTTTACACGAATAAACACTTAAGAGTATTTATAATACTAAACGGTATAGAAAAAGACTAAGCAAGTAAAGATGGTCATAACGTCCAATCCTTTATATATTTGGGGTAATCACTCCAGCTTTACGTTCATTCCTCTTCTCGGTCATGTAATTCAAAAGAAAATTTGAATTACTTTTTGAGAATTTGGTGAGAATTTATGACTTTCGTCATTCTTTCTCTGAACGTACCTTAGGAGGACTGGTACAAGCAGTAGCCAAGTGGCCTTTTACACCACACCTGAAGTTTTACGTTCATTCCTCTTCTCGGTCTTGTAATTTAAAAGAAAATGTGAATTACTTTTCGAGAACTTGATGAGAATTTATGACTTTCGTCATTCTTTCTCTTAACGTACCTTAGGAGGACTGGTACAGGCAGCAGCCATGTGACCTTTTACACCACACCTTTAGCACGTACGAGTTACCTCTCGTCGTGCGCGCTTTCTTTGCCTGTTGTTACCATCAAATTTCTTAGGTTTGGACCACGCTGTTTGTTAGCCTTCTTCTGAATGTCTTTACCCTTTCTCTTACACTTACCCTTTTGCACAGCCGGAGAGAATGATGCAACATGCATCTCAGCTCTAGGCTTTTCAGCCTTAAGTGGATCCTCTTCCAGCTCCAGGTGAGCCCGCACCTTCTCGAGAGTATCGAGACGGGTTGCATGGGTAAGGTGAATTTTCATGCTTGCCCAAGAGTCTGGTAAAGATCAGATGACAGATTGTACTTTATGTTCCTCAGACAAGATTTCTCCTGCCTCCTTGAGTTCAACAAGCATGTTAGACATTTGTCTAATGTGCTCTTGCATTGTATGCTTGATGTTCATTTTGTATGAGTCAAAAGCGATGTTTAACGATCGCTTCTAGGCTGTGGTGTAAAAACCAAAACCCGTCTTGAGACCATCCCATAAGTCTTTAGCGGACTCCGTGTGATTATACTCGTAAAGTATGTCATCCTCAAGCATAGACATCAATGTTGAAAGAATTTCCAAATCTTTAGCATTTCATTCGTCATAGAATGCTTTCTGTTCATCCGAGAGTTCTCCTTCCGGCCTAACATGCTTTGTGGGCAAGGGGTCCAAACCTCTCAGTTCAGTAATTATCATCTTTGCACGCTTGTTCCATATCTTATAGTTCTTACCATTTAATCTCACCCCCTTATTCAGTTGGGAGATCACATTGCTAATTGCAGCCATTCTTACTAATACATTGATGATTTTGCATAAGAAGGAAGACAAAACCTTTTTGAAAATAAATTGCATTCATCGGACATCTATGAGATAGAAGATATCAAATAATGATCCCTCAGACATCTAACCCAACCGACCAACAGTAAAGCCCGAAGGAAGGGGGGTCGTGAAAGTGTTCATATTACCGTTATCTTCTTTCTAATAGACCAGTCATTTAAAACGGTTTAATCACTTTAACCGGAACGGAGGAGGTTTTAAAACACCCGATCTTGGCTTTCCCAAGGCCCTTTTGAAAACGTTTCTAGGAACTATAGTTTGCACATATAATTCTACTTCCCCAGTAAATTATCATGGCATGTCACATCCAAGAAACCAAATACACCTCATGCATAGGCGTCATGCGTCTAATGTTCTGAGGAACTCATACTTAGCATATATAATTCTACTTCCTAAGTAAATTATCACATGCTAATACATCCTGAACATTCATGCATACGCATCATGCTTGATCAAACCATACAAACATGCATGTTGAGGTCAGTTCCACCTGGGACACCTCGGGTTGCTCTTCGCGAACGGGTTGGATGTGCACGCATGTACGGTCTCCTGTCAGCACCTCACGATCCACGATCCGCGAACCTAGATCATCGAACCCCGAACTTGGCTTTGGCTCCAAACTTGGTCTCCTACACGTCGGGTCCTGCAAAAAGGGCAATAACCAGCATAGAGAGGGGGGTGGTGCTGGTTGAGCCCTCTCCGATGCTTAAGTCACAATCTAGAGAGAGAAAGTATGTAGAGAGAAGTCAGAGCACAAATAGCCAATTTGAGAGAGTTTCGAGTTGAGTTGTCAAATGGGAGGTCTACCCAAGAACCGTACCCGGTTTTATGCGGTTCAATGCCGGTTTAAAGGAAAACGCTTACCGACATCGAGGTTGGCTATGTGCGCACTAACTTTTCATACTTAGTAAAAATAATAGGGGTAAGCGCGCGGTGCCAGTCGACATTCCGGACCATGTCGGATGTCCGACATGGTCCGGATGTCCGACATGGTCCGGATTTCCGGGCGAACCGGACCAATCCGGACTGCCGAGGCAATCCGGACCGGTCAGGATTGCTATGGGGCAACCCGGAAGTCCCGGTCCGGGTGTTGCGCGCATCCGGACCGTTTTGGACTCAGGGTGTCAGCGGTAAAATCCGTTTGTGGGTTTCGTCGTGTTTGCGAGGTCCGAAACGTAAATACGAACCCGAATTGGACAGATATCCATCACTTGCCCCGGTCATGTAGCGGTTCAAAACCCATTCTTGACTCTATTTAATATAGGATATTCGTCCAATTTAGGTTCGGCACTGACCTCATGGGTGGCCTGTTTGTCAATCGAATGCGCGGAGCACAAGTTCGTCCATCTTTACTTTTTCGACAAACGTGCGTAATCTGTTCACGGGGTTAGTCATTAGCTTACATACTCCCTTGATAGACATTAGCTTACATCCTCCCTTGCTAGTTTTCTAAGAAGCTCTCATTGCTTGTTGAAGAAGGAGCTTATGGAGGTGTAAATTTGGAGTAATCACGCCATACTTGACATTAATTAAATTCCGGCCAAGCAAGAGGTGGAAGTCGACGGCGCGTGGAGTGCAGAACAACGGAACGTGGCAATCAGCGGAGGCGCGTGACAGAAACGGCAGCGGCGTGTGTGGCGTCTCTGGGTGGCACGTGGAGCTCCGGTGACGGCGTGTGACAATTCGGACTCGCTTCGTGTTGGTGAGTCCAATTCCGTACATGGATGGACATTTTGTGACTTCGTTTGGCCTTGATTCAATCTTGAAATCACTATGTGCTTAGTCACCTTAACATGCATACAAGGTGTTCGATGAAATGCATTAGGATACTTAGCCCCAAATCGGCCAAAGTTTTTCTAAGTGCTGAAAATTTTAGAAAAGTGCAAATGAATTGTTACACTTCCCTTATGTATAATATTCATTTCCGACATATTTCTCCATGCCTTAGCCGTTATTTTAGTATGCTCAATGTTGACGATCGGTAGTTGTTCATACATGGTCGTCAATGGTTGTATGTTGATAGTGATAACTTAGGCAATGTGCGTTGAGCATCATGTATTGATTGTTGGTCACTGTCTGCAAACATGCTAAAACACTTAGAAAATATTTCAATAATATCTAGTGCTTGTTACCATTGATGTCGTCATATGATTCTTGTCGACCGCCGGCATAGAAACACTTAGAAAATATTTCGTAGTAGTTGATGTTTGCCACTTGATGTATGTTATCCGTCATCATGCTAGTATACTTGGAGAATGCTCCTAGATAGTTGATTCCATGCCGCTTGTTGATTGTTGACATCAAGGAAATACTTAGACAATATTTTCTGACGGTTGGTTTCTTGTCGCGTATAGTCCCATGTCGTAAGCGAAATACTTAGAAAATATTTCAGCCATATTTTGTTGCATGCCGACACCTTGTCTTATGTTGATACTTGATAGTATGCTGACACCTTGTCGTATGTCGACACGTAGTAATATGCTGACACTTAATAGCATACTGACAGCTTGCAATATGCTGACTGTCATCCTGAGCAAAACACTTAGAAAATATTTCGCCCTGGTAATCATGTATGCGGCGATTATGAGCTTGATTTCGACATGTAGGTCGATGTGTTGAGAGGTTTTCCCCTTTTGCATGATGGTTGTTACTTGTTGCACGAAGACTATTAAGTCATTGCGTACATGGTTATATCAAATGGAGCGTTCATTGCATAGATGTTTGCATAAGTGTTTGATGCGTGCTTGTGCGCTGATTGGATTGTCGGTTGTACTTTTCAGGATACCACATCTCGCTGTCAAATTCGTGGACTTAGCCTTTTCACAGCTGTTGATATGAGTAAGTCTTCTATCCCCATTCCGAGAGTGACACTATGTTCGGATATCGATGATGAGTTGGATGTCGACATAGTTGAGCCGGATGTCGACGTTGTCGAGCCGTTGGATGCTATACCGGGTGTGGAGGCCGAAGTCATCGTAAAACCTCCCGTTTCCCCCAAAGTCATAAAGGTTAATGAGACATGTGTGAGTTACTTCACCAACCATATTGATGAAGCTATGTTCGACTCATATGCATCTTGTTGCGGACTTGATCCGGTGCTGGAAGGTATACTACCTTACGACGTGTTACCCGGCGTCAAACAGGGGCGAGTCACCGTACCTTCCGATGACTTGACCGCAGTTTACACTTCACAGATTAGGGATGGCTTGCGCTTTCCTTATTGTCCCGATTTGATAGACCTTTGTCGCTACTATCGAATCCCGCCCTTGGATCTTTCTCTCGCCGGCTTTCGAGTATGGAGTTGCTTCTGGGTGCTATTTCATAGGCAGTCTTGGCACTACTCCACTACCCTTTTCCGCTGTTTCTGTCAGATGTTGTGTCCGGACATGACGGGACTATGCGGTATGAAGATGCGTTGGCCCAACTTGCAAGACAGGGGTTTCAAGCAACTTGGGCTTGGGGACGCCGAGTGGGATCATAGACAGCGACTAGCTGCTTCGGCTGATCGCTCGGGTCTTCATTGGCGACATCATTATTTCTTCGTGTGCGATGTCGACACAAATTGGGAAGTTGAGAAAGTCGAGAGGGCTGATCCTGCTCCTATCTTCTCCGAACTTTCTTCGGATGACAAGGAGACTGTGAAGGTTATTTATCGACGTCAGCAAGAGCGCAGCTTCCGTTGTCTACTACGCGCTTCAGAGCAAGAGTTGATTGATGTCGGGATTTACATACTTTCTTCTGACGATTTGGTATGTTGATAATCTTTATAACCTGTATCATGTTGCAATGTATGTCGAACAGATGGAAAAAGCTCGTCCTTGCAGACATCTGATGCACATGGTAACCCGCATGTCGGACGGCATGCTCGCACTACTGCCCCCACTATTCCTGGAGCTTCCGGACATGGTCCCGGTTAGGTAACTACAAGTAAGGCACCTTCTTGAATCCTCTTTGGACTTGTTAATTTTCAAAGTTTTGTTGTTTTCATGTTGCTTTCATTTTCAGGTCACTCCGTACACGTGACTGAATGCGTTGTTGCCGCACCCGTCTCTAGCGCTCTTCCCAAGAGGTCCGCCACAGGGGCGCGTCCCTCGAGTGATCCCAAGCGCTCCAAACCGAGTGCGACTGTTCCAACTCCTTCTTGTGATAAAGGGAAGTCGAGAGTCGCACGGTGGCGCCTTCTGCCTCCCGGTCGAGGGACCGGCCCGAGGAGGAGCGTTCCTCCCGTCGAGGTATGTGTTGTTTACTTTGACATGTTTCTTTTACTTAGTATTTTTTGCTAACATCTTCTTTATTTTATGTTGGCTTTATTGCAGCGCTTCCAGGCATCAAGCGTGATGAATTGATCCTATCCGACGGGATAGATGTATATGGAGAAGATTGGTCACCTTTCTCCACTGGCGGTCTTCACTTTCCGAAGGATTCCAAGCTTAGCACACCGGAAGTCGGGGTGCGAGTGCTTCATAGGTACGTTCCTCCTGGCGATCATGACGTTAAGCCATCTACTGACGAGGAAGCACAAGCATATGTTGAGAGTAGCTTGGCTGAATTTGCACCGGTACGCATTGCTTTAACTTCTATGTTCGCATGCTGTAAGCATATGCCTTGCATTGACCGTCTTGTTGTTTGGTTTGTTGTACTTAGGCTATTTCAAGGATGGTGAACATGTCATCCTTTGTGTTGGAGCTTGTGAGCGAGAAGAGGACTGCTGTCAAGAAGAGCAGTGCAGTTACTCGCGAGCTTGCACAGTCTGAGGAGGAGGTGCAAAACTTGAACTCCAAGGTTGCTGATTTTGATACGCGCATTGCTACTCGTCGCATCCATGTTGAGCAACTTGAGGCTGAGATTGCTGCTATCAAGAAGCAAATTGCAGAGAGTAGTAGCGCCCATGATGTCGCGCTTGCTTCTATACGTGAGGAAGCGCATAAAGCGGGAGTTGAGAAGGGACTTGTCGAGTATCCTAGCACCCTTGCCAATGTTGCTGCCGTCCCTGCTGCCGCTAAGGTGAAGTTTTCATCTATGATTGATGAGTTTGCCAAAGATTATATTGGCAGAGTACGCACGCTTGCACCCGGCTTTCCGTTCGACAAGTTAGGTCTTTATTCTTCCTTTGCTGTTAACCATGTTGCGGATTTACAGCGTAAGGAAGCTGAAGCGGCTTCTCTCTCCGTGATCTTTGGGTATGGTAATGATGATATCGCACTTGGTGTAGACTTCATGAACATGTTGTCTTAGTTTTTTGGAGATGATGTTATCTTGGATGGTATCACGTTGTTTGCTTTTATTATGTAGGAATCTTTGTGAATGGGTTGATGTTATGTTGAGGCTTTTGTCCTAACCTTCGTTTATGCGTTTGCTTGCATGGTATTTCGTCACTTGGACCTGTTTTCAATAACAATAAACACGTGATAACTTGCTAGTAATATTTCATACCTTGAGTTATCTTCGTTGTCGGTATGTATTGGCCTTGCATGATAGGATTGATCTCTTTTTTATAATGGATAAAACATCCAATGTTACGACTTGCGCCTTGCAGGGTGTTATTAGCGCCGCTCTTGAAAAAATTTCCAAGTTATGGCATGGTATGTATACTTGGTACTTGTAGCATTGTAGATAGTAATGTACTCGGCACTGGCCCTTGGCACTTGGCACGGGCACTTGACATGTAGCAGTGTGCTCTTGACGAAGCAAGATGTTAGTTTATACCGTCTCTTAGTTCCACTCTAAGGCGACGTTGTTGCAAGACACTTCTTGCTGAATTTGATGTTTTTGCGTTACATGCTAAAGAGCAAGATAACGTTGTACATGAATCGACTTGTAGATTTGATGAGTTTTGTAAACAGGGTACGCACCTGCAAGCGTATAACATGAAGCTGCCCACTTAAGGAATAAGTCTTCATGGCGTATGAACCCTTAAGAGAGTATGCATACTTTTAGAATGTGGGGTTGTCGTCTATTAAGAGGACTTCCGCCACGTGGGGTGATTAGTCCCATAGTGTGTTTTCCGCATCCTGATTTTATTTAGGGAATTGCTATGAACATGAGGATTTGCCTCTAAGAGAATTTCACAGCATGCCATTTTTTAGAAGTAAGCATGGGGTTTGCCCTGGCAAGGAGGATGTCGCAGCATGCTACTTTGATAAATGTGAACATGAGGTTTGCCCTTGCAAGGAGGATGTCGCAGTATGTCAATTTTTAGAATAAGTCTTGGTTTTTATCCAAGGCATTGTATGTTGTTGAAGTTGTTCCTGAGTGAACGCCTTTTGAATAGAGAACCTTTATAAGTCCCTTGTTGTTGATAATGCGCAAGTTGTCATTGCGTTATGTAAGCTGATTGTGTACATAGCGCAATGGCTTTGTGTTGCCGACATCTTCTTGAGATAGACACCGTTATAGATGGAGAAATAAACTCCTTGTTGGTGTAGATAATAGATATGTTGGCGTTGTATGCCATAAGTTCCTCGTTACACATAGTGTTTAGCTTGTATTGTTGATAATAATCTTCTTGATGCCGCATAATATAAGTTGCATAGGATAATGACTTGAGTTGTTGATATGAGTAATATGCTCGTTGTTTGTTACTTGGTGTTAATCCGAAGTAAAATGCGTATTATAGAGATGTACCTACGAAAGTAGATTAATCTTCATTAGAATTTTGTTATGTGTACAATCACTTGCAGGAAGGCGTCTACTGATCGCTCTTTCCGAAATATTTCTAAGTACAGAAGCATAAACAACACTTAAGTTCTCAGCTAGAATAGACATGTTGACAAAGATGTAAAGATAGATAAAGAGTGTATAATCTATCTCCCTTTGAGATGTCTTGGTGGCGGACGAGCATCGTCACTTGCAACATAGCTTCCCAATGCTCCATGTGCAATGAACTCCTCGATCTCCATTCTCAAAGTTAAGCAACTATTAGAATGGTGCCCCCATGTTTGGTGGTATCGGCACCAATATTCGACGTTTCTACCTAGGAAGGCAGTCATCGACTCGAGTGGACCCGAAAGCTTATTTTCCAGGAGCTTAATGTATATCTCTTCATTCTCCGTGTTTAAGGGAGTGAAGATATCGGCGTATTCGACGCTTGAGCTTCCTGGTTTTCTTGAAGTTTGAGCTTCCTGATTCGAGCTGAGAGGTGTACCCCATCCCAGCTCGCGTTCACAAGAGATTGCGGTTTCAAGCTTATCTTTCAGGCATGTCATCGTTTTGGTTGTACGCCACCAATGGATTCTTCCAAACAGCAAAAACGTTGGCGCGTTAATGTTCAAGTAAAATGCAGTGATGACTTCTTTTTTGGTTGCCCTTAGTGCGGTTGCATTTTGGGCGAACCTCCTGAAGTAAGCTGTAATGGACTCTTCTTGTCCTTGTCTGACATCTAGGACGCTTCGTCTTGTTGGGAAGAGCATCCTGTCGAGTCCAGCTCTTGGTGTTAACTCCTTCTTTTTTCCTTCATCATCATTACTTGAAGCGAATAGCTTTCTTTTCACGCCAACTTCTATCATGGAAATGGAAACTTGCTTCATCTTCCTTAGAGAGTTGACGTAGCACTTCCGTGCGGCTGTTTGGTCGCCTAGCACCTCGCCAATCCCATGAGGAGTTAGGAACTTCATCTTTTGGTGAGCGGTGGACGACACGATGTCGTGCGGGTTGATTGTCGTTCTTCCTAGGATGCTGTTGTGTGCTCCAAGGGTGCTCACCACTACAAATGTGACATTGATATAAATCGCCTTCCAACCTTCTCCCAGGATGACTGGCAGTGTGATCATACCCAACGGGTAAGTTGCAACTCCTGCGAAGCTGACTAGCGGGAATGTGCTTGGCGAAAGACCGACTTCCGTTTTTTCCAATTTCTTGAGAACTTCTACATGCAGTAAGTTTGCGGCACTTCCACCATCCACCAATATCCTTCGTACATCGTATCCGTTGACATCCATTGTAATGACAAGAGCATCATCTTGGGGGTACACTATGTGCTTCATGTCAGCATTTGAGAATGGGATGACCACGTCTTCCTTCTCTGGTTGGCGTCTTTTTCCATACTTGGGCAAAACTTGTAGTTGTGTAGCATAGACATCACGAGCATTAAAAATGCTTCCTCCTGCAGTTGGCCCTCCATGAATCACATTGATGACGCCACGCTTCGCAAGTGGCGGATTGTCGTTCATTTTCTCCTTTCCCTTGTTCATCTTTCCGGATGGCTCAGCATGGTTCTTCTTTTGACGCTTGTCTCCTTGATCTACGTATTGCTTGAGTTCTCCTTTGAGGATAAAGTTGTTTACATGGAATATTAGGCTGACACAGCTGTCCGTCTCGTGGCCATAGACTTCATGGTTCTCGCACCATTTGTCATCTTGCTTTCCAAGTGGACCTTTTCGGAAGTTTGTCGGATCCCTCCAGATGTTGTGTTCCTTCATCTTTATCAGGATCACGGAGAGTGGTGCATTCAAGGGAACGCAGTCCGCCAAGTTCACTTCCTTCGGTCTTTGGAATTCCGGCTGGAACGGCCTCTTTTGCGGCTGGAATTGCCTTGCTTGTTGCGAACCTTGTTGAGGTCTCGCCTGCTTCTCTTTAGCACGGGCTGCGCTGACTTTCGCATTATGCTGGTCTCCGAATCTTTCTAGATCCACAAACTCTTTGACTCTTGCTGCCAATTCTTCAAGTGTCTCCGCGGGGCGCTTCGACATCTTCTCCGCTAGGGAATACCCTTTTCGGCCTAAGTTCCCAATGAAAGCACGCGCGATCTCTCCTTCAGTGAGGTTGCCCTGAATGTCTGCGAGATTTTGGTTGAAATGGATGTAGTAATCCGCCAACGACTCATCATTTTGTTGTACCACCTCGTTCAATGCGTTTGGCCCTTTCAGGACAGTGCTTTCTCCCATGTATCTTTGAATGAACTTCGCCTTCAGGTATGCCCACGATGTAACACTTCTACATGGTAGTGAAAAGAACCAGTGTGCGGCAGTTCCCACAAGGGTGTTGGGGAATGTCAAGGCGACATGATGTGGATTGTCAGTTCGTCCCAGCAAGGAGGCTTCATGTTGTTGAACATGTTCGATCGGATCTCCTTTTCCTATGCAATTCTCTCCTCCAATCCGGTAGAGAGCGTCTGGGAAGCGGCTGTGCAGTAGCTCGTCGGAGAAAGGATGTGACTCGTTCTCTTCAAGGGCATGCATTCCCTTCATCTTTGACTGCTTCATCTTCTTCTCGATCATCTCTTCCAAGGCCTTAGCCGTAAGTCCCGTGACTGGGTTGTCACTGTTGCATGCAGGCTTCCTCCACCCTTCATTGTATGTATGAGCACGACTTGCTTCCTTGAAGTTTCCTTCCTTGTGCATGTCGGAATGGCTTGCTGACTTGAAGTTGCCTTCTTTTTGTGGCCGTTGTGAGTTGTTCACAGGGGGTTGCTTCCATCTTACTCCTTGCTGCTGCTGCTTCACACCAACACTTGGAATGTATGAATGTGTTGCTTCCTGCCTTGCCTGCTGGTACTGGTAGGTGCCTTCAGAATATCCTACGCCTTATGGATGTTGCGACTCTTGATGGTTGACATCATGCGACATCTCCCTCGTAGGTGCAGCATGCTCGCTAGCTGGCGGAGGTGGTGGCGGGGGTGCCATGTATCCCAGGTTCTTTAGAGTCTCCATGAATGCAAGGAGCTCTTCCAGTGCGGCCATCATGGCAGGTGTGACTGGTGGCAGGTTGCTTGCACCTCTTGCTTGCTGCTGCACTCCGTCAGCTGACATCCCGTATGGGAACTCTTCGTTCCTTTCCGTCCTTTGCTCGCACTCGTGCACTGGTACCTCGTTCTGGACGTCGGGACCATGCTGCGCGGAAGGCGCATTTGCGTTTGTCATGGAGGAGGCGGTAGACTTTGCATCTGGAATGTGAGAAGGTCCTTGTTGGCTTCTCGTCGGATTCGGCTTTGTCGCACCCGCCTTCTTCGTACGTCTGCCTGTCATAGCTTGCGGTATGGAACGGCTTCTTGATCGAATCACGCTGACGACGCCAAGTGTTGAGGTCGGTTCCACCCGGGACACCTCGGGTTGCTCTTCGCGAACGGGTTGGATGTGCACGCAGGTACGGTCTCCTGTCAGCACGTCACGATTCACGATCCGCGAACCTAGATCCTCGAACCCCGAACTTGGCTTTGGCTCCAAACTCCGTCTCCTACACGTCAGGTCCTGCAAAACGGGCAATAACCAGCATGGAGAGGGGGGGGGGTGGTGCTGGTTGAGCCCTCTCCGATGCTTAAGTCACAATCTAGAGAGAAAAGTATGTAGAGAGAGGTCAGAGCACAAATAGCCAATTTGAGAGAGTTTCGAGTTGAGTTGTCAAATGGGAGGTCTAGGTCCCTATTTATAGGAAACCCGAGAACCGTACCCGGTTTTATGCGATTCAATGCCGGTTTAAAGGAAAACGCTTACCGACATCGAGGTTGGCTAATTGCGCACTAACTTCTCATACTTAGTAAAAATAATAGGGGTAAGCGCTCGGTGCCAGTCGACAGTCCGGACCATGTCGGATGTCCGACATGGTCCGGATTGCCGGGCGAACCGGACCAATCCGGACCGGTCCGGATTTCCATGGGGCAATCCGGAGGTCCGGGTTGCCTTGTGGCAATCCAGAAGTCCCGGTACGGGTGTTGCGCGCATCCGGACCGTTTTGGACTCGAGGTGTCCGCGGTAAAATCCGTTTGTGGGTTTCGTCGTGTTTGCGAGGTCCAAAACGTAAACACGAACCCGAATTGGACAGATATCCATAAATGCATATTTGGCAACTGATTTCCGCTTTAAAAATATTTGGGGCTGATTTGCAATTCGTGTTATAAATCAATCATGCGTACTTCTAGACATGAATCCTAGACAAATGCAACCATCACAGCATGTCTATCCTAGTGCGCAACTCATTAATTGAAATCAAGGGCTTAGCCCACAACATGTAAAATCCAGCTAGCTTGACATAGTCAAGACGACCGTTCTAATCATGCAATAATATCAATTAATAATAATTGCAATTCAGCCCACTAAATGATTCAGTCCCAAAATCATGCATTTCCGAGATCCATCCCCTTAGTCGAAACTAGGCATCGGGTTTAATTAAAGCGCGAATAACTTAAAACTGTGAGCACTGTGTAGGTAATTTAAAGTTCGAAAATTTTGATTTTAAAATTTGACAATCCTATTTTAATTAATTAATTAAGCTCAGATTAATTCCGGTTCGGTTCAGAACGATTCGTTACTAGGGTTCTGCCAGACCGGTTCGATTTTAAAATAGGATTCGGTTCGTTTCGACACTCAAACCGGGTCGGTTTGACCCATATTATTTGCTCTTGTCCAACCCGACCCGAATGGGTTGGACCAATTGAGAAAACTCGGCGTTTGACCCGCTCCGGTCTAATCCGCGTAACCCGAACCGATTTGGTCCACGTGGTGTTCCGGGTTGGTAAACCCGACCTGGATGTGCTAAAATGGGACCAGTCCATAACCCATAGGGTTCGGTCCGAATAATTAGGGCTGAGCATGGTCTGGTCCTGGTCTAGGACCAACCAGGACCATGTAAGACCATTTGAAAATGGTCCTCCTCTAAATGGTCCAAGACCAAACCAGGACCAGTTAGACCATTTAAAATGGTCTTGGTCTTTTTGGTCCTGGTTTTGGTCCAGACCATTAGGACCATTTAGGACCATTTTTATTTATTTTTTTAATTTGCACAATTATTTTTATAATAATCATATCATAAATTGAAAATGCACTTATTATAATTATATATAATATAGTGGAGTAGAGGAAATGGTTTTTCTTGTGGGATAATTATTGAGAAAATTATTGTAAGTCTTTCAAGTATTATATAAACATAAGGATTCCAAATGCTGTTGATGTAAATAGCACAACATTTTATAGCAAGAATCCGAAAGAATAACGCGTTAGTCCATTACAACGCATCGAATAAACTAAATAATTTAGGCCTGGAAAAAATATTCTAACTTCGTCATGGATCCAAATCATTTTAGATCCAAATCTATATTAGGTCTACTTACGTGGAAACTAAGATCATAGAATACATTTTTTACAATAAAAAATCCGTATCTATTATATATATATATATATTATATGTTAATTCTTCCTAAAATATACATAAATATAGAATTTGAAAAGGAAACTTAATATATAGAGAATTTCCCTAAAATATATAATCCTAAATTAGAATACGACTAATAATTATGCAATAATTTTGACCGGTCAAACTATATGTATAAAAAAATATATTATTATCTAAAGTAAATATATTTCTCATAATTTATATATTTATCAGAGTTTGAGACGTTCAAAATTTCTTTTATTATTATTATTATTTTAAGTTTTTTTTAATAATAGAATGGTCTTAATGGTCCTAAATGGTCTTAATGGTCTTTTCGGTCTTGGACCAAAATTAAGACCAAGACCAAATAAGACCAAAATAGAAGGACCAATGGCCTTGGTCTTTTGGACTCGGTCTTGGGCGGTCTTGGTCTTAGTTTTTGGTCTTGGTGGACGAATAATTACTGGTGGGCCAAGTAGGGTTTTAAAGTCCACTAAAAAATCAACTTGGCCTCTAAGTAATTATCAATAAATAAATATTGTCCCATTTTCTGCATATATATATATAAATTTGGCACAACCATATATATATATATTTATTGTCAAGATTCTATATTTATGAATATATAATCAATCAACAATATATATATATATATATATATAATCAATAATATATATTTTCTCAATCTTTAGGCAACTAACCCATATATATATGTTTAATATATATATATATATGTATATATATATATATATATATATATATATATACATCAATATTATCTATATTCCTAAAAATATGCTAGATATATTAATAGTAAATATACTCACAATTATCTTGTGAATATTGTCATAATTTTGGTAACAAAAATACCGGCCGGTTTTAATAAAATATTTTTAAAATATTTCGGTCACTATAGGATTACTTGTGGACTAATAAATAAAAAAATTCACCTTGAACACCTATAGTGAGGTTTGGCCGATGTAAACACAAAATTAGGGTTTGTGGTCAAATTTCAAGATCAAATCTTGTCACGATCAAGAATCCAAAGTTTAAATTTGATAAAAGTCTTGCTTTTCTTGAAGATCATGAACATCAAATTTTACTTAGAATATCATGAAAATTTCGGCCAACATGGTGTTACACATAAAATTGAAAATTTTAAAACTTTGAAACCTAGATTAAAAAATTTTGGTTCGGCCAAGCAACAACAAAATCCAAGAACATCAATTTTATCAAAAACACGAACTCCCTAACACATGCTCTGATACCACTGTTGGATTATGGTGACTAATCCTACAGAAACGAAACCCTAGATATGTGCATGGTAACTAATTACGCAGCGGAAGAAAGTGCACATACCTTTAACGATTTGTGTAGCCCAAGATCTTCGAGGGGAGTACTCGATCCACCGACCGTTACCCCGTAGAGGTTCCTGTTATAGAAGGCCTACGCGGTTTGATCTTCACAGCAAAGGCTCCTTCGATTCTCGCGGGATGGATCTTACTTGGAGTAAATTGCTTGTCGCAATTTAGGCACCTCATTTGTGTGTGTTTCGGCCGAACTAGAGAGGGACCAGGGGGAGGGATTTAATCTCAACACTTGGGAAGAGAGAATGAACACTTAACAAGTCACCCCTAGGTCCCTATATATAGGAGTGGAGGTGGGAAATATCCCACCTCCTTATTCATTAGGTCGACGCCGAACTTGTGTGGCAAGGGAGGACCAATTTTAGGCCTCCGATGTCACATGGTATTTTAGGCATTGCCCAAAATCCCTAATGTGACTTAGTCCTAATTTCTTAGGTACTTAGCCTTTAGTTAATGGGCTACCAATTACGGAGGCCCTTAACCCCAAATGCTAACACTTAAACCCTACGCAGTCCTAGCATTCTCACTTGCTATTCGAAACATCCCTGCGTAAAGGTTTAGTTAATGGATCCGCTATCATACTCTCGGTGGACAAGTATTCTAATGTGATTAATTTTTCATCAACCATATTCTTATCATAATTGTAATTTTATATCAATGTGTTTCGTTCTGCTATGGTACTTATGATTCTTAACTGCTGAAATTGCTGCTTGACTGTCAGAGTATACCTTTACAGGCTTACTCCCGTCCTCGACGCCAAGCAATGCTGTCAAGAGCATTTTAAGCCAGACTGCTTCTCCCTATGCGTTCTTTGAGAGGGCCACGAATTCGGATTCCATCGTAGACAGCGCGACACATGATTTCTTCTTGCTCATCCATTAAATGACAACATTAGCAAGGAGAAATACTCCTCATGAGGTGGACTGACGATCATCTGGATCGCCACAGTGGTCGGCGTCACTGAACCCTGTCAATTCTAGTTTTCCACCCTCATAGCACAGTCCGTGGTCGGCAGTACCTTTCAATTATCGGATAATTCATTTCACAGCCTTTAAATGTTGATAGCCAGGGTCTGATTGGAATCGTGCTACTAGACCCACATCGTAACAGATGTCTGGACGAGTGCATTCCATGGCATACATCAAGCTGCCAACCATACTAACGTATTATGCACTTTTCATCTATTCACGCTCAACCAGGTCTTTCGGGCCGTCACGCTTTGACAACGCGCACCCAAACAAAACTGGCGTATCCACGGGTTTGGCATCTTGTAGTCCAAACCTTTTCAACAATTTGTTGATGTAAGACTCTTGAGAGAGACATAGCTTGCGAGCAGCCCGATCCCTAACAATCTTAATGCCTAGGATGTACGTGGCTTTTCCCATGCCCTTCATCTCGAATACAGATGCCGGCCATGAATTTGATTCATTCATGTAACTCACATCGTTCGCGGCAATTAATATGTCATCCACATATAATGTCAGTATGACGTACTTCGACCTAGAGGTCTTTGTGTACACGCATGGATCCTCGTGAAGATTCACGAATCCGTTTCCGACGATTTCCTCATCGAACCTGCGGTACCATTACCGGGACGATTGTTTAAGATCGTATATCGATCTTTGGAGTTTACAAACTTTACATTTGTTACCAGGAGTAATGGAACCCTCTAGTTGCTCCATATAGATCTCTTCTTCTAGGTTTCCGTGGAGGAATGCAGTCTTAACATCCATTTGGTGCAGCTCCAGATCGAAGCTTGCAACCAAAGCCAAAATGGCCCGGACTGTGGTGTAACGCACAGTCGGTGAGTACGTTTCATCAAAGTCCACTCCGTGAAGTTGGGTATATCCTTTCGCAACGAGTCGAGCTTTGTATCGCTCGACAGTTCCATGGCAGTGAGTTTCAGCTTCAGAACCCACTTTGCCCCTATTGCTCTGCGTTAGCAGGCAAATCAAATAAAGACCACACCGAATTAGATTTCATAGAGGCGATCTCATCCTCCATTTCTTTCCTCCATTCATTTGCTTGAGGTCCATCTGTATCTTGTTCTACCGCAACCGGTTCATCAACCGAAGTCAGAGTGAATAATTCACCTCTTTCGATGGGATACTTCTTGGGAGAAGTTCGATACTTTTGACTACGTCTAGGCTCGTTAGTCCCATATTGAACTTGAACATCGCTCCCACTAGGAACAAGAGCATTACTTTAACCTTCACCAACAACTTTTCTTGGCCGACCTCATGGTCTCGGGATTCTATCTCCGAGATTAATTCCATGGTTACTAGGACCAGAAGCCAAGTTTGTTGTACCACTCCCACTGTCCCCAGTAGGTAGTTGGGGTAATATAGAATTTTCATCCAGTGGTTCAGCAATATGATTATCAGGTTCGACTTGATTCGCACATGTAGCAACAGTGATCTATGTGGTTGGATTGACTCCTCCCACTGGATTATTATGAATATGTCTCCATTCTAATTTACCATGTCGTTCACTTGTGTTGCTGCCTCAAATCTCCCACTAGAAGTAAGTGGGACTTGATCATCATTATTCTACTCTAGTTCAATCAAGGCTTCGTTCGTATTGATGTTGCCAAGCATAAGAAATTCGTCCTCAAGGAATGTAGCGTCTCTGGACTCATGTTCGACCATGCCACCTATTGGATCACGGTGGAACTCCGGTACGGACTTTGACGGCAATCCTAGCTCCTTTGCTCCACGCAATCCTGCAAGAGGGGATAGACCGGGCGGTGACCCAGAATCCCTCTCCGATGCTTAAATGAGTGCCCAATACGAACTGGCAAGCAAATAATCTCAAAGGGTATGTAATTCAATGTAAGTGTTCTGAGGTGATCTCCTGCCCTTTTATAGGCAAAGAGATGCCTCAGGTACCTGGCGAACCGTTGGGGGTGGTTAGCCCGTATCCCGCGTATCTCGGACGTGATCTCGCGTATCTCAGTCATGCCCCGCGTATCTCGGCCACGCCCCGCATATCTTGGCCTTATCCTCTGATAACCGAGTCCCGACTCCCGTCGGGGACTCCAGAGTTATCTCGTTATGTCACCGCTCGGGGCCCCTCGTCATCGTGACAGGGCCAATCATTCTCAGGGATTCATCATCGGGGCCTACTTAAAGGCTTCTCATCGGGAGCTTCCAGCTCCACTGTCGGGACCGACTCTGTCGGGACCTTGCCTCGTCGGGACTCCCTTCGTCGGGACCCTTCTCCTAGGTCATCTTGACCTTCATTTTGGGCCTGGTGGGCCTGTTTGCCGTTTCCTCCCCGTTAAAGGGCCTGACGGCTGTAATCGAACCCATCATTTGCCCCCAAGATATGAGGGACTTTTAGTTCGTCGTGTCTTCCAACTCCCGATCTTCCGATGCTGGAGTCGGGGATCTTTCCCTTGGTTTAGTTACTCAATTATCCGTCTTCTCCTTCACGTTTCCTCAATGTTTTGTAGATAACTATTGAATCCTAGGGGTCTCCTCGGGTCCCCAGTGCATTAAATGCAGTAGATAATGGAGTGACGTTTTCAGCCCACGTGCCTGATTTTTCGCGCCTGTCCTTTTCTGAAAAGTGCTTTTTCAGGCCGTTTCATCATTACGTCCGTTGTCCTTCTGCACGTTTCATCTCAACGGTCCAGATTAAGACTCTTCGACTTCAACGACTCGGATCGAAGTGTCCTTTCAACCGTCTTCTTCGACTATAAAACCCTAGCCATGGTTATAATTTAACTTTTACCGTCTTCGAATTCTCAAGAGCTCTCTGCGATTCCTCTGCGATTCCAAGCTCTGTGATTTCAAGGTCTTTGGAGTTTCTCCGATCTTTCCGGCGACGCTTCGTTCATCTCCTCAACCTCTACTTCATCATGTCTGGTAAGGGATTCCCCTTTGTTGCTTGTTCGTCTTTTCCTTTTTTATAGCTTTCCAAGAGTCCCACTGTATTTTTCTTGCCATGGTTGCTTTTCAGACAGCGGTTCCAGCTCTGAGGGGAGAAAACCCTTTAATTTTGATTATGCTCCAAATGAGATCTCCAATACTGCTTATGATGCAACCCTCCGAGAGGGTTGTATCACCATCACCTGGGAACCTCGTTTCTCGTATCCTTGGCCTCGCCCCTCGAGTAACCCTGAGGTTACTCGTCCCCAGAAAGGGGAGGTATTTGTCTCTACGGGACAAGTATCAGCGGGGATCAGATTCCCCTTTTGCGGTAATCTGGTCGAGATGTGCCAGTATTACAAGACACATCCCACTACCTTTTCTCCCCATGCCATCCGTCTCTGGAACGCCTTTCAAGTTCTCTGCTTCCGACAGAAGTGGGTCTACAGCCTCTAGCTCTTCAGAACCTTTTATGGGATGAAGTGCAATGAGGCGGGGGTTTGCGCCTTCTACCCTCGGATGCCCAAGTGGAGTAAGCAGCAGCTTGCCCGGTGTGGTTGGACCAATGACACCTGGAAGGTGGTCAAGGGTCGGGGACTCTTGGTTGACACGGGGTCCGATAACAGTAGCTGGAAGAGGAGTTACTTCTTCATCCGACACTCTTCAATTCCCTGGCCTCAATGGGAGGTGGCAGCAGACCCTCCGCCTGCTTTCCATACTTATGCCGACGAGGATTTCGAAACTCTTCAACTTATCCAGCTTTATCGATGGGGGGAGTCTTACACTCCCCTCAACGCCAACTCACTTGTGGAGCGGGACCTGGTGCACGCCGGGATCCGACTCCTCGATATTGTCTCTGGGGGGCAGCTCTTCGACGGCCCTTCTAATATGGTCCCTTGGGTAAACTTCTAACTCTTCTTTGTTTACTGTTTGCAGCCAAGAAGGTATCTGTGCTGACCGATCTATTCCTTAAGCAGGGGGAGACTGATGCTGTCCGCCCCTCGCGGAAGAGGAAGTCCGCCAAGAAGGCTGCTGCTCGGTCGGGGTCTCCTTCAGCGGAGCAACCTAAGCGGAAGCGGGTGGATCTGGACCAGCTTTTTGATGTCCAGAATGCTGAAGAAGGTAAAAAGCTCCGACTTGCTATAAAATCATACAGGAGGATGGTCCCGAAGGATTTGATACCTTCAACCAAAGAGGCCCGTATCGCTGACGTCAAACGAATCCTTCGAGGCGAAACTCCTCGTGTCTTGAAGGCGGGCTACTATCATTTTCGCGGGAAGGATCAATACGTCTCCCGACGTATCATTTGGTGTAAGAATCCCGAAGAACTTCCTGACTACATTTCTGATGCTTCTCATCCTCCAGGTGCAGGTCGCTCGGGAGCTCCATCAGGTGCCGCAGCTTCCGCGGACACACCGTCTTCAGCGGGGGTGCCTTCCTCAGCTGGAGAGAAGGCTCCGACTGGCGAACAATTTCGTCAGGTGGAAACCTTGGACTCCTCCGAGGAGACTGACGAGGGTGGCTCCCTTCGTCAGCGTCGGAAGACGGGGCAATCCCCCTTGAAACCAACCCCTAAGGGGCCGCCTCCTTCATCTTCTCCGCAGCAGCGGTAGCCCTCGCCTATCCATGACTTCACTCCTTCCCTTGTTCGGGCCGAGACGGAGGCATGCCCTTCCACTCATCGCCCTCTTTCTCCTCTTGCTCTCGACGGGAACTTCTACCGGCCCTTCGATCCTTCACAAGAGAATGCCCCCTGGACTTCTATCCAGACACTTCAAGGAGTCCCGCTTACACAAGGGGAGCAGGACTGGGAGCTGGCCCTGCATCTGCTGTCAGGCTCGATCCTGCCTACTATGCGGTATCCGATTTGCCTCAATCGGACGCACATGCATCAGGAGGTCAGGGATATGGCCATGCGCCGTATAGAGGTAGGACTTCGCTTCTTTCTTTTTGATGATAAATCGGGTCGTTTGTCCATTAACACTTTTCCTTCTTATTGCAGGAGCTCGGGGACTTCAACCGCCTCATTGGGTATGTCATTGCCTACGATGAGTCCCGGGAGCGGGACCGAGGGATCCGCGAGCAGCTCCAGGAGGATCTTAAGGCCTCCCAATCTTCGCGGGGAAAGCTTGTCAAGGAGCAGGCTGTCCTCGGTCAGAAGGTTCGAGACCTCCAGAAGCAGATCGGGGACTTCGAGGGGCTCTTGAGGCAAGAGCGGCAGGAGCGGGAGGCGGCTGTGGGCAGGCTGGCCCAGGAGAAGAAGGCTGCCGAGGACAAACTGGTCCTCGAGAAGAAGGCTCTGGAGGAGCAAATCGCGGGGTTTCCTGCGCAGCTGGCCGAGGCGGAGGTAAAGGGTCGGGAGGACTATCGGAGGTCCGAGGACTTCCAAGCCGATGCCATGAAGTTCTTTAGCGCGGAGGTGGAGAACACTCTCTTCAATGCGGTTGAGGAGCTCCGCCTGGAGTACGGGGACGCCATCAATTTCGACAAGTCTCCTTCCCTCGCTCCCTTTGCGAAGAAGTATTTTGCTCTTTCCGAGGAGAGTGATGGGGGGAGTACCCCCGTAATTGTCGAAGACGCTTCTGAACTTCCAAGTGCGGACGCCCCGATAGTCGATCCTCCCGAAGCCAACCCTGTGGATCCTTCTGCTACAGACTCCGCGGACCCAGCTGCTGCCAACGCTGCCGACAAGGACCAAGCTTGAATGTTTACTTTTTAGAGTCCTTGTATCTTCTTCTCTTTTGTCGTCGTCGGGCCCTTGAGCCCTTATCAATATCAGACTTTCTTAGTTCCGATTCTTTCGTTGCACTTCTCCGAGTGACTTTACTATACGTGTTTAGGTCGAAACCTCGACACTTAAGACATTCTCGTACGTCCTTCCTGACGATTTAATAACTTGCACCACTTAAGGCGACTTAGTTCCGTGCATCAGTTAAGACGACTTAATTATTACTTAGGGTAATATCTAAGAATCACGCATCACTTAAGACGACTTAATATCGTGCACCACTTAAGACGACTTTTTGACACTTAGAATAAATCTAAGGATTGTGCACCGCTTAAGGCGACTTAGTCCGTGCATCACTTAAGACGACTTTTGGATACTTAGAATAAATCTAAGTATTGTGCACCATTTAAGGCGACTTTTCTCGTGCACCACTCAAGGCGACTTTTCTCGTGCACCACTGAAGGCGACTTTTCTCGTGCACCACTGAAGGCGGATTTTCTCGTGCACCACTGAAGGCGACTTTTTAATACTTAGAATAAATCTATGGATAACTCTGATTGGAAGCAACCTCTTTATTTATTGATGGCACAAAATTGGCTTACATCGAATTAAACGATAAACAGCATACACCACTTAAGGCGATTTTACATCGGGCACCACTTAAGGCGACTTTATCGAGCACCACTTAAGGCGACTTTCTTCAAGCATGGTGTTTCTTCAAGTGTTCGCCACTAAAAGAATGCTTTAATGTTCTGCCATCGAGGTCTTCCAACTTATATGCATTCGGAGCTGGCATCCCCACGACCTTATAAGGTCCTTCCCATTTTGGTGACATCTTGTTGATTCGATCCAAAAGGGTGAACTCGTTGCGACGCCAAACCAGCTCCCCGACGAAGAACTTTCGGGACTTCACTCGTCGATTGTAGTACCTGGCCGTCGCCAATCGCATTCGAGCCTGGACTTCATCGGCTTCCCGCCTCTTCTCTTCGAGTAAGTCCAAGTCCAGACGTCTCACTTCATCGTTTGTCAGGGGCTCGTAATATCTCATTCGATGGGACGCCACAGCTACCTCTACGGGGGCGACAGCTTCCGTGCCATAAACGAGGCCAAACGGAGTTTCCCCCGTTGATCGTTTGGGTGTCGTTCTAACAGCCCAAAGCACATTTTCCAGTTCGTTCAGCCACTTGCCTTTCAAGGCGTAGACCCTCTTCTTCAGGCCGTCCATCACGATTTTGTTGGCTGACTCCACCTGGCCATTAGTCTGAGCATGGCGTACGGAGGCGGTCCGATGCTCAATGTTCAATTCTTCCAGATACTCCCTCACCTGAGAGCCGTTAAACGGTGGACCATTGTCGCTGATCACCACCTTAGGAATCCCGTATCTGGATACGATGTGGGTCTGGAGGAACTTGACGATCTGGTTCCCCGTTGTTTTGGCCAACGCCTTTGCCTCTATCCATTTCGAAAAATAATCGATAGCTACAAGTAAATACTTACATTGACCTTGTGCTTGTGGAAGAGGTCCCACCAAGTCGATGCCCCACTGCGCGAAGGGCCACGCGCTCTTGATGGATGTCAGATTAGCGGCCGGAGCCACGATACTCGGGGCGTACCTCTGGCACGCGTCGCAGGATCGGACCATCGCCGTCGCTTCTTTGTTCATCGTGGGCCAATAGTAGCCCAAGTTCAACACCTTCCTCAAAATGGATCGGGCCCCTTCGTGACAAGCCGCGACCCCTTCATGCATTTCCTTCAGGATTCGATTGGTGTCGGGTTCTGCCACACACTTCAAGTACGGAGTCGAGAACCAGCCCTTCTTGTATAGCTGATTGTCCAGCATCACATAATTGGCCGCGATTCGACGTATCCTGTCCGCTGCTACTTGATCATCGGGGACTGCCCCCGTAGTCAGGTACGCGACTATTGGGGTCATCCAAGTTGGCTCCTCCTCCGATCTCGCTTCAATGGCGCACACCTGTGTTGGATCGATGTTTGATAAGATCACCTTCTCCAAGAAGTGCACCTTCCGATTTTCTTCCAAGGGTGCCCCCAGGGCAAATTTGCTCAAGGCATCTGCCTCTACATTTTCCTCCCTTGGAATTGCCTCGATATCGAAGCTTTTGAAGCTCTCTTTCAGGGCTTGTACCTCTCGCAGATACTTCTTCATTATCGGACTCCTTGCTTCGTATCGCCCTTGAACCTGGTTCACGATTAGGGCTGCGTCGCACTTTACTCTCAAGTGATCGATTCCAGTGCCTTTAGCAATTTTTAGGCCCGTGATAAGAGCTTCATACTCCGCTTCGTTGTTTGTGGCCTTGAATGTTAAAGCCAAGGCTTATCGGAGTGGTTCACCTTCGCCCGGTGGTATCAACAAAAAGCCCGCTCCTGATCCGTCCGAACTCGCGGAGCCATCCGTGTACATCTCCCAGGTATTTTCCTTGTTTGGCTGTTCGGATTGCGCTGCCCTCTCTGGTTGTTCTTCTATCGGGACCTCCATGGTTGCCCCCTCTACAGGGCCCGCTTCTTCCAGATCGGGGGCTGTAGATTCTGCTATAAAATCCGCTAACGCCTGGCCCTTAATTGCCGTTCTTGGAGCAAAGTGTATTCGAAACTCACTAAGCTCTACTGCCCATTTCACTAATCTTCCCGACGCATCCGGTCGGTTCAAAAAATGCTTCAAAGGCTGGTTCGTCAGCACAGTAATCTCGTGTGCGTAGAAATAAGGCCTTAGCTTCCGAGCAGTAATAATCAACGCAAAGAGGTACTTCTCAACGGCGGGATAGTTTAATTCAGACTTGGCAAACGCCTTGCTTACATAATAAACGGGGACTTGATTACCCTCGACAATCTTTACTAACACAGAGCTAATGGCAAATTCAGAAACAGCCAAGTAAAGGTAGAGCGGCTCGCCTGGAACCGGTTTCGCCAACGGCCGGAGGGTGCGAAGGTGCTGCTTGAGTGCTTGGAACGCCTCTTCACACTTGGCGGTCCATTCAAATTTCTTGTTGGCCCTCAGGACTTCAAAAAACGACATTGATCGGTCGCTGGCTTTGGACAAGAAGCGATTCATTGCAGCTAGTCGGCCATTCAGCACTTGTACCTCCCGATGGTTTATTGGAGACTGCATCTCCTCGATTGCCCTCAGCTTCTCAGGATTCACCTCAATTCCTCTCTGGCTCACCATAAAGCCCAAAAACTTCCCTGAGTGGACTCCGAAGGCGCACTTCGTTGGGTTCAAGCGAACTTGATGGAGCCTCATCCGCTCAAATGCCATGGTTAGGTTGTGCACATGATCCTCGGCTTGTCGGGACTTCACCAGCATATCATCCACGTAAGCTTCCATGGTTTCTCCCAGCATATCTCCAAACAGTTTGTTCACCATCCGTTGGTAGGTGGCCCCAGCATTGATCAACCCGAAAGGCATGACATCGTAGTGATAGATGTCACTGTCCGCATAGAACGCTGTATGGGGAGCGTCTTCCTTGGCCATTTTGATCTGGTTGTAGCCTGAATACGCATCCATGAAACTCAACAGCTCATGTCCCGACGTGGCATCCACCAATTGGTCGATTCTTGGGAGTGGGTAACAGTCCTTTGGGCAAGCCTTGTTCAAGTCGCGGAAGTCCACACACATTCGCCATTTCCCATTAGTTTTCTTCACCAGTACTGGGTTAGCAACCCAAGTCTGGAATCG
Source organism: Clarkia xantiana subsp. parviflora (assembly GCA_036873135.1). Taxonomy (NCBI): domain Eukaryota; kingdom Viridiplantae; phylum Streptophyta; class Magnoliopsida; order Myrtales; family Onagraceae; genus Clarkia; species Clarkia xantiana. The sequence goes on from JAPTYO010000022.1 coordinate 6,278,816, forward strand.
GAGCTCCTTAATAAACCCAACATCGAGCAACCTGCCCACCTCCTGCTGGATCGCGATCCTTTTGTCCGTGCCCATCGGACGCCTTTTCTGCGTGATAGGCTTGATTGCGGGGTCTATCTTCAGCTCGTGTACGATTACATCGGGGCTGATTCCTGGCATATCACTTGGGGACCAGGCAAACAAATCCTTGAACTCCTTCAATAATTCAATTAATTTCTGGGCTGTCTCTTCAGTCAGGGTGGACCCGATTTTCACCTTCCTCTGGGGTCCGTCGATCTCGACTTCTTTCAGATCTTCTACGGGGGCGGGACGCCCAAACTCTTCTCTAGGATCCGTGTCTGTCTGAAGGACAGTCATGGCCTCTCGTCTCCTCCTTCGGGTGGCGTTAACATAACATTTTCGAGAAGCCACCTGGTCGCCCTTAACCTCTCCGACTCCATGGTCGGTCGGGAACTTCATCTTCTGGTGCACTGTCGAGGCAACCACCATCAGGGGGTTAATGGTGGTTCTTCCGATGATCGCGTTGTAGGTCCCCGCGGAATCGACTACCACGAACTCCACGTTCCTCCTTTCTGATTTCCACCCACTACCAAACTCCACTGGTAAGGTGATTACTCCTAGCGGATAGGAGGTTGAGCCAGAGAACCCGACCATCGGGAAGTTTGCCTCCTTTAGATCTTTCTTCGTCTTCCCCATAACTTCCAGCGCGTCCATGAATAGGATGTCGGAGGAGCTCCCCCCGTCGATTAGAATTCTCTTCATTTCGAACCCGTCTACATCCAAGGTTACCACCAAGGCATCGTCGTGCGGAGTCTCCACGCCTATGAGGTCTTCCGACGAGAAGGAGATTACCATCTCTTCTTTCAAGGTCCAGGATCGGGACCTCTTACCCTGCACCACCGCCGTAGGGATTCTAGAGGCATAGACCTCTCGGGCGGATGAGGTATCACCTCCAGCAGCAAACCCTCCATGAATCACGTTGATAGTGCCCCGCCTCTCCTTGCGAGCACCGGATGACTCTGGATCGGTTCTCTTCTTTTTTGGGGACCGATCGCGGGATCGGGAACGGGACCGCGATCGGGATCGAGAGCGGGATCGACACCGCTTATCCCCGACGAATTCCTTGAGCTTCCCCTTCTGGATCAGCTTTTCAATCTCCTTCTTCAGTTCCCGACAGTGATTGGTGTCATGACCATTTGCGCGGTGAAATCGGCAGTAGCGATCCGTGCGAGATCCCAAGAATTCTCCATCCTTCTTTGGGGGGTACCTGGAGATACCTTGTCGTTCCATGACTGTCAGCACTTCCGCCATGGAGCAGTTGAGAGGAATGTCGAGATCCTCCCGTTTGTCCTTCCTTGAAGAACGTCTATCGTCCCTTCGATCAGGTCGGCCTCGGTTCCGACTACTCTCGGGTTTGCCCTTTGTCTTACAATCATCGAAGGGTTTAACCGACTGCTTTCCTTTGTTCGACTTTGGGGGCTCCAGTTCTCCCGCGGCTATCTTCGACTCCTGGACATCGATCTGCCGTTTCACCCTCTTCTGTAATGCCTCCATATTCCACACAGCTTTCTCAGCCACGCTGTGCATCAGGTCAGAACCAAAGGGGGCCGTTAAATTCCGAATGAAGGTACGGATGGTTTCGCCCTCCGAAATTTCTTCGTCAATCTCTGCCACAATGGCTGTGTACCGCTGGTAATAATGAGCTAGTGATTCATCGGGCCTCTGCACCACCTGGGTCAGGGACCTCACGCTCTTCAATAAACGTCTCCGACCCTGATACTGCTGAATGAATCGATCATGCATATCTGCCCAGCAAGTGATGCAGCCTGGGGGCAGACTAAAGAACCAGGTCAGGGCTCTTTCTCCAAGTGTGTTCGGGAACAGCGTACACACTATGTCTTCACTCGAGGCTCTTCCCAGACACGCCATAAGGTGTTTCTGGACATGACGAACCGGATCTCCTTCGCCATCGTACTCCTTTATTGTGGGGATGCCTAGCCCAGGCGGGGCTAGGGTGTCGATGAGTCGGGGAACGAAGGGATGAGTGGATCGATCCCTTAGCTCCTACACCAACGGCTTCTGTTCTCCCATGCAGATGTTCACGATCTTTACCACCTGGTCGGGAGTGATGGGACCATTCAGGGGAATGGTCCTGTGCTGTACTGGTCCGGGCCCATCAACCACGAACCTCTCCGGCTGACCGGATGCTCTACTCCCGTCCTGGCCTCGGGGCGGGGCTTCCTGTGCGTTCCGACCCTCTGTTGGCGGGGCCACTTCCTCCAACGGGGGCATCTCCTCCTGCCTCCTTGCAGCCTCTCTTCGATCCAAGAGAGCCTCTACGGCCGCCAGAAACATGGGCATGGCTTCCGCCACGGCCCTTGTCAAGTCTGTAGCTGGGGGAGCCTCCTGCCCCCTGTTGCCCTGATGTTGAGGAGCAATATCTTCGGGATCTCCATTGTGCCCCCCTGTCTGGGAGAGCTCAGCCGGGGGATGGTTCTGGTTTTCCTCCTGTTCCGGTACTGAATCCAGATTGGTTGCAGCGGGGTGACGGGAACCACCGGATTGTCCATGTCTTCTGTGCTTGCCAGCCGCCATCGATCGAGTAGAAGGCATATCAGCTTTTTGTTTGATTCCCACAGACGGCGCCAATGTTGGATCACGGTGGAACTCCGGTACGGACTTTGACGGCAATCCTAGCTCCTTTGCTCCACGCAATCCTGCAAGAGGGGATAGACCGGAAGGTGACCCAGAATCCCTCTCCGATGCTTAAATGAGTGCCCAATACGAACTGGCAAGCAAATAATCTCAAAGGGTATGTAATTCAACGTAAGTGTTCTGAGGTGATCTCCTGCCCTTTTATAGGCAAAGAGATGCCTCAGGTCCCGTGCGAACCGTTGGGGGTGGTTAGCCCGTATCCCGCGTATCTCGGACATGATATCGCGTATCTCAGCCATGCCCCGCGTATCTCGGCCACGCCCCGCATATCTTGGCCTTATCCTCTGATAATCGAGTCCCGACTCCCGTCGGGGACTCCAGAGTTATCTCGTTATGTCACCGCTCGGGGCCCCTCGTCATCGTGACAGGGCCAATCATTCTCAGGGATTCATCATCGGGGCCTACTTAAAGGCTTCTCATCGGGAGCTTCCAGCTCCACTGTCGGGACCGACTCTGTCGGGACCTTGCCTCGTCGGGACTCCCTTCGTCGGGACCCTTCTCCTAGGTCATCTTGACCTTCATTTTGGGCCTGGTGGGCCTGTTTGCCGTTTCCTCCCCGTTAAAGGGCCTGACGGCTGTAATCGAACCCATCACCACCATTATCCTGAGCTGCTACAAACATGTATCCCTTAGAGTTTTCAGAGTACCTTATAAAGATACTTTTCAATCCTCTAGGTCCCAACTTGCCAAAACGGTTGTTGGTTTGATGCGTGTATGCTGCACAACCCCAAGGTTGCAGCCTGGTAATATCCATCTCTTTACCAGTCGATAGCTCATATAGTGTCGTGTCCACCGACTTTGTAGGAACAAGGTTTACTACATGTGTTGCAGTTAATAATGCGTCACCCCAGAAGGAGATCGGAAATTGAGCCTACGACATCATGGTTCTAACCATGTCCAGGAGTGCAGGATTACGTCGTTCAGCCACACCATTCTGCTGTGGTGTGTTGGGGATTTTAGTTTGATGTACAATCCCTCTTTTAATGCATAACTTGTTAAACTCGTTAGAGAGATATTCTCCACCTTTATCAGTGCGGAGGGTTCACCTTTCGCTCCTATTGATTCTCTACGAGGTTAAGAAAGCTTTTAAAGTAGTTGATAGCCTCGGATTTACGAGAGATCAAATGAGTAAACCCGTAACGGGTGTAGTCGTCAATGAAAGTCACGAAGTAACGTTTACCACCCCTTGCGGTGACATTCATGGGTCCACATATGTCTGAATGAATTAGAAGCAATGGTTATTCGACTCGTAGTGATTCACCAAATGACTTGCGGGTTGACTTTCCGGCTAGACAGTCCTCACAAGTGGTTTTCACCACTTGAGATGCTCCCGGGAGTAGTCCTCTCCGAGCTAGAGTTTGAACCCTGTCATAGCCTATGTGTCCCAACCTCGCATGCCATCCGGCCGCATCAGTTTCTACTTCCCTAGACGATATTGAATACATTCGGTTCGAAATTTCATTTCCATTCAAATCCATAACAATGAGACCATTAGAGGAAAATACATGCCCATAAAAGACACTGCATTTATTTATACGAACAAGGGAGTTCTCAAATGATAAAGAAAATCCATTATTCATAAGAGAGGTAACAGAAACAACATTCCTTCGAATTCTAGGAGCAAAAAGGACATTCTCAAGAAGGTTCTGCCATTGCGCATAGACAATTTACAGTTCCTTATTCCTTCGATGTCAACTTGACAGTTGTCTCCAATGTATATCCCTTTTGAATCCTTCGAAATTCGTCTGAACATGGAAAATGATCCTCTGTCATTAGTTATATGGTACGTCGCACCTGAGTCAAGAATTCAAGAGGGATTTGAATCAGTTAACATGACAGTTGAGGAAACTAAATCTTCCATAACATATCCAATGTCGCATACCTTGACAGTATGCGATTTGCTGGACCCAACTACATCACCGATACGGCATGGGCTAGAGTCCCTGCAAACTATCTCCGATTTTAACTGGAGCTTGCCTTATTCATGCTTTCTCGACATTTTACCGTCAACAACCTGCTGTTTCTTTCCCTTGCTCCTTGCTTTCCTCTTCTTCTGTCTAGCAGGTTGTCCTGGCATTTTGGTTTCTTTCGTCACCGTTGCCAATCGAGTCCCTTCCATCTTGATTATATTCATGAAAGTTGGGAAAGCTAACACTGAGCTGCATATAGTCAGTAAAGTCCTGATTGCTCTCCAGGACTTCGGGAGGGTCCCGATTATGGCTTGAATTTTATCCCATTCAGCCATCTGATTATCATCCTCAAGTGGTTCGATCATGCTGAGGAGTTGGTATGCCTTTTAAAGCACACCAATGTTGTTGCTCTTTAGACATTCATCCAAATAGGGTATAAGTGGGTGCAGTGTAACTGCTAAGCCGTTTCCATATTTCAGGAACAGTGCATCCCAGATATCCTTTGTAACCGGAATATCCTTATACTCTTCTTTGAGGTCTGAAGACTTATGTGACAGGGATATCTCATTGGCCCTCTTGTCATCCTACTCTCACTTAAAGTGGGCATATGCTAGCCCCTTGGCCAGGCCCGCATCTGGACAAGACATCGTTTTCTGAATATGGTCTATCAGACCGTTGTCGCCCAGCAGATCATTGATTCGTTTCCACCACGACTCATAGTTCGTCTCATTCAAAAGCTCATTGGAACATGATGAATCCATATGTGCAGCTATTCGATACTAACATACTGATAATCATGCATAATCAGGGAGACAATAACATTTTGGAAAAAGAATTGCATACATCGGATATCTATGAGATAGAAGACGATGAATAATGATTCCTCAGACATCTAACCAAAAAGACTGCCAGTAAACCGAGGGAAGGGGGCCGTGAAAGAGTTCACATTACCGTCGTCTCCTTTCTAATAGATCAGTCTTTTTAAAATGGTTTAATCGCTTTTACCGAAACGGGAGGTTTTAAAACACCCGATCTTGGCTTTCCCAAGGCTCTTTTTAAAAATGTTTCGAGGATTTCATATTTGCATACATAATTCTACTACACAAGCAAATCATCATGTGCAGGTCACATCCACGAAACAAACCAATCATCATGCACACGCGTCATGGGTCTAATGTTTCGAGGAAATCATGCTAGCATCTATAATTCTACTGCTTAGGTAAATTATCACATGCTTATACATCCTCAATATTCATGCATACGCATCATGCGTGATCACACCATTACAAACATGCATATTTGGCGATTGATTTTCGGTTTTAAAACATTTGGGGCTAACTTGCAATTCATGCTATCAATCAAACATGCGTACTTCTAGACATGAATCCTATAAAATTGCAACCATCACAGCATGTCTATCCTAGTGCGCAACTCATTAATTGAAAAACCAGGGCTCTGCCCACAACATGCAATATCTAGCTAGCTTGACATAGTCAATGCGACAGTTCTAATTACGCAAAAATATTAGTAAAATAGCAATTTCAATTCAACCCACTAAATGACTCAATCCCAAAATCATGCATTTCCGAGATCCACCCCCATAATCGAAACTAGGCATCAGGTTTAATTAAAACGTGAAAATATTAAACCTATAAGCATTGTGTAGGTAATTTTAAAGTTTGAAAACATTTGGATTTTAAAATTTGACCATCATATTTTAAATTGCCTCAGTTCGTTCCGGTTTTAAGGGTCCTGTTTAGTCAAAATCCGGTTTGGTCCGGTTTAGTTGAAAATAGGAATTCGGTTTGGTTCTTCAAGCAAACTGGGTCGGTTCGACCCATTTTAGTTGCCCCGGTTTGACCTGATCCGGATTGGTCGGACCAATTAAGAAAACCCGGTTTGGTTGACCCGCACCGACTTTAGACCCGTGGAACCCGACCCGGTTTGGTTTGGTTGACCCGGTTCGGTCCGGTTCGGGTTCCCTTGGTCTTTCTGGTCGATTGACCCGACCCGGATGTGTAAAATTGGACTGGCCCATTACCCTTATAGGTTCGGCCGAAATTGTTACTTGTAGGCTATGTAGGGTCTTAAAATCCACCAAAAACTTAACTTAGCCGCCAAGTAACAATTAATTATAAAATAATTTCCAATATCTACACATGTATATATATAAATTTCGGCACATACATACATACATACATACATACATACATACATACATACATACATACATATATTCTCAATCGTTAGGAAACTAATATCTATCAATATTGACAATATTATCGATATCCCTAAGATTGTGCTAAAATATATTGATAGTTTATTTCCACAATTATCTTGTAAATCTAGCCCTAACCGTGAACTAATCAGAAAGGAAACTTTCGCTTCACCCCTATTACTGCACTATGTTAAAAATTTCGGCCGAAATTATCTTTAAAATTTGACTAAGAAATTAAAATTTTCATCTTGCACACCTAAACTATTTCGGCCGAAAACACCAAGATTATGGCTAGTGGTCAAATTTCAAGATCAAAACTTATGAAGATCAAGAATCCAATATTTAATTTTGATAAAATTCACTTTTTTCTTGAAGATCATGAACATTAAATTTTGTTATGAACATCATGAAATTTTCTGCCACCTTAATGTAAAAATTAAAAATTAAAAAAAAATTCTTTTTAAAATATTCGGTCGACTCATTGTAATCTAAGAATACCAATTTTATCAAAATCATGAACTCCTAACACAGGCTATGATACCACTATTAGATTACGTGGCTAAATAGTACGTAAACAATACGTGCATGGTAACTAATACGCAGCGAAGATAGTGAACGTACCTATAATGCTTCCGTAGTCCCAAGATCACTGAGGGGAGTTCTCGATCCGGTGGACGGTTCCCGTAGAGGATCTGGTTAAGGAAGCCCTACACGGATTATGCTACACGGCAAAGCTTCTGCCGATTCTTTAGCGGGGATTGATCACCGAAGTAAATTGCTTGACACAATTTAGCACTCCTAATGAGAGGAGTTCGGCCGAACTAGGTGTATTTAGGGAGGAGACATTTTTTTTAATCTCACCACAAAGGAAGAAGATATTGGGACTTAATAAATCCCTAACACCTCCCTATTTATAAGAGGAGTAAAGTGGACTTACAAAAGTCCACTTTGCCCTCCATCAATTTCGGCCGGCCATGTATATGAGCGAGGGAGGCCCAATTTTGGGCCTCTCATGTCAATTGGGATTTTAAGCCTAGTCCAAAATCCCTAATGTGACATTACCCAATTTACATAGGTAACAAACTCATATTAATGAGATCCTAATTACGGCAACCCAATCTCCAAATGTCAACAGTGCAGTAACGAAAAGCCTCAATCGACGATGCCTCTAGTGGCGAGCGACAAAGAAAAGCCTCCAATGCCTTGCAATAAAGTAAAACCTTGATAGATGATTCCTTCAGTGGCGAGCGACAAGGAAAAACCTCAAGTGGTGTATGTTAAAGAAGAGCCTCTGTCAGACCTAAAATCTGACCTAAGATGATATCGTTTTGAAACTGCATTTTTAAGAGACACCACTAGTTAATTATTAGGCTAGCTATAATTCTAAATTATCTAGGGAATAACAAATTAAACACCTTGGTATTCCATCGGTCTACGATCAGAAATTCAGGTTCGGGGGTTCTGTTACTAGGAGAAAAGTGGACAAAAGTTCGGCCGAACTTAATGAGTAGCACGATGCCCTTTGTGTCCATCGGTCGCATAGAAAACCTCGTATGAACTATTCCGAAGCAGGGCTGGATTGAAAATAATTGTTGATGTGTTGGTCGACAACTATTAACAGGCACCCTCCCATTCCGGCGAGTGGGAGCTGTTGGCATTTGGAGATTGGGCCGCCGTAATTAGGAACCCATTAATATGAGTCTGTTTCCTAAGGAAATTGGGTAATGTCACATTTGGAATTTGGGCGAGGCCTAAAATCCCTATTGACACGAGATGCCCAAAATTGGGCCTCCCTCCCTCAAATACATGGCCGACCAAAATTGACAGAGATTTATTACATGGCCTAAAGTCCACTTTTGTCCTCTAATAAATAGGGAGGTGTTAGAGATTTATTAAGTCCCAATCTCTTCTTCATTTTTGGTGAGATTAAAAGAAATCTCTCCACCCTAAAAACAACTAGTTCGGCCGAACCATTCATCTCCCTAGGAGGTGCCAAATTGTGTCAAGCAATTTACTTCGGTGATCCATCCCCACTAAAGAAACGACAGAGGCTTTACTGTGTAGCATAATCCGCGTAGGGCTTCCTTAACCAGAACCTCTACAGGAACCGTCCGACGGATCGAAAACTCCCATAAGTGATCTTGGGACTACGGAAGCACTAAAGGTATGTGCACTATCTTCCTCTGCGTATTAGTTACTATGCACGTATCTAGGTTTTTGTTTCCAGAGTATTAGCCCCGTAGTCCAACATGCACATCATTGGAGGATTTTCTTTACCGCAAGCCACTGGAGATTTTTCTTTACCGCACGCAACAGGAGGCTTTTTTTAAACACACGCCACTGGAAGCTTTTCTTTAACGCACCCCCACTGGAGGCTTTTATTTACCTAATCGCCGCAGGAGGCTCTACATTCTGCACTACCAATGGTGGTTTTCTTTAGCGTTGCCTGTCAATAAATCCAAAGGCTACCTTGGAGACTTGAAGACCCAAAAGAAGATATACTTCCTAACCAAAATTGGTGTTTCCTCGTCTTTGGAAAAATTCCTTTCAACATGTTATACGAGAGTCAGCCTAAAGAGGGGCAAGCTGTAAATACCTAATTTTGGTATTCGCGACACGTATATAACATGTTCACAAATGTTATGCGTAACGCGTTTAAAAAAAAAAGAAGTATATTTATTTGGAAGGTCACGGTGTTGCTAAAAATAGGTTTAGCTTAAATTAGGATAGTATATATGCATTAAATATTGTAGAATATTTAAAAAATATATAATATATATTTATGGAAATATTCATAAATATATATATATAATATTTTCGGAATAATTAATGTTTATATTGTGTTAGATATTGCTTTCCTAATATTAGATGCTAGACTACCTATAAATAAGTCCCTATTTATATGTAAAAAACACACAACAATTGAGACCAGAATAAAATATTATTTTTTTAAGAAAATCGTGAATTTTTTTCTCTGCTCCCCCAATCTTGCTACATCTGCCGGACCCCTCTGCGCCGGAGGTTTGAAGTTCCGCCGCCACCGCTGCCATCCCCGTTAACTGTTGTGCGTCACCCATCCGCCATCTCGCCGGAGTCGCCGTCCAGGATCTCCCTCTACCCAGTCGGAATTTTCATCCGCCAGTCCGGAGCCGGGATCGTCAGAATCTCGCCTGACTTGTAGTTCGCCATGCTGCCAGCCACACTGGAGTCATGTCTCGCCTGCCCTGTCGTCGCGCCGTTGCCGTCCCGCTCGCCGGAGTTGCTGTCGTCGCGTTGTCCCTCCGGCAGATTGTCCTCTGCAATCTTTCTGTTGCTCTATTGTACTGTTCTTTTTTTTTTCTGGCTTTTTGTTTATTTAATTATTTTGTTTTATTTATTATTATTATTATACTATGTTAATTGGATAGTTTAGATATAGATCTAAATAGATAACATGATTTTTTATATGTATATATATGCGTAGGACATGTAATTATTAAGTTATATCATGATTTTGAGCATATTTAGTTTACTTAAATTTTATCTTAAATAGGAGTTTTAGATGTTTAATAGATTTTTTTAGGCTTAGATTTGCGCATGATATAAAATTTTATTCTTAAAATTTTATGCTTAGAATTGTAGCGGTCAGTGATGTTCATGGGCATCTACGTGATGTTCTCTTTTTTCTAAAAGATGATAGGTTCCAGTGGAAGATAAGTTTTTTGTGTTCAACGAGATCATAGTTGAACAATGTGTTCGGGGATTGGAAACTTCTACGATGATACTGGTTTGGAAGGTAAATTTTTTTAAAATCGATAGACTCTAGGATCTTTTAAAAGGTAATTGTATAATCTCAATCTTTTTATATTATTATTATTATTATTGTAATTAGGTTTAATAAAGTAGATATGTATGTATAAGAAGAGAATACAAAAACCTGCTCGAAAATTAATTTCTTATTCTATAAATCTATATTGGCAATTTTCTTTAATAGTGTATATATTTAATTGTAATTATTTATTTATTGCTTAAATAAATTGCTCATTCCTTATAAAAAAAAAAAAATTATGGCCCAATAATTTGCATGTGCCAAATTAATTATTTTCCTTTAATGGAACTTTTATTAGCTCCAATTGAAGAACAAAAAAAAAACATCTAAAAACATTATATGTATATACTAAATCTAAGATTATAGGTATATAGTAATTTTAATTATTGTGTGTATGAGCAATGAAATATTTTATTAATCAATATTCAATATATGTTATAACAACAAATTTATCAGTTTACGCTATATTATCTATTTTTTTTTTTTCAAATTTCGCGTTTTTATTGTAGTTTGTTTAAGTCATGTCAGACCTAAAATCCGACCTAAGCGATTTACGTTTTGAAAACGTGCATTTTTGAAAGAGTCGCTACTAGTTAATTATTAGGCTAACTAGAATCCTAAATTTCCCAAGGAATAACGAATTAAACACCTAGATACAAATCAGTTTATGAACATAAATTTAGATTCGGGGGTTCTATTACGAAATCAAAACACATGGAATTAAATCTCGCCCTCTCGGTACTCTATTCACATAATTTCCATTTTCGAACATATAACTACAATTAACTACGTTGAATGAAATCAACTAATATGAAATAAATATAAAACTAAATTACAATAGGATGACATCACACATGATTACACAATTCACTATTTGATTATCAAACTTCAATCTTCATTATTTATTTAATGGTGAATCCTTTTCCAACCACAACATTAACACCTCAGTATAATGTATAATATTAAGGTTATTTATCTCAAGGATTTCATGGGTAGAGTTTTGAACAGAGACGAAAAAAAACCTTTTCGTTAAAATTAGAGCTCACAGTGGGACTGCGATGGTAAAGTGTCAATGATAGACATCGTGGCCGGAGGCGATTAATTCAGTGTCAACAGAGCAACCCGCAAGGGAGGCGGTCGTGGCGATGGTGTCAGATGGAGATGCAGTGGATGGCGAGGAGCGCGGTGGCGACTGGGTAAGACCGAGGTGAATCAAACGGGGCTCGGTTGATCTGTAGGTGCTGTGGAGGACGAACTCTATTCCGGTGGAATCAGGCAGTGGCGGTCTGACTGATATGACCAGAGACGAGAACAGTGGTGGCCCTGGCCGCCGTCGATGTGGCGTCGTGAATGGATGGGTATGAACGGCTGCGAAGTAATGCAGTACAATTCCTGTACGAAGATGAAGATTCAACCCTCGATGAATTGAATAATAATACTACTAATAATAATTAATAATAATAAACAAAACAAGGACAATGAAGAGAAAAGCACGAGAGCTGTTTATTAATCTTTTGTTCCTTTACTTTCCCCTTTACATGTACCATTACACATATATTTATACTAACAATTGATCCTATGGTTTACTCTATTCTAGGAAATAAATAAACTGATTTATTATTCTAATAAATACTGAAAATTAGTCTAATTAAGAAATAAATTACACTAATTTATTATCCTAATAAATACTAAATATTCCTAATAATAAATACATATAATATCCTAATATACGTTGGAGTGTTCCTGGGAGCTCCTGGCTTATTTCGGATGGTGCGAAAAAGTAGAGCCTCTGTCGGCGGTGCCTCCGTTAGCGTTGCGGAAAAGTAGAGCCTCGGTCGGCGGTGCTTCTGTTGGCGGTGCAGAAAAGTAGAGCCTCAGTTGGCGGTGCCCCTGTTGACAGTGCCTCCATTGGTGGTGCGGTAAAGAAAAGCCTCCAGTGGCGTGCATTAACGAAAAGCCTCTAGTGGCATGCAGAAAAGAAAAGCCTCCAGTGGCGTGCGGAAAGAAAAGCCTTTAGTGGCGTGCAATAAAGTAAAACCTCAATCGACGATGCCTCCAGTGGCGAGCGACAAGGAAAAGCTTTAGTGGCGTGCAATAAAGTAAAATCTGTAAGCATATGGTGATGGGCGTCGTAATTGGTAGCCCAAATATGTATAGTTTACCTAATGAACTTGGGTAAATGTCACATTAGGGTAATTGTGCTAGAACCAAATCCCAATTGACATGGGAGGCCCAAAATTGGGCCTCCCCAATACATAGGCCGGCCGAAACATTAGTGAGGGGTAAAGTGGACAAGTCCACTTTACTCCTCCTATAAATAAGAGGTGTTATGGAATATTTAGGGTTAATCATAATTCCCTCATAAGAGTGTTTTAGAGAGAAAAACCCTCCTCCCACACATCAAGTTCGGCCGCACCATTCCCTACACCAAGGGTGTGCCAAATTGCTTTCGAGCAAATCTCCGAAGATTTGTCCCCGTGTCAAGAATTGATCTGGGGCTTTGCTGTGGAGCTGCACCACGTAGGGCTTCTCTAACAAGAACCTCTACGGGTCCCGACCGGAGGATCGAGAACTCCCTCGTTCAATGGATCTTGGACTACGGTAACTGTTGAGGTATGTGTAACTCTTCCGCTGCGTAATTTCGATTACATGCACGTACCATGTTTTGTGTTTCCGTAGTGGTTACTTCCCGTAATCTAATAGTGGTGTCAGAGCCTGTGTTATGAGTTCATGATTTTGATAAATTAGTGTTCTTGAAAATATAAATTTTGGACCGAAATTTTAAAAAGAAAATTTAAAATTTTCGAAAATTTTCCGAAATTTTCATGATGTTCTTGGTTTATTTGATGTTCATGATCTTCAAGAAAAAAGTAATATTTATCAAAATCAAACTTTGGATTGTAGATGTTATTAAAATTTGATCTTAAAATTTGACCACTAGTTCCTAATTTGGTGTTTGTGCCGAACCCTAAGATGAGTACCTAATGTTGGATCACGGTGGAACTCCGGCACGGATCTTGACGGCAATCCTAGCTCCTTCGCTCCACGCAATCCTTCAAGAGGGGATAGACCGGGCGGTGACCCAGAATCCCTCTCCGATGCTTAAATGAGTACCTCGTCTGACTGGCAAGCAACAGATATCAAAAGTATTGAATTTCAACGTAACTCATCTGAGGTGACCTCCTGCCCTTTTAAAGGCAAAGAGGTGCCTCAGGTACCTGGCGAACCGTTAGGGGTGGTTAGCCCGTATCCCGCTTATCTCGTACACGATCTCGCGTATCTTAGCCATGCCCCGCGTATCTCGGCCACGATCCGTGTATCTTAACCACGTTTCGTATATCTCGGCCACGCCCCGCATATCTTGGCTTTATCCTCTGGTAACGAGTCCCGATTCCCGTCGGGGACTCCAGAGTTATCTCGTTGTGTCACCGCTCGGGGCCCCTCGTCATCGTGACAGGGCCAATCATTCTCAGGGATTCATCATCGGGGCCTACTTAAAGGCTTCTCGTCGGGAGCTTTTAGCTCCACTGTCGGGACCCTGCTTCGTCGGGACTCCCTTCATCGGGACCCTTCTCCTAGGTCATCTTGACCCTTACTCTGGGCCTGGTGGGCCTGTTTCTCGTTTCCTCGCCGTTTAAAGGGCCTGACGGCTATAGTCGGACCCATCATTTGCCCCCAAGACATGAGGGACTTTTAGTTCGTCGTGTCTTCCAACTCCCGATTTTTCCAATACTAGAGTCGGGGATCTATTCCTTGACTCAGTTATCTACGGTTATCAGTCTTCTCCTCCACGTTTCCTCAGGGTTTTATGGATAACTGCTATATCCAAAGGTCTCTTCGATTCTCTAGTGCATTAAATGCAGCAGATAATGGAGTGACGCCATCAGTACCCGTGCCTGACTCTCTGTGTCTGCTTTCTCTGAAAAGTACTTTTCAGGATATTTCATCATTGCGTCTGCTGCAGTTCCGCACGTTTCATCTCAACGGTCCGGATCAGAACATTTTCATTTCGATGGTTCAGATTAAACCGTCCCTTCGACTGTCCTCTTTGTCTATAAAATTCTAACCATGGGCACAGTTTCACTTTACCATTTATAAATTTTCGAAAGCTTTCTGCAACTCTTGAGTCCTTAGCGTTTCTTCGGCCATCTTTCCGGCAATGTCAGGTTCATTCTTCCAACCTCCCATTATCATGTCGGGTAAAGATTTCTTCTCTATTGTTCGTCTTCATCTTTGCTTAGTTTGGTTGTTATTTCCCGGAGAAACCTAACGTGCCTTTCAATGGCTGCTTTCAGATAGGGGGTCTGGTTTCGAGGGAAGGAAGCCTTTCAACTTCGACCATGTTCTGAATGAAATTTCCAGCACTGCTTATGATGCAGCTCTCCGGGAAGGATGTATCATTTCCACCAAAGAAGCCGATGCTCAAGGCCGGAAATGCATACCACAAGTTCAGAGTGAAGAGGAACTACTTCTTCATCGGAAACTCCTCGATCCCATGACCCCGATAGCCAATCCTCCAACGGCTGATCCTGTGGGGCCTTCTGCCACTAACTCCGTGGACCCAGCTGCTGTCAACGCTGCCGACCAGGACCAAGTTTGAATGTTTACTTTTTAGAGTCCTTGTATCCTTTTCTCTTTTGTCCTCGTTGGGCCCTCGAGCCCTTATCAATATCAGGCTTCTTTAGCTCCGGTTGTTGTACTTCTCCGGGTGACTTTACTATACGCGCTTAGGTCGAAACCTTGACACTTAAGACATTCTTGTACGTTCTTCCCGATGATTAATAACTTGCACCACTTAAGGTGACTTAACATCGAGTGTATCACTTAAGACGACTTTAATAGTTACTAAAGATCACGCACCACTTAAGGCGACTTAATATTGTGCACCCTTGAAGGCGACTTTCGGATACTTAGAATAAACCTAAGTATTGTGCACCACTTAAGGCGTCTTTATATTAATTAGAGTAAATCTAAGAATCGTGCACCACTAAAGGCGACTTTCATCGTGCACCACTTAAGGCGTCTTTATATTACTTAGAGTAAATCTAAGAATCGTGCACCACTAAAGGCGACTTTCATCGTGCACCACTGAAGGCGACTTTCGTCGTGCACCTCTGAAGGCGACTTTCATCGTGCACCACTGAAGGCGACTTTCGTCGTGCACCACTGAAGGTGACTTTCGTCGTGCACCACTGAAGGCGACTTTCATCGTGCACCACTGAAGGCGACTTTCGTCGTGCACCACTGAAGGCGACTTTCGTCGTGCACCACTGAAGGCGACTTTCGTCGTGCACCACTGAAGGCGACTTTCGTCGTGCACCACTGAAGGCGACTTTCGTCGTGCACCTCTGAAGGCGACTTTCATCGTGCACCACTGAAGGCGACTTTCGTCGTGCACCGCTGAAGGCGACTTTCGTCGTGCACCACTGAAGGCGACTTTCATCGTGCACCACTGAAGGCGACTTTTATACTTAACATAAATCTAAGGACAACTCTTGTTTGGAAGCAACCTCTTTATTTATTGGCATAAAATAGGTTTACATCGAATTGAAAATAGCATACACCACTTAAGGCGATTTTACATCGGGCACCACTTAAGGCGACTTTATTGGGCACCACTTAAGGCGACTTTATCGGGCACCACTTAAGGCGACTTTCTTCAAGCATGGTGTTTCTTCAAGTGTTCGCCACTGAAAGAATGCTTTAACGTCCTGCCATCGAGGTCTTCCAACTTGTATGCGTTCGGAGCTGGCATTCCTACGACCTTATAAGGTCCTTCCCATTTTGGTGACATCTTGTTGATTCGATCCAAAAGGGTGAATTCGTTGCGACGCCACACCAGCTCCCCGACGAAGAACTGTCAGGACTTCACTCGCCGATTATAGTACCTGGCCGTCGCTAAGCGCATTCGTGCTTGGATTTCGTCGGCTTCCCGCCTTTTCTCTTCGAGTAAGTCCAAGTCGAGGCGTCTCACTTCCTCGTTCGTCAGGGGTTCATAATATCTTGTTCGGTGGGATGCCACAGCTACCTCCACAGGAGCGACAGCTTCCGTGCCATAAACGAGGCCAAACGGAGTTTCCCCTGTTGATCGTTTGGGTGTCGTTCTAACAGCCCAGAGTACGTTTTCCAGTTCGTTCAGCCATTTGCCCTTCAAGGCATAGACCCTCTTCTTCAGGCCATCCATCACCATTTTGTTGGCTGACTCCACCTGGCCATTAGTCTGAGCATGGCGTACAGAGGCGGTCCGATGCTCAACGTTCAGTTCTTCCAGATATTCCTTCACCTGAGAACCGTTAAACGGTGGGCCATTGTCGCTGATCACCACCTTAGGAATCCCGTATCTGGACACGATGTGGGTTTGGAGGAACTTGACGATCTGGTTCCCCGTTGTTCTGGCTAATGCCTTCGCCTCTATCCATTTTGAAAAATAATCGATAGCTACAAGTAAATACTTACATTGTCCTTGTGCTTGTGGGAGAGGTCCTACCAAGTCGATGCCCCACTGCGCGAAGGGCCAAGCGCTCTTGATGGATGTCAGGTTGGCAGCCGGGGCCACGATATTCGGGGGGTACCTCTGGCACGCGTCGCATGATCGGACCAACGCCGTTGCTTCTTTGATCATCGTGGGCCAGTAGTAGCCCAAGTTCAACACCTTCCTCAAAATGGATTGGGCCCCTTCATGACAAGCCGCGATCCCCTCATGCATTTCCTTCAGGATTCGATTGGTGTCGGGTTCTGCTACACACTTCAGGTACGGAGTCGAGAACCAGCCCTTCTTGTACAGCTGATTATCCAGCATCACATAATTAGACGCGATCCGACATATCCTGTCTGCTGCTACCTTATCCTCGGGGATTGCCCCCGTAGTCAGATACGCGACTATCGGGGTCATCCAAGTGGGCTCCTCCTCCGATTTTGCTTCAACGGTGCACACTTGCGTGGGGTCGATGCTTGACAAGATCACCTTTTCCAGGAAGTGCACCTTCCGATTTTCTTCTAAGGGTGCCCCCAGGGCAAATTTGCTCAAGGCGTCTGCCTCTACGTTCTCCTCCCTCGGAATAGCCTCGATGTCGAAGCTTTTGAAGCTCTCTCTCAGGGTTTGTACCTCTCGCAGATACTTCTTCATTATCGGGCTCCTTGCTTCGTATCGCCCTTGAACTTGGTTCACGATTAACGCCGCGTCGCACTTCACTCTCAAGTGATCGATTCCAGTGCCTTTAGCAATTTTTAGGCCCGTGATAAGAGCTTCATACTCCGCTTCATTGTTTGTGGCCTTGAATGTTAAAGCCAAGGCATATCGGAGCGGTTCACCTTCACCCGGTGGTATCAACAAGAAGCCCGCTCCTGACCCGTCTGAACTTGCGGAGCCATCCGTGTACATCTCCCAGGTGTTTTCCTTGTTTGGCTGTTCTGATTGCTCTGCCCTCTCTGGTTGTTCTTCTGTCGGGACCTCTACGGTTGCCCCCTCTACAGGGCCCGCTTCTTCTAGATCGGGGGCTGTAGACTCTGCTATGAAATCTGCTAATGCCTGGCCCTTGATTGCCGTTCTTGGAGCAAAGTGTATTCGAAACTCACTGAGCTCTACTGCCCATTTCACCAATCTCCCTGACGCATCTGGTCGGTTCAAAAAATGCTTTAAAGGCTGGTTCGTTAGCACCGTGATCTCGTGTGCGTGGAAATATGGCCTTAGCTTCCGAGCAGTAATTATCAGCGCAAAGAGGTACTTCTCAACGGTGGGATAGTTCAATTCGGATTTGGCAAATGCCTTGCTTACATAATAGACGGGGACCCGATTACCCTCGATAACCTTTACTAACACAGAGCTAATGGCAAATTCAGATACAGCCAAATAAAGGAAGAGCGGCTCGCCTGGAACCGGTTTCGCTAGCGGCGGGAGTGTGCGAAGGTGCTGTTTGAGTGCTTGGAACGCCTCTTCACATTTGGCGGTCCATTCGAATTTTTTGTTTGCCCTCAAGACCTCAAAAAACGGCATTGATCGGTCGCTGGCTTTGGATAAGAAGCGGTTCATTGCAGCTAGTCGGCCATTCAGTACTTGCACCTCCCGATGGTTTATCGGGGATTGCATCTCCTCGATTGCCCTCAACTTCTCAGGGTTCACTTCAATTCCTCTTTGGCTTACCATGAAGCCCAAAAACTTCCCTGAGTGGACTCCGAAGGCGCATTTCGTCGGGTTCAAGCGAACTTGATGGAGCCTCATCCGCTCAAACGCCATGGTAAGGTTATGCACGTGATCCTCGGCTTGTCGGGACTTCACCAACATATCATCCACGTAAGCTTCCATGGTTTCTCCCAGCATATCTCCAAACAGTTTATTCACCATCCGCTGGTAGGTTGCTCCGGCATTGATCAACCCGAAGGGCATGACATCATAATGATAGATGTCGCTGTCTGCATAGAATGCTGTGTGGGGGGCGTCTTCCTTGGCCATCTTGATCTGGTTGTAGCCTGAATACGCATCCATGAAACTCAGCAGCTCATGTCCCGATGTGGCATCCACCAGCTGGTCGATCCTCGGGAGTGGATAACAATCCTTTGGACAAGCCTTATTCAAGTCGCGGAAGTCCACGCACATTCGCCACTTCCCGTTAGTCTTTTTCACCAGCACTGGGTTGGCGACCCAAGTCTGGAATCGGAGCTCCTTAATGAAACCAGCATCGAGCAACCTGCCAACCTCCTGCTGGATCGCGATCTTCTTGTCCGTGCCCATCAGACGCCTTTTCTGTGTGATAGGTTTGATCGCGGGGTCTATCTTCAGCTCGTGCACGATCACGTCGGGGCTGATTCCTGGCATATCGCTGGGGGACCAGGCAAACAGTTCTTTAAACTCTTTCAGCAATTCCACCAGTTTTTGGGCTGTCTCCTCAGTTAGAGCGGACCCGATTTTCACCTTCCTCTGGGGTCCGTCGATCTCGACTTCTTTCAGATCTTCTACGGGGGCGGGACGTCCGAACTCTTCTCTGGGATCTGTGTCTGTCTGGAGGACAGTCATGGCCTCTCGCCTCCTCCTCCGGGTGGCATTAACATAGCATTTTCGGGAGGCCACCTGGTCACCTTTGACCTCCCCGACTCCATGGTCGGTCGGGAACTTCATCTTCTGGTGCACAGTCGAGGCGACTGCCATTAGTGGATTGATGGTGGTTCTCCCGATAATTGCGTTGTAGGTCCCCGCCGAATCAACAACGACAAATTCCACGTTCCTCCTTTCTGACTTCCACCCGCTACCAAATTCCACTGGTAAGGTGATTACTCCCAACGGGTAGGAAGTTGAGCCAGAGAACCCAACCATCGGGAAGTTTGCCTCCTTCAGATCTTTCTTCGTCTTTCCCATGGCCTCCAGCGCGTCCATGAATAGAATGTCGGAGGAGCTTCCTCCATCAATCAGAATTCTCTTCATCTCGAATCCGTCTACATCCAGAGTTACTACCAGGGCATCGTCGTGTGGAGTCTCTACTCCTGTGAGGTCTTCGGATGAGAAGGAGATTACCATCTCTTCTTTCAAGGTCCAGGATCGGGACCTCTTACCCAGCTCCCCCGCCGTGGGGATTCTAGAGGCGTAAACCTCTCGAGCGGATGAGGTATCACCTCCAGCAGCAAATCCTCCATGAATCACATTGATGATTCGTCCATGAATCCTCCATGGGTTAGTTCCGGGGATACCCAGCCCTGGCGGGGCGAGGGTGTCTATTAGGCGGGGAACGAAGGGATGAGTGGATCGATCCCTTAACTCCGACACCAGCGGCTTCTGTTCTCCCATACAGATGTTCACGATCTTTACCACTTGGTCGGGAGTGATGGGGCCATTTAGGGGAATGGTCCTGTGCTGAACTGGTCCTGGTCCATCAACCACGAACCTTTCCGGCTGACCGGTCATCTTACCTCCTTCCTGGCCCTGGGGTGGGGTTTCCTGTCCCCTGTTATCCTGGTTTCGAGGGGCAACTTCTTCGGGATGCGATCCATTGTGCCCCCCTGTCTGGGAGAGTTCAGCCGGGGGATGATTCTGGTTTTCTCCTTGTTCTGGTACTGAATTCAGGTTTGTTGCAGCAGGGTGACGGGAACCACCAGATTGTCCCCTTCTGTTCTTGCCAGCCACCATCGAGCGAGTAGAAGGCATATCAGCTTTTTGTTAGTTTCCCACAGACGGCGCCAATGTTGGATCACGGTGGAACTCCGGCACGGATCTTGACGGCAATCCTAGCTCCTTCGCTCCACGCAATCCTGCAAGAGGGGATAGACCGGGCGGTGACCCAGAATCCCTCTCCGATGCTTAAATGAGTACCTCGTCTGACTGGCAAGCAACAGATATCAAAAGTATTGAATTTCAACGTAACTCATCTGAGGTGACCTCCTGCCCTTTTAAAGGCAAAGAGGTGCCTCAGGTACCTGGCGAACCGTTAGGGGTGGTTAGCCCGTATCCCGCTTATCTCGTACACGATCTCGCGTATCTTAGCCATGCCCCGCGTATATCGGCCACGATCCGTGTATCTTAACCACGTTCCGTATATCTCGGCCACGCCCCGCATATCTTGGCTTTATCCTCTGGTAACGAGTCCCGATTCCCGTCGGGGACTCCAGAGTTATCTCGTTGTGTCACCGCTCGGGGCCCCTCGTCATCGTGACAGGGCCAATCATTCTCAGGGATTCATCATCGGAGCCTACTTAAAGGCTTCTCGTCAGGAGCTTTTAGCTCCACTGTCGGGACCGACTCTGTCGGGACCCTGCTTCGTCGGGACTCCCTTCATCGGGACCCTTCTCCTAGGTCATCTTGACCCTTACTCTGGGCCTGGTGGGCCTGTTTGTCGTTTCCTCGCCGTTTAAAGGGCCTGACGGCTATAGTCGGACCCATCAAATTACAATGTAAATTTTTTAAATTTCTTAGGCACCAAGTAACAAGTTTCGGCCGAACCACCTAGGGATACTGTTTACCATATTTTAATTTTTAATTAAGGTAACAATATATCTATAATTAGGAACATTAGGATAGATTCACATTAAAATATCTAGAAATATATAACTATCAATATATCTAAATATTGAATAGGGTTAAAGATATTATTGATAGATTTAGTTACCTAAAAGATTGAGAAAATATATTTTCAGTTATTTGTTTCCCTATTTAAGATATTGACAGTAAATAAAATATATATTATATATAGTGCCGAAATTTACATATATATATATATATATATATATATACATATTGTTGATTGATTTAATCTTAAAGATAGAACCTTGGCAATATATATATATATATATATATATATATATATATAATATTGGAAATTATTTTATATAATTAATGTTACTTGGTGGCTAAGTTTAATATTTTTTAATGAATTTAAAAACATACTTGGGCCACAAGTAAACATTTCGACCCAACTTATAAAATTTTAATTATTGGGCCGGTCCAATATGTTGAGCCGGGACGAAATTAAACCGAACTGGATTTTCTCAATCGGTTCGACCTATTCGGGTCGTGTCGGACTGGGGTAATTAAGTGGATCTAACCGAACCGGTTTTGAGTGTTGAACCGAACCGAACCATATTTTTTTGGACCAGTTCAAACCGAACCAGATTTTTAAAATAAAAAACCGGACTGAACCGAACAGGATTTTTGCCGGACAGGACCGAACCGGACTTTCGGACTGGACCAAACCGGATTTTCTGAACCGGATTTTCTGAACCGGACCAAAACAGGCTGAAATTGACTGAACCGAACAATGTTTTTCAAACCGAATTCAAGTCAATTAAAATAGGGAGGTCAAGTTTTAAAATCCAAAATGTTTTCGAACCTCAAAATGGACTACATAGTGCTCATAGGGTTTCTAACCTATGCCTTGTTTCGATTATGGGGATGGACCTCGGAGATACATGCTTTTGGGAATGGTTAAATTGGTGGGCTGAATTGCAATTGTTTATTATTCAATATATATTTATGCATGATTAGAACTGTTGTCTTGACTAAGTCAAGCTAGCTGGATATTACATGTTGGGGCGGAGCCCTGGTTAAATATATGGTGTGCGCACTAGAATAGACATGCTGTGATGGTTGAAAATGCCTAGGATTCATGTCTAGACGCTTACATGATTGAATATAAGCATGAATTGCAAATCAGCCCCTAATATTTTTTTTTTTTTTTTTTAAATCCGAAAACCAGTCGCCAAATATGTATGATTGATGTGGATGTTACATGTTTGACACGTATGCTAGAATATTAAGGATGTAGCTGCGTTTGATAATTTACTTAGAAGTAGAATTATGAATGCAAGTTGCGCTTACCCTTTTTCTCAGCTGGTGTGGAGGATGCAATATGCATTTCAGCTCTGTGCTTCTCAGCCTTGAGTCGATCCTCCTCTAGCTCAAGATGAACTTGCACTTTCTCAAGGCTATCGAGATGTGTAACATTGGTAAGGTTCATATTCATGATGTTCCAAGAGTAAGGCAAAGATCGGATCAAGTAGTTGATTTTCTGCTCCTCAGACAGGATATCTCCTGCTTCATTGAGTTCGGCAAGCATGTTACACATGTGCATAACGTGCTCCCTCATTGAATGCTTAAGGTTCATCTTATAGGAGTCTAAAACGATGTTTAACGACCGCTTCTGGGCTGTGGTGTATACACCAAACCCTGCCTTGAGACTGTCCCATAGGTCCTTGGCAGACTCCATATGATCATACCTATAGAGGATATTATCCTCTAGCATTGACAACAAGGCGGAGCATACATCTTGATCCTTAACATCCCATTCATCATGGAATTCCTTCAAATTGGCCGCAATCTCTCCTTCAGGCCTGGTGTGTTTCGTAGTCAAGTGCTCCAAACCCCTAATTTCAGCAATCACCATCTTTACTCGCTTATTCCAGATTTTATAATTATTCTCATTCAATCTTATCCCCTTATTCATTTGAGAGATTACATTGCTTGTCGCAGCCACTGATACTAACACATTGATAATCATGCATGATCAGGAAGACAATAACATTTTGAAAAAGAATTGCAAACATCGGCTTATCTATTAAGATGGAATACGACAAATAGTGATCCTTCAGTCATCTAGACCAAACCAACCCCCTGTAAACCAAGGGAAGGGGGTCCGTGAAAGGGTTCACACCATCTTCGTCTTCAATCTAATAGATCAGTCTTTTTGAAAACGGTTATTCTATCGAAAATTACCGGAACGAGAATATTTTGAAAAAATATGCATACCCGATCTTGGCTTTCCCAAGGCCCTTTTTATTTTGAAAATTATCCGACAATTTACACATGTATATATAATTCTACTACACTTAGCAAATTATCACATCATGCCATAAAATCGGCCAAACCAAACATCATGCATACGCGTCATGCGTCTTCCGAGGAACTCATGCTAGCATATATAATTCTGCTATAAAGTTAACTATCACATGGTATTATATCATCAATATCCTAGCATACGTGTCACACATGAAACTTCCATAAACATGCATAATTGGCGACTGGATTTTCGTTTTAAACACTTTTAAAATATTAGGGGCTAATTTGCAATTCATGCTTACAATCAATCATGCGAATTTCTAGACATGAATCCCAGGAAATTCCTACCATCACAACATGTCTATCCTATTGCGCAAACCATATATTTAAATGCCAGAGCATAGCTCACAATATAATTCCAGCTAGCCTGACTTAGTCAAGTCGACAGTTCTAATTATATCAAAATATATAGCCGAAAGTAAACAATTGCAATTCAGCCCACTAATTTAAATCATTCTCTAAAACATGCATTTCCGAGATCCATCCCCATAATCGTAACCGGGCAATAAGGTTTATTTAAAATGTGGAATTTAAACCTTTTGTGCATAGCTTAGGCTAATTTAAAGTTTAAAACATTTGGATTATAAAAATTTGACATCCTATTTTATTATATTAACTTAAAAATTTCGGTATAGTCAATTTAAAATCTGGTTCGGTTCGGTCCGAATCGGTTTAATAAAATAGGTTTCGATTCGGTTCATCACTCAAAACCGGTTCGGTTTAGATTCACTTAGTTACTTAGGTCCAACCCTACCCATCTAGGTCGGTCCGATTAAGAAAACCCGGATTGGTTTAACCCGCTCCGTTAACGCAAATTGGATTGACCCATAAACCCTAGTGGGTTCGGCCAAAATACTTCCTTGGGCTAAATAGGGTTTTAAAATCAACCGAAAACTTAACTTAGCCCACAACAAATATTAATTATGTAAAATAATTTCCCACATTGCTAATATATATATATATATATTGTCAAGATTCTATCTTTAAGATGTAAATCAATTAATAATATAAACAGACACACACACATATATATATATATAATCATTGTCAAATATATGTTTAGGGATAAAATATATAGACAATATATATTCTTAATCTTTTTAAGTAACTAAATCCTATCAATATATTTTTATCCCTATTTTTTAGCTAAATATATTGATTGTTTATATATTTTACTATATAATGTGAATCATTTCCTTATCTTTCCAATTTATAGATATATTGTCATCTTTAATAAAATTAAAATATGGTAACAAATACATCTATACTAGGCCGGCCGAATTTTTCTTTCTTGCACCCTAAGAAATTAATTTTTTTACCTAATAATCTCTAGGGTTTTCGGCCAAAAACACCAAGAATTGGAAAAATTGTCAAATTTTAAGATAAAAAACCATTATGATCATGAATCCAAATATTGTTCTTGATAAAATTCATCTTGATCTTGAAGATCATGAACATCAAACTTAAATATGAACAAATTTTTGGAACCCCTTTAAAAACATGTAAAATCCGAAAATTTAAAGTTTTTAAAGATTAAAAACACGAACATGTGTTTAAAAATTCCGGTATTCATAAAAAATTCAAGAACACTAGTTTATCAAAATCATGAACTCCTAAAACTGGCTCTGATACCACTGTTGGATTACGGGGACGTAATACTAGGAAACACTAAATTCAAGTACGTGCTACTAATCACAATTACGCAGCGGAAGAATTCGCACATACCTTTAGTCGATTCCTTTGCCAAAGATGTTGTGGAGGGAGTTTACGATCCACCAGTCGGAACCTCGTGCAAGTTCTTAGAAAGAAGTCCCACGAAGTATAGCTCCACAGAAAATCCTCTGATCAGTTCTTCGTCGGGGACAAATCCTCGGATTGATTGCTCGAAAGCAATTTGGCACACCCTTGATGATGAACAAGGTCCGGCCGAATATTGTACTAAGGAGTGAGGGAAATTCACTCCAATTTACTCTTAAGGAGAGTTATGAATTGTATTGTGAAAATCCCAATACACCTCTATATATAGGAGGAATGGAGTGGACAAAAGTCCACTCCATTCTATGTGGTACTAATATTCGGCCGGCCACCTATTGTATAAGGGAAGCCCAATTTTGGGCCTCTCATGTCATTAGGGAATTGGGTCAAGCCCAATTACCCTAATGTGACATTTACCCAATTGACTTAGGTAGCATATACATATATTAACGGGCTACCATTTACGACGCCCGTACACCTTATACCAACAGGCTGGACCCCACATGGCAGCTGGGCCTCTTCCGGCTCCAGTTGGTGGGTCTCTTCCTGTCAAATTTATAATGCCTTGTTTAGGCACCTATTTTAAATCATACAGAGATTTGACTAGTTTACACACTTTCTTTTCCTGCTTTCGCGCAGAGAAACCCTTAGGTTGTTCCATGTAGATTTCATCCTCTAAATCTCCATTTAAGAAAGTTATTTTTCACTTCCATTTTATGTACTTCTAGATTCCGCAAAGCTACAATAACAATTACCATTCTTATGGAAATAATTCCAGTTTCTAGAGAATATTTATCATAATAATCCAGTCCTTTCATTTTGTCTATAACCCTTTATGACAAGTCGGGCTTTGTAATTATCAATTAATCCACCTTCTTTCATTTACGTTTGAGTATCCAATTGTAGCCTAGCGGTTTACTTCCGGGCGAAAGATCAACTAGCTCCCAAGTATGATTATGCAAGATGGATTCAATCTCACTATTGATTGCCTCTTTTCAAAATGGTTCCTCAGAAGAGTTTAAGGTTTCGTGGCAAGTCTGAGGTTCGACTTCAAGCATATAGGTCAGAAAATTAGGACCATAGAATTTTTCAATCCTCGCTCTTTTACTCCACTTGGGCTTGACCTCGGTTTCAAACTCGGTCTCGACCTTAACATGCCCTCCATGTTCTCGGTCTTGACTGTTTTTCCCATGCTAGTCTCATATGCTTGTCTCGAATAACTTTCCTCTCCTGTAGACTTCGCCAAAAATACATTTTCCAAAGAAATTTGCATTTCGTGATTACATTAACGTATCTTTGTGTGTATTCGACACTTTCGATTCAAACAGATGAAACCAATAAGCATTACTGTTATGGGCAGACCCTATGAAAATGCATCAACAATTTTCAGACCTATTCACATCTTTTTCGTAGAGGTTTCATAACTTTAGCAAGATACCCTCCACATTTGAAGGCAAAACTTAAATAGAGTTTTATCTTCCTTCTTATGGGGTACCTTATTCAAAGGTAATTGCTAGTTAAAAATAACTCCGCCCCCACATGTTCTGGGA
This sequence comes from Clarkia xantiana subsp. parviflora, assembly GCA_036873135.1. Lineage (NCBI taxonomy): Eukaryota > Viridiplantae > Streptophyta > Magnoliopsida > Myrtales > Onagraceae > Clarkia > Clarkia xantiana. Next base: position 6,306,087 of record JAPTYO010000022.1, read on the forward strand.
CTACCCCGAACTGGTCAACATTGAATTCATAATTTCTTTTAATGTTCGATGCAACCCAAATCAATCGGGGTTTTATGAGGTGGAATGAATTCACGGATTAAATCGTGTTTCAGTGAACATTCTAAAAATAAAGAATCATCGTTTCCGCATATCTCACTACGAAAATATTTAATTATCTTATTTAGTTGAAACTCAAGTTTTTGTTTTTGTTTTTGTTTTTTTTTTATAAACCATGAATTTGTCTAATTGTTTCATCTTTTCCCTTCATCAAGTATACATAGCAATATTCGTACTATCATTTACGAAAGTAGTGAAGTACTTATTTTCTGCATCACGTTTGGACATATTTTAAGTCGCAAACATCGCTGATGGATATACGCACAATTTGAACCCGTTGACTCCCGAATCGTTTTATTTTGATCACCCCGTTAATGATTGCAAATCGAAACTTCAACCCGAACACCCCGCGGAAACACCAACGGTCCGGACGAGGCTGAAATACTTGTCCGGACCAAGTTAGACTTACCTAGGTGAGGTCGGGTGGCCACACCCGACCTCCCCTAGGGGAGATCGGGTCAGCCAACCCGATCTCCCCTAGGATGGGTTGGGTGGCCACACCCAACCCCTACCCTTGGGGGTCGGATTTTCCTCCCCCCCAAGGGCCCCGACACCGTTTTTAGACTCCCATACTCGGTTTATTTCCGCCAACCTTCTCCGTACCCTAAGGTCTTAATTACGTGTTTAAAGGATAATTAATTGTGTTTAAAGGTTAACGATGTCATTAAGCCACCTTAATGACACCGTTGCCTATAAATACAACCTCTCCACTATATCTTTGAACAGCTGGGATCATCTTGGCAAGTTGCATAATTTTGCTCTGACATCTCTCTAGCTTTATCTCTCTACAAAAACCGTACTGACTTAGGCATCGGAGAGGGTTCATCAGGCACCACCCCCCCCTCTGTGCCTGGTATTGCCCCTCTTGCAGGGCGAGAAGAGAAGCGAAGCAAAGGACGGAAAGACACAAGCTAGGACAACACAACCCGAGAGCACCAAATCCGCAACATCTCCAGTGAGGAACGAGACTTAGGTCAACCGCCCGTTGACCCTAGACTTGGAACCTAACACTTGGCGCCGTCTGTAGGCTTCGAACAGAAAGCCTGGCAATAACAAGAGCAATGACGAACAGCTTGGTGTCTAGGCATCACCGCCCACCTGGGGGCAATAGGCGAGGGAGACAGCCTATACCCCCAACAAGGCAGCCTAACTCAGAGAAACAGCCTGCACACCCAGAGCCTCAGGTAGCCCCACAGGCACCCCAGCCTAACAAGCAGGAAGGAGAACCTTCACGCCCAGCTGGCTAGGAGGCTTCCACAGCTTCAACTCCATTGGCTAGAAGGCCACAGGGACAGGGGGCAACAAGGAGTGCCATCCCAATACACGGCACCTCCACAGGGGTACTACTATGAGGCACAACCTCAAGGGTATCCATATGGAGTGCCGACTCAAAGGAACGACAATCGTGCCCACACAACCAACATAAGGCCTGCATACTCGCAAGGAGCACAGACAGTGACTTCGAGGTTGATGAACGCATTGGATGAGTTGCTAGCCTATAGAGAGACCCTGAGGAACAGGCAGAGAAGGCAATACCAGCATGAAGAAGAAGAAGTTCATGAGGAAGAACAAGTCCCAGAAGAAGAACACCACTCGCACCCTCCAACAGGGTAGCGAGAAGAATAAAGGAAAGACAACCAAAGGCCACCCCCAGAGGGAAGGCAGCAGTCTGTGCCTCCAAGGCAGCAACAGACACAGCAGGATGCCAGGGCATACACCCTCTGGGGGCAGATAGACAGGCAAGACCTCCAAGGAGGCAGGAATTCAACCAAGTACCCCAACAGGGACATACACCGCACTAAGGGAGGACATGCATGTCAGATCAACAAGGATATAACAGTTCCAACATCCACCTCAGCAAGGTACACATGCAGTCTGTATCACCACGGACATGACTAAGAGACATTCCAAGGAAAGCTCAAAGGGAGAGACATTGCCCCGACAACACAACAAGGCAACCACCTACCCATGATACAGCACGACAGATCCAAACCCCTTGTGCATGACAACCCTTGGCACACATCCCCCTAGGACAGGGGAGGAGTCGAAAAGACAAGGATTTGAACAGGGGACTCATAGAGTACCACACCACGTTAGCACATAGCTACTACAATGGGAAGTCTCATGGAGAGACGTAGTAGAGTGAGATCGCACATAGCATACATGAAGGATACACCTCCACCTAGTCCGCCTTGCAAGGATGCGACCTTATATTCCTCAAGTGGAAGGAATACAAACAGACTAATGGAGGAAAACAGATACATTACCAAGGAAGCAGGGGATATCAACACCCCCACACCCATATCCTCTTATTTAATTTAACTGCATAACAAGTCAACTCCCTAAAAGCGGTAGATTTTGATACTTGATATCAACATGTTTTCCAAGAAAAACCATACTGGACGCCTTCGGGCTCCGTGATATATATATACACAGGTGGACCACTAGAAGAATCCGTAAAAGGCCGTCGCCAATCAAGAGATGCACAAGCAACAGATTCCTCAACCCCAAAGAACACCTATAAGGTCAATTTTATGGGAACGATCACAAGATGGAAGGCTCACTTACAAAAATAAGTTGAGCACTCCCAACATCCTATAGAGGAACTACCATGAAGGTCACAAAGGATTACCCCTACTATAACCTTCCACTAATCATCCTAGGGCCAAGTCCATCAAAGGATCCCATCTGGCATTGGTATGCAAGGGGGGCACCAGTCGCAACATGCCCTTCCCACAAACACCTATTAGTCATAAGAGAGGGAATCACCAACTTTGACATGAAGAGAACCATAGTGCATGAAGGGAGTCCGTCAGACATCTCCCATGACCAACCATTGATGATACTAGAGAAGAGTCAGGCATACCTAATACCAAAGGACCCCCTACTAGTAAAGGTGGTCAGAACATCAACACACCCATTAGGGACACGACACTGCAAATGAACCAGAAATAAGGATGGAACACATATCCTTACAAGTATCCTTGCATTTATCCTTGCAAAAATAAACTCCGTAGATAAAGAGGTTATCTAATGGATGACTATGTCTCTGTTCTCAAAATATGATCCTAACCCGGAGATCCTTGGACTCCGTATTATATATGCAATGAATAACATGTTCATCAAAGATAGGTACACGAAGATTCAAGACAGCGCCATAAAGATTAGGCGCATACCTCTACCAAGTACGACACATTGGAGTGTTCATAAACACTCCTTCGCCATCTCACAAGAAAGGAAGGCAACCAAGGATACAAGTCCTAATAGAATAAACATCGGTAGTAAATCCTGTCATTGAAGTCATGCACCAAGAGAGAAACTCTAAAGATGCAAGATTAGAAAAAGAGATAGTGTAACAACTAGAGTATGAAAAAGGAGATACATCTCCTATCAAGAGCCTTAGGGCAGGATAATAGTTCTACAAGATCAACCAAAGAAGAGCTCAAAAGCTTGGGGAGTAAGGTTTCAAGATCGACCCTCACACTAGACGCACATCCCGATCAACCACCTTGTCTGCAAATGATAAGACATTTGACTCTGGCATCCCATCAAGAGGAGAACCCCGATAAAAGGGGCACTAGAAAAATATCCCGCCTTTAAGGCCATACGCCGAATACATGATGAATGAAGGTTATGACAAAACAAAAAAGGAGGGACTTGTCAGCTCAACACACCTCAAACACGTATATGTACGCAATACAAATGCAACCTCTAATGAAGTTATCCAACAAGGAATAGCCAATACGGGGGCAAACCCATGGAAAATCATGGAGCATCACCTGCAAACCTAAAGGAAAACGCCCTTTTTAGATTCAAGTCCTAATTCAAAGGAAGTTTATAATCAACATTCAAGGTGGGAGGAGCATGACCAATGTGACACCCCCTAAAGGCATTGAAGAATACTCCAATATGAAAGAAAAGGCAAAGCACACTAAGTGCCACAACACTCCAAGAAGATTATCACAGCCCGGTCAGACCCCCCCATGCACGAGCAAAGAGCATGGATCAGATTGACTAGTCTGAAAAACACCTACGAGATTAACAACTCAAGACACCATTCTATGAGAGAGCTTTTCAACCTAAAACACAAGGAAGGCGGGGAAAGAATTTACAAGAACCCCTAGGATACAAACACTGCCGCATCCTGGTTATCAAGAGAATGAAAATCACCCCCACCCACCCAAAGCAAAAGCTCTCCACCCAACCTCTAATGATACATCCGACAAAGGCATTATCCAAACCATGCCTATGACTGAAACAAGCAAGCATGAGAAAGAGTAAATCCTACAAGGGACACTCATCGCATTCAAACAAGCAGACAAGGGAGCCCCGAGCATAAGGGGTACCCAACCAAGAAAATGAACGAGGGGCCTTCAACGGCCAAATATGAAAGGCGGTATGACCACCAACCGAATAAGTGCTTGGTAGTCCACCTAAGTGCAAAAGAAGAGATTAGAGGAAGAAGATCACAAGAACATGCAATACCACTTCTCCTAGAAGAAGTCACATAAGAGGAAAACATCCTCAACTCCCTATACGGACTCGTCCTAAGTTGGCAACACACAAACATCGCCATCGAAAGGTGACCCCCCACATTGAAGAAAAAGCGTGGTAGCATGCAATATCATGGAAAGAAAGCTCAAGTAAATATCTAAAAGGCGTATCAAAGACACACCCTGCATGGGGAATAACCCAAGGTAAAGTAATATTTGGAGCCCTCCGGGAGCCAATCCCGCGAACACATTCGACGCCCCCAAGAGCGTATCTTGAGAGTAGTTTTAAAACTACGAACCCTGTGCCCTCCGGGAGCCTATCCCGCGAACAGATTCAACGACCCCAAGAGCGTATCTTGAGAGTAGTTTTTATACTACGGACTTCGACGCCCCCAAGAGCGTATCTTGAGAGTAGTTTTTATACTACAACCTTCGACGCCCCCAAGAGCGTATCTTGAGAGTAGTTTTTATACTAAGACCTTCGACGCCCCCAAGAGCGTATCTTGAGAGTAGTGTTCATACTACGACCTTCGACGCACCCAAGAGCGTATCTTGAGAGTAGTTTCTATAACTACGACCTTCGACGCACCAAGAGCGTATCTTGAGAGTGGTTTCCAAAAACTACGAATTTCGACGCCCCCAAAAGCGTATCTTGAGAGTAGTTTCTAAAACTACGACCTTCGACGCCCCCAGGAGCGTATCTTGAGGTAGATTTGCAACCTACCAGATTCGACGCCCCCAAGAGATTATCTTGAGGTAGAAAAAACACTACCAGATTCGACGCCCCCAAGAGTGTATCTTGAGGTAGATTTCAAACTACCAGCTTCAACGCCCACCTAGAGCGTATCTTTGGTCTAACTACTGGTGCCCTCCGGGAGCGTATCTCGTGAACAGTTTCGACGCCCTCCGGGAGCGTATCTCGTGAACAGTTTCAACGCCTTGGTCTAACTACTGGTGCCCTCCGGGAGCGTATCTCGTGAACAGTTTCAACGCCCACCTAGAGCGTATCTTTGGTCTAACTACTGGTGCCCTCCGGGAGCGTATCTCGTGAACAGTTTCAACGCCCACCTAGAGCGTATCTTTGGTCTAACTACTGGTGCCCTCCGGGAGCGTATCTCGTGAACAGTTTCAACGCCCACCTAGAGCGTATCTTTGGTCTAACTACTGGTGCCCTCCGGGAGCGTATCTCGTGAACAGTTTCAACGCCCACCTAGAGCGTATCTTTGGTCTAACTACTGGTGCCCTCCGGGAGCGTATCTCGTGAACAGTTTCAACGCCCACCTAGAGCGTATCTTTGGTCTAACTACTGGTACCCTCCGGGAGCGTATCTCGCGAGCAGTTTCGACGCCCACCAGGAGCGTATCTTTGGTCTAACTTGTGCCCTCCGGGAGCCTATCCTGTGAAACGTTAAGTGCCCTCCGAGAGCCTGTCTCGTGAATAGATTCGACGCCCACCAAGAGCGTATCTTTGGTCTAACAGTACCATATATACCATTTAAAGGGTATCAGAAGAGATCATCGCACCATACTGAGAAGGATTCCATGAGAAAATAATTGCAAAGCAAAGTTGTACGAAGAACACATAATTTTTTTTCTTGATGAGATAGCAGGTATGATATGAAGGAAAAAACAAAAGAAAGGTAAGGAAAGGAAAGCATATACAAAGGAGAAGTCCATGACCAAAGGATCATATACAGAAGCACAAGAGGTTATTATGAAAAGTAACGAGTTATCCTACCATCCATATCACAAGTCAAGAGAAGTATCTCAAAGGAACCCAACACCACCAAGAAGGATAGCAAAGACATGAAATCCAAAGTTCAAGGCTCTCAAAATAAACTCGACCCATCAAGAAGAGAATTGCCTCACAAGTCGCACAAATCAACCTCTGACAAACGTTATTGTCTTACATGTCGCCCTCGCGTGACCTATGCTCGTATCAGACTTGAACATCGTCAAGTACAATTCATGAAGGAGACATCTAAAGAGCATAAAGGATACAACATCCGACAAGACGAGACATCGGGACCTAACCCAACAATCATAGCCTAAATAAAAGGCAACTATAGCAATGACGGCTCTCTAATGAGAAAGGAATACTAAAGCAGAATTCCATACATCGTGATGTGGCTATCATGTCCACATACCCTGAAGTGGCTATCATGTCCACATACCCTGAAGTGGCTATCATGTCCACATACCCTGAAGTGGCTATCATGTCCACGTACACTGCGAAGTGGCTATCATATCGACACACCAAGACCATCAAGTCCACCACAAACCTAAAGAACCAACACCCAACCTCAAAAGGAGATTCAAGAAAAAGGGAAAAACAACACCCTTCATACGCTCATCAAAGGTAGGCACTTATATTTCAACCCACTGGGGGACACTACGTAGGAGACGTCCTCATTATGAAGACAACCTCCATATCTCATGAAATCAACCATGAAGCAAAGAATCACGACAAGCACTATTGAGGGCATATAACAAAACGATCCCCACAACGATCACAACTACGATACTAGTAGAGGCTAACTCATGAACAGTCTCCGCCAAACTCCCAAGCAAGAATTTGCTATCTTAATCAGAGTCATGGCAAGAGAAAGGAACCTCAACGAAAGGCGATGATCACACCCATCACCAAAAGAAAAATTTTCAACGCAGGGGTTAATAACATAACCCATAGGAAAGCCAAAGACGCCTTCGAAAGTCGTCAAATCTACATGAAGATGAAATGAACCTGAGACTCGGCCCCTCGGCTGGGGGGCAGAGGATAGAGAAGAGACATCAAGACCTATTATCACCCCATCGCCAGCCACAGGTTGTTTCCTTTTGTCAAGTAAAGAGGGCGCCTCTTCAACCACTACCTCCTTATCATGGGAGGGAGTCAGCAAGGAGGCACTTGAAGGAGAGTCCCTCGCGGTTTCCTTCTCCTTGGCAACCGAGGGCCGGACCTCAGAGTCAGGTTTCCACGCTTTGGATTTAGATTGACTTGAACTCTCGCCCACCGCAAGAACCCATTCGGTAACCAGGGGCGAACGCCCTAACAACAAGAAGGAAGCAACATGAGAACAATCATAAGTATATCACAGAGAAAAGAGAATGGAATGAGAACATACCGGAAGCATTAGCAGCCTTCCCTGACTTAGAAAATTTCTTGGCCTGATAGGCAGAACTAGAGGTTTCTCCCCTCTCATTCGATACAACGGTCTCCCTGTCTGTAGAAGAAAGCTTCCCAAAAGTGAGTCATCTATACGAACGACCAACACAAAGATCGACCCTTACTCATGGAGGGGCGAGATACACCTACTACGGGGGCAACCTTAACACCAATCAAGTTACGGAAGCAAAACCACAACCCAAGAGACCTATCCAAGGGAACAAATCCCAGAGTTTCACAAAGAGGGCGAACTTTTAACTTCCCCAAATGGAGCAACGCTCCAACACATCCGAAGGAAGGGTCAACCCTTAACACATGTCAATAGACCTTTTCGCTCACGGCGGGTAAGAAGAAAGCTTGTAAGAATTTTCACCCTCACTTTTATGGAGAACAAATTGCAGGGTAAAGGTCAAGAGCTATACACACGCTCCAATAAATGAAGGAAAAATGTTACACATGCCGAAGGTCGAGGTTAAAGGACAATGCTCGCGCTAGTACGAGGGAGGCGGAACGTTGTGTCCCATTGAGTGGCAGAGTTCCCACCCTCAAGTAAAGGAGAGGTCTATGCTCTCACCCTTGCACTTATGCTCATATTTATGATTAACATCTACAGGTACATCAATGTCATCACTCATGCTTATACTCACAACCCGTCAATACATACATACATGTTCATGCTTGCACTCATATGCATGCCCACGTACACACTCCCGTGTGTTCAAACATTTAGACGTCCATGCACATGGCCGCCATATATTCATGCATACATTCATGACTACAATCGCAGCATGTCTACACCCACTCCCATACTTGTGTTCCTACTTGCATGTATGCTAGTACACATTTTCATGTTCATGATACATCCATGTTCACTCAAGGCAATATCCTATAGGCATGTTTTTTAAGTATCTTATACTTAGAAAAATTTTGGACCAAAATTAAATTTTTCTCCACTTAGACAAATCCCGGCATGAAATTGAAGTATGAATCCGTTTAGCTGTATTCATATTGCATCCCCATGAGTGCATATATTTTTCAAGTATACGCCCGCGGCGGAGATAGATCTATTATTTCCACCTCAGACGGATACGTGCTTGGACACGTGTCCGTGCTATTCTGACGTTTGCAATTCCTCTATCTTATAAGGCAGGGGGCAGAGTCAAAGACACACATCCATGAGTGAGTAAGTATTCCGACAAAAGGTAAAATCCCGGCTTCAAATTGCGCGTGTCATACCATCCTAAAATAGAGTCAATCAAGGGTCAGGCCATTGGTTGACTCGGGGCATGTGATGGATATACGCCCAATTTGAACCCGCTGACTCCCGAATCGTTTTATTTTGATTACCCCGTTAATGATTGCAAATCGAAACTTCAACCCGAACACCCCGCGGAAACACCAACGGTCCGGACGAGGCCGAAATACTCGTCCGGACCAAGTTAGACTCACCTAGGTGAGGTCGGGTGGCCACACCCGACCTCCCCTAGGGGAGATCGGGTCAGCCAACCCGATCTCCCCTAGGAGAGATCGGGTGGACCAACCCGATCTCCCCTAGGGGAGATAGGGTTGCCCAACCCTATCTCCCCTAGGAGGGGTTGGGTGGCCACACCCAACCCCTACCCTTGGGGGTCGGATTTTCCTCCCCCCCAAGGGCCCCGACACCGTTTTTAGACTCCCATACTCGGTTTATTTCCGCCAACCTTCTCCGTACCCTAAGGTCTTAATTACGTGTTTAAAGGATAATTAATTGTGTTTAAAGGTTAACGATGTCATTAAGCCACCTTAATGACACCGTTGCCTATAAATACAACCTCTCCACTATATCTTTGAACAGCTGGGATCATCTTGGCAAGTTGCATAATTTTGATCTGACATCTCTCTAGCTTTATCTCTCTACAAAAACCGTACTGACTTAGGCATCGGAGAGGGTTCATCAGGCACCACCCCCCCCCCCCCTCTGTGCCTGGTATTGCCCCTCTTGCATGGCGAGAAGAGAAGCGAAGCGAAGGACGGAAAGACACAAGCTAGGACAACACAACCCGAGAGCACCAAATCCGCAACATCTCCAGTGAGGAACGAGACTTAGGTCGACCGCCCGTTGACCCTAGACTTGGAACCTAACAATCGCTATGTATTAGACCAAGAATTTCGATAATCCTTTCGACCGAGTAAGTTTCGTTTCAACGCAAACTTCACATTTATGTTCTTGATTTTTTTTGAATTTAGGAATATGAACCATGTCAGATAACCTCCGCAAGGTATCATAATTAACATGTTCTAAATTATTGTCCCACAAATAAGCAAAATAAGAAATATTTTTATTTCAGGTTCACTTTAGGCACTACGGCCAATCAAAAATATTTTTATTCATGTTTACTTTAGGCACTAAGAACATTACACTTAAACTAACCCCACTTCATCTCAATTAAAAATTTCGTCTATCTGTATTTACTGTATAACTTTTTGACGAATTTGAGTAGTTGCGCCAATGGAGCTTCACCACTTGGGCAGCTTCGGGGTTTTCCCTTCACGAACAGACTTCTTCTTTCACGATCGGGCTCGAGATATATGTATAAGGACGGGAACGCCGCAATCCTTAATACACAATCACCGAGCTAGACTCCAATCCTCAACCTTGAACTCTTGATCTCCGGGTCCTGCACGAGGGGCGGTAACCAGCGTGGGAGGGGGGAATGCTGGTTAGGCCCACTCCGACGCTCAAGTTAGCACTTCTAGAGAGAGAAAGCCTTAGAGAGAAGTCAGAGCATTTCAAGTCCAAAAGTGAGGGAATTGTCTAAAATGAGAGACCTAGGCCCCTATTTGTAGGGAACCTAAGGATCATGCTCTGTTTTGAATGGCTTGATGTCGGTATGTGGAAATACGTATACCGTCACCAAGGTGGACTATGCGTGCACCGACTTCTCGCAATCGGCAAAAATAATCGGGATGAGAACGGAGAAAAACGGTAATCCGGACCCGTCCCGATCGCCTTAGGGCAATCCGGAAGTCCTTCGGCCCGGGAATTGCGCGTACCCCGGACCGTTTTAGACTTGGGTGTCCGCGAAAGGGTTTTTTTTACGGGTTTTGGGTTTTTTTTCGAGGCCCGAAATGTAAATACGAACCCGAATTGGACAGATATCTAACACTTGCCCCCGAGTCAAGTTGTGGTTCAAAACCCGTGCTTGACTCTTTTCAAAGATAAGATATTCGTCCAATTTAGGTTCGGTACTGACCTTAGGGGTGGCCTGTTTGTCAATTCGAATGTTGAGATCATAAATTTGACCAACTTTTAATTTTCCGCCGTACGTACGTAATCTGTTTACAAGGTTAGCGTAACGGACAATATGCGTACAACGACATGCAACTATATTCTTAATATCATGTAACGAGCGAGATAATGATTTATACAACATGATAATATCATGGTACATGATGTAAGCATATAGCACGTTGTCAACATGTAGATGATGACATAGTAAACGGATGACGTAATCATGCCATAAGCAAAACACTTTAAATAATATGAAACTGGAAAGCATGCTTGTCAACATTGAGCACGGTGTAAACATAGTAAATGATGCAAGCATGTAGTCTGATGCAAACATGAAGTATGGTGTAAACATGTAAAATGATGCAAACATTCAATTCATACTTAGATTATAAAAATAATCATGTAACAATCATAAATAATAAACGCGTATGATAAATTCTATGTACGTACTATGAAATAATAATTACGTGTAGTGTGTCAAGGAGCATTGTGTATTATGTATGCAATATGAACATAGGAGAGATGCAAAGATGCTTGTAAAGGTTGCTAAGGACTTATATGAAAATACATGAAAGTTTAGTCCTTAGCACATGGTGTAGGCACTATTAGTAAAAAATAGGAGAGAGAATACACATTTAGCTTACATCTTTTATAGATAAATTTCCAAGAAGCTCTCCATTCTTGATGAAGATGAAGCTTTTGAGATCATAGACTCAGAGTAGACACGTCATTGTTGATATCAGTTGGATTCCGGCGTGGCATGTGTTAATTCAGACTCGCTTCGTGTTGGTGAGTTCAGTTCCGTACATGGTTGGACATTTCGTGACTTTTTTTGGCCTTGATTCAATCTTGAAATCATTATGTACCTAGTTATCTTATCATGCATAAAGGTGTTTGATAAATTGCATTAGAATACTTAGTCCCAAATCGGCCAAAAGTTTTCTAAGTGTTGAAAATTTTAGAAAAGTGTAAATGAATCGTTATACTTCCCTTATGCATAGTGTTCATTGCCGACATGTTGTTCCATGCCTTAGTCGTTGCTTTAGAATGCTCGATGTTGATGATCCGTAGTTGTACATACATGGCCGTCAATGGTTGTATGTTGGTGATGATAGTTTAGGCAATGTACGTTGAGTATCATGTATGGACTGTCGGTCATTGTCTGCAAATATGCTAAAACACTTAGAAAATATTTTAACAATTTCTAATGCTTGTTACCATAGATGTCGTCGTATGAGCTTTGTCGATAAGCGTCGTAGGAATGCTTAGGAGGCATTGTGTAGAAGTTGATAATAGCTACTTGATGCGTGCAATCCATTTTTGTCGACATGTACGTACGTACATGGAAACACTCAGAAAATATTCTCCCCTTGTTGACATCCATCCTTGTTGACATGTATGTATGTACATGGAAACACTTAGAAATTTTTTATCTCTTGTCGACATACATCCTTGTCGACATGTATGAACGCACATGGAGACACTTAGAAAATATTTTCCCCTTGTCGACATCCATCCTTGTTGACATGTATGTATGTACATGGAAACACTTAGAAAATATTCTTCTCTTGTCGACATACATCCTTGTCGACATGTATGTACGCACATGGAGACACTTAGAAAATATTTTCCCCTTGTCGACATGTATGTACGTACATGGAAACACTTAGAAAATATTTTCCCCTTGTCGACATGTATGTACGTACATGGAAATACTTAGAAAATATTCTTCTCTTGTCGACATGCATCATTGTCGACATGTATGTACACACATGGAGACACTTAGAAAATATTTTCCCCTTGTCGACATGTATGTACGTACATGGAAACACTTAGAAAATATTTCCCCTTGTCGACATGCATCCTTGTCGACATGTATGTACGTACATGGAAATACTTAGAAAATATTCTTCTCTTGTCGACATGTATGTACGTACATGTATGTGCGCACTTGCCCCCACACTTAGAATCTTTTCTCAATCCCTGGCTATGTACGCTGTACTCATATGCTTTGATGCAAACACATGTTGTATGCCAACACCTTGTTGTATGCTAACACTTGATAATATGCTGACACATAGTAACACGCTGACAGCTTGCAATATGCTGACTGTCATCATGAGCAAAACACTTAGAAAATATTTCGCCCCTGTAATCATGTATGCTGCGAGTATGAGCTCGATGTCGACATGTAAGGTTAATGTGTTGAAGAAGTTGCCCCCCTTGCATGATACTCGTTACTTGTTGTGCGAAGACTAACGAGCCTTGTACGTACATAGTTGTCTCACATGGAGCGTCCATTGCATAAATGTTTGCATAAGTGTTGATGCGTGTTTGCGCACTGATTGGATTGTTGGTTGCATTTTCCAGGATATCAGATCATGCTATCTTCTTGTCGGAAATAATCTTCCCACGGCCGTTATCATGAGTAAGTCCACTATTTCCGTTCTGCGAGTAACTCTGTGTTCGGATGTCGATATGGTAGAGCAGCTAAATAATACACCAAGTGTAGATGTTGATGTCCTTTATGACTCGTATCATGTTGTAATGTAGGCTGGACTTGATGGAAAAAGCTCGTCTTTGCATATAGCCGATGTGAATAGTAATCCGCTCGTTGGAAGGAATGTTCGTACAATTGCCTCCGCTACTCTGGAGTCTCTGGATATGGTCGCGGTAAAGAACTTGTGAGTAAGGCACCTCCTTGTATCTTCTTTGAACTTGTTAATTTTCCAAGTTGTTGCTTTCATGTTGTTGAACGCGTGGTTGCAGTTCCCGGCTTTAGCACAATAAAAGATCCGACGCAGGGGCGCGTTCCTCGAGCGATTCTAAGTTCTTTATGCCGAGTACGACCGTGCTAACTCCTTCTTGCGATAAAGGGAATAGAGTTGAGGGTCGTGCGGTGGTGCCTTCTGCCCCCCGGTCGAGGGACCGGCCCAAGGAGGAGCGTTCCTCCCATTGAGGTTAGCGTTTTTTTACTTCTTCACACTTGAAAGTTGATCTTGAAGACGGTTGATTTGATGCACGCATTGCTGATTGTCGCACTTTTGTTGAAGAGCTATGTCGTATTGAAGTTAAAGCGACCATCCTTGCAGTGTCTTTTGTGTGGATGACGACATTTCATTTGATGTTGACATTATGAACTCTTTGCCATAGATTCTTAGAGATGATGTTATCTCTTGGTTGGCGTCAGGTTGTCCGCTTCCAGCATGTTGAACCCTTTGTGAATGAGTTGATGTTGGTTTGATAATTCTTGGGTTAATAGGTCTTTTGGTCCATGATGTTTGACAACTTTTGGGTTTTGGTCAATAATGTTCTTTTTACCTAGTTTTGGTACCATATGTTTGCAGATTTTTTCTAGTTTGGTATAACCGTTACATTCCGTCCATTTATTGACATGTACAAGTCACGTGATCCACCCTAAACTTTCTATTTTGTTCTATTTAGTCCCTCTTATACTTTCCTAACATTTTTTTTGTTCAATTTAGTCCCGAAGTTTCAAAAATTCAATTGGACATATTGTCCAATTGGGGTCAATTTTGAAACTTCGGGACTAAATTGAACAAAAAAAAGGTTAAGAAAGTATTAGAGGGACTAAATTTAAAGTTTAGAGTGGATCACGTGACTTGAACATGTCAAAAAATGGACGGAATGTAACGGTTAGACCAAAACTAGAAAAAATCTGCAAACATATGGTACCAAAACTAGGTAAAAAAAAAACATCATTGACCAAAACCCAAAAGTTGTCAAACATCATGGACCAAAAGACCTGTTAACCCATAATTCTTTGTTTATGCCTTTGCTTGCATGGTATTTCATCAGTTGGACCTGTTTTCAATAATAATAAACATGTGATAACTTGTTAGTAATATTTCATACCTAGCGTTATCTTCATTGTCCATATGTATTGGACTTGCATGACAGGATTGAACTCCTTGTTGTGATGGATAGAACATAGAATGTTGCGACTTGCGCATTGCGGGGTGTTATGTACACTTGGTACTTGTAGCATTGCAGGTAGTAATGTACTTGGCACTTGGCCTTTGACATGTAGCAGTGTCGTCTTGGCGAAGCAAGACTTAAGTTTATACCGTCTCTTAGTTCCACTCTAAGGCGACGTTGTTGCAAGATACTTCTTGCTGATTTTGTTGTTTTGGCGTTAAATGCTAAAGAGCAAGATAACGTTATACAAGACTTAACTTGTAAGTTTGATGAGGTTTGTACAAGGTTTGCTTTAAAAAGCGTATAACATGAAGCTATCCTTTTTCAGGCCTAAGTCTTCATGGTGTATGAACCCTTAAGAGAGTATGCATACTTTTAGTGTGTGGGGTTGTCGTCTAACAAGAGGACTTCCGCCACGATGGGGTGATCAGTCTCATCACTGCATTTGCCGCATCCTGTTTCTATTCAGGGAATGTCTATGAACATGAGGATTTGCTTCTAAGAGCATTTCGCAGCATGCCATTTTTTAGAAGTAAACATAGGGTTTTCCCTTACAAGGAGGATACCACAGCATGCTACTTTTGATAGTAAATCTTAGTGTTTATCCAAGATATTGCTTGCTGTTGACGCCTTTGGAATAGTCGTCACTTTGAGTAGAGAATTTTATAAGTCCCTTTTTGTAGATAAGCCGCAAGTTGTCATTGCCATATATAAGTTGACTGTGCACATAGTGTGATGGCTTTGTGTTGCCGACATCTTCTTGATATAGCAGCTGTTATGGATGTAGAAATAAACTCCATGTTGGTGAAGATAATAGATATGTTGGCGTTGTTTGCCATAAATCCCTTTTTGAACATAATGCTTAGCTTGTATTGTTGAAGTAGATATTATGTGCATAGGTTACTACTTGGCAAAATCCCATGTAGTAATCATAGTGTAGTATGTACCTACGAACAGAGTTTCGCTTTGTCAGATAGTTGGAATGTTTACAAGTTTGCAAAAATATGGAGTTATGAAATTTTCTTTTTAGTAATGCATATCATAAATAAAGTAAAGGAATCTGATACGAGGATTCCTTGTTTGTGTAGGAAACTTTCCTAAGTGCGGACGCGATAGGTGCGGATCATGATAGGTGTGCATGTGTTGGGAGCGTAGCTTTTCCAAGTATCACTCTCTATATGTGATTGTGAATATGTCGGTATGAATAGCGACTTATGCATTATTGTATGCGTCCTCTAGTTGATACGCGTTGATGCCTCCTAAGCATGATGTACATGCCTATGTATGATCATTGCTTGGTGTTTCCTTCTTAGGAGAGTGGTACCGTGTGTTCTTGCAATTATTCGTTTCTTCACTTCGGTGGAATGCCAAGCACTTGTCAGCTTGGTGCCCACCAAGTCGCTTGGCAGTCGTACCGCTGTTTCCTGATGGTTTCTATTACTTCATCTTCTAACCGTGATGCGCCTACTTGGACCATTATTTCTGGCTCATCTATCTTGATTTCTTATAATGCTTAGGACGTGCATGATATACCCTTGGGTTTTCATCAATGACGGGAATTTCACTATTGTTTGTCTTGACATTATGTTGGGCTGCTGATCTTCCTTCATTTCACCAATTCGTGCCTTTGTTGGGAACTTGATCTTTTGGTGTGATGTTGACGCTCATCACACCCCACTTGTTCATGGTTGTATACCATAGGATTCCATTATATGCGTCAAGCTTTTCTCCAATCACGAACAGAACACCGATTTGGAGTTGTTGCTCTCCTTCTCCTATTGCGCATTGCGGTGTTGAATTAATGTGCTGGCTTTGCGATGTATGCTTCACATGTTCACTTTCAAGTGGCCTGGGTTTATTTGATATGTTTCTTCATACACTTGTGACTCTTTCCGAGATTATGTCTGTATGACGATCGTGCACATGATTGAGAGATATTATACTGGTGGAATCCTCATCTTCTCCTATGTTTTGGCCGAAGATTAGGTTTCGTTGTCGGCATACGTTTTGAGTGGTACGATCCTTCTTGTGTTCTTGACAAGGGTAAACTTGCTGGATGTTGGAAATAATTCTCTAACTCTTTTTTCATGATGGGTTTGGCACAGGAGTGCGTATAACATAGGAGTGTCTCCTGAATTCCTATCTTCCACAATGTTGATGACGTTGTCACTTGGGTAATGCCCTCGTCTTGTTTATTATTGCAGCGCGATTTTTAGTCTTGTGCGTATAGAATGCTTTAGGCTCCGTTGCATGGGGGATGTTGTATGGCCTAAACCGTTTGTTGTTCCTAGTGCGATAGCTTGTGTTGTTGACGCAATTAATATGTGCGTAGTTGTTACTTGGCGTTATTCCAAGGTAGTATGCATGATATAATAATGTACCTACGAAAGTAGATTTAACCTTCATTAGATATTTGGAGTTCGTACAACGGATTACAAGAGGGCGTCTACTGATCGCTCCTTTTGAAAAGTACTAAGGCTAATAAACATAAGTTGTACTTAATCTAAGAAGACTCAAAGTAGATATGCAAAAAATGGAGATAAAGGGATTGATGATGTGTTTGACGTCTTCATAGGTGATTTGTCGGCAAGTTGATTCTGCCACGTGCCACATAGTTCCTCAGTGCATCTAGCGTGTTGAGCTCTTCAATTTCCTTCTTTGGGGATGAACAAATGTTGGTGCCATGCCCCCCAGTATTTATGGTGCTTGCATCGTTCTTCAACGTTCTTGCTAAGGAAGGCTGTCATTGGCTCCAGTGGTCGGTGAAGTTTGTTTTCCGGAAGTTTGAAATTTGTTTTCTCCACCTTCATGCTCCAAGGATTGTACAAGCCGTCATAATTGGTTCCATGAACGACGTTGTTTTTCCGGTGCTTGGCGATAGTTGGATTATCATTTGCCCTTTCTTTTCCTGTGCCCTTTCCCGAAGACTCCACACGAGACTTCTTTTGATGCTTATTGCCTTGGTCGACATACTTCTTCATTTTTCCTTTTAGTATTAAGCTGTTTATGTGAAATCTTGATCCAACACAGCTTTCCGTCTCGTGGCCATACACTTCGTGATTTTCACACCATTTGCTTTCATCTTTTCCCAATGTGCCCTTGCGGAAATTGGAGGGCTTTTTCCATAGCTTGGTCTCCTTTATCTTTTTCAAGATGACGGACAGCGGTGTGTTCAATGGAACACACTTGGCGAGATTGGTGTTTTTGAGCCTTTGGACGTCTGACTGGAATGACCTCTTTTGTTGTGGTTGTCACTTTTCCCAGGAAGCGTCTATCTTTTCCTCAATTATTGCCTTCAAGGTTCTTGTTGTAAGCCCCGTGATTGGGACATCATCGTCATAAACAGGTTTTTCCCATCCCTCCTTGTGACAGATGTTCGCATCGTCTTGGCTTGTCCTCGTGGAAGAACCTTCCTTGTATATTTTTTAGCGGGAGGTTGGAGGTTGTTTCCATGTCCCTTCTTGGTGTTGTGCTATCACATACGGGTTGTATGAGCGTGCGGCTCCTTGCATTGGTTTTCGGTACTGGAAGGTACCTTCCATGTATTCCCCCCTTATTCCTTGGTGCTGTATGTCTTGATGACTTGTGACTCGGGACTTTGTTCTTGTCTTCTCGACTTGTCCGTTGATTGGAGGCATTGGTGGTGGTGGCGGGGCATATCCTTGGTTCCTTAACATCTTTCAGAATGCAAGCAGCTCTTCGAGCGCGGTCATCATGGTGGGAGTGACAGTTGATGGCGGATTGACACCTTTGTATTGGAGGACTCCTTGGTCGTACTGTGCGAAGGATGCACTTCTTGTTGGCATAAAGAAGGAATTGGATGTGGCAACAGGCATGTGGGAGGATCTAAGTCGACTTCTTGTCGGCTTCTGCGTGGTTATGGCCAAGGCGTCGTGGTACGCATTGTGTTCTTTGTCCTTTGATGAAAAGCCAATGACATCTTCAAAGGCGGCATCCTTTATGTTGACATACTCCATGTTGGTATCATGGAACTTGTGCATTGTCTTTGCAACGTACACTTCCGGCTCGTACGACTTCTCGTTTTCAACATCAAAGTCTCCATGGATCATATGTACGTTTGTCATCTTTTCCGAATATGATGCAATGTATGCTGTATTCCGGACTTTAAGGCCATGCTGTGTGGAATGCACGCTGCTTGTTGGCATGGAGGATGCAACGAACATGTCTTTATACACGTGCAAATGATCCTGCTGACTTGTTGCCTGCTTCTGTTTGTTGGCTGGCATCCCGTATGGGAACTCTTCATTGATCCCCGTCCTTCGCTTGAACTCGTGTGCTGATGCATTATTCTGAACTTCGGGACCGTGCTGTGCGGAAGGTACGTTTGCGGTTGGCACGGATAAGGCGGTGGATCCTATATCTGGTACATGAGAACGTCCTGGCTGGTTTCTTGTCGGCTTCGGCTTGTCTGCACCCGCCTTCTTTGGTCGTCTTCTAGACATAGCTTGCGGTGCGGAATGGATTTTTGTTTGAATCATACAGACGGCGCTAAATTTTATGTTCGCTTCACCACTTGGGCAACTTCGGGCTTTTCCCTTCACGAACAGACATCTTCTTTCACGATCGAGCTCGAGATATATGTATAAGGACGGTTACGCCGCAATCCTTAAAACACAATCACCGAGCTAGACTCCAATCCTCAACCTTGAACTCTTGATCTCCGGGTCCTGCACGAGGGGCGGTAACCAGCGTGGGAGGGGGGAATGCTGGTTGGGCCCACTCCGACGCTCAAGTTAGAACTTCTAGAGAGAGAAATCCTTAGAGAGAAGTCAGAGCATTTCAAGTCCAAAAGTGAGGGAATTGTCTAAAATGAGAGACCTAGGCCCCTATTTATAGGGAACCTAAGGATCATGCTCAGTTTTGAATGGCTTGATGTCGTTATGTGGAAATACGTATACCGTCACCAAGGTGGACTATGGGTGCACCGACTTCTCGCAATCGGCAAAAATAATCGGGATGAGCGCGGAGAAAAACGGTAATCCGGACTGGTCCGGATCGCCTTAGGGCAATCCGGAAGTCCTTCAGCCCGGGAATTGCGCGTATCCCGGACTGTTTTAGACTTGGGTGTCTGTGAAAGGGTTTTTTACGGGTTTTGGGATATTTTACGAGGCCCAAAATGTAAATACGAACCCGAATTGGACAGATATATAACAGGGACGCTTCCTTTTTCAGATTTTGTCAAAAAGAATTCATCTTTTGACTTCAACTTCTGGAGTAAGTCTCGGCAACTTTCCCGACAACATAGATAATGACCTAGACGATTTTTCAACCCCAGTAATCAATGCGTCGGTATCTGCAATAACATAACTCGCTAGAATGATAGAATTCATAGACCACATTGAGAAAGTCTGAGTATTTGGTACCTGACCCCACAATAGTAATTAATCTGGGACATCAAATTCGGATTATTAATTTCAGTCACTAAGTTTAATCACTTCAATTACAAAAATTAATTTTTTTTCTTTTTGACAGAAAATAAACATGGACATGGTTAATTTAAGTTTTAACAAAACCAGACCTACACGGGGCTAACACCCGTGTATACACGTCACAGCGTACTTACGTGCCAAGTTTCAGGGTTGTGCAATCGATTCATTGATTCACACTTACATACATGCCAAATGTAATAATCAATGTTTAGACAAGGAAATAAAATTTCCATTTTCATACACACTAAATAACGACCCCATAAGCCTCAACAACTAAAGTGGGTCAAGTGACCAAAGTCTCCTTAGTGAACATATCAATTTAAGATGCTTTAACATGCTCAACAACCTTGACCATCTCGATCTGTCATAACAGTCTCAACGACTTAGCTACCTCAACTATCCTAACAGCCTCAACGACATCGACGAATTTACCGGTCTCGACGGCCTAAACGGCCTTAGTGATTTTGTTGGTCTCATATGCTCTTTTTTTAAGCAAACTCACATTCTCAACGTTATCGTTCGACACTATTTGTTCACTTAGAGAATAAATAATTATTTTCTCCAAAATTTTAATTTCAAAATTCAATTAAGTACCCTCTTACAAAAGCAACAAATTAAATTGCCTTAAGATTGTTGGAAATTTTGGGGGTAAATATGCAAATTTACAAAGTCTAAAGAAAAAAATGCAATATTTTAAAATTCAAGGACTAAAATGCAACTAGTCAAACTTCGGGTACTTACAAGTAATTACTACAATTATCATGCAAGAAATATGCAAATCCGAAATTGTACGTAAAATCGAAATGAAAACAAATACGTACTTTTTTTATAGTGAGGCCCGTGCAGATCACGGTCTCCTTAAGGCAATTTCGCCCCACCTCACCCTCAAGCTGTGCACTAGGTTTAATCACTGTGCGTTCACCTCCCAAGATTCAACAGTGTCATTGAATAAAATTCAGCACGAAATTCGTTCAACCGAACTGAACCAAGTACTTGAGCTCAAATAAAGAGCGTGAAAGCCTACGACAACGACTAGAGAAAAAAAAAGTAGAAATGTCGAACACGACATAAGTCGAAATCAACCTAGGAAGAAATCTGCAATTCATCAACACGAATAACAGAGGAGGAGAAAATATAACTTGGATTCCAAAAATTATGGATTCTCAAGTAGAAGGGGAGACTCCCGCACGTAACATACTTGCTCTACACCTAGACTAATTCTCTTTCACGTCGTGTCAACCCGTATATGATAAAATGCTGACTCACTCGCACTAGGTCACTTTAACCGAAGTTTCATTAGGAGCCTATTTCACATTATTATTATTATTATTATTATTATTATTATTATTATTATTATTATTATTATTATTATTATTATTATTATTATTATTTACGTTTACAATTAAAATAAATTAGTTTATATCAAATATCAAAATAACAACGATATTTTATATATATACTTTTTATTGTATCATTCATATTTGGTACAAAATGATATTATTTACTTAGTTTGTTAACAAAATAAAAATAATAAGATATTTGTTGATGGGTTCCGAGGTAATCGTTAGCCCTGTTAACAGCCAATGGACGGCGAGTAGGTCCAGTGGGCCTCGCGAAGGGCCGGAAAGGCCCAAAAAGCCCAGTACGAAGGGCTCCGACCCTAGCAGTCCCGATGTATGAGCTGAATGCTCCTGATGAGAAGCCTCTGAGTAGGCCCCGATATGCCTTAGTAAAGGCCCAGATAATAAAGCCCCACGGAGGCTGGACCTGTCTCGTGAGACAAAGGGTCCTGGATGGTGACCTAGAATGGAGACAACTCTGGAGTCCCCGACAGAAGTTGGGACTTGTGATCAGAGGATAAGACCGAGAAACCCGCCTACTAGATAGAGTAGTGGGAAGACGGTTAAAGATATAGATAAACTCCCCCAAGATACGCAGGGCGTGCCCGAGATACTCGGAGAGTGGGCAAGATACGCGGAGCGTGGGGCGAGATATATGGAATCCTGAGCGAGATATACGGAATCGTAGCGAGATATGCGGAATCATGGGCAAAACGGCCAATCACGGTCACAGGTAACTGAGTAACTTCCCCTCCTATATAAAGGAGGAAGTTACCTTAGAAAACACCACTATCTAATACGCACTTAGATGACTGCTGCCACCCCATTGATCATATACTCATTTAAGCATCGGAGAGGGATTCTGGGTCACCACCCAGGTCATCCCCTTTTGCAGGATTACACGGAGCCCAGGAGTCCAATGCTTTCCGTCAAGGACGTAACGGAGCTTCGACCGTGATCCAACATTGGCGCCGTCTCTGGGAAACTAACAAAAAGCCAAAATAGTTTCTACCAGATCAATGGCCGGTGGTGGCAAGAAGAAACAAGTTCAGGCCGGCAGTTCTCGCCCCGCTGGAACTGTGAATTCCCCGTTGCCGGAACATGTTGCTGAACAAGGTGAGTACCCTGCTGTTTCTCAGACAGGGGGACATGGTGATGAGGAGGTCTCAGTCCGAGACACGATGTTGAACAGGCAAGATATCCCGCGAAGGGAGGTGGATGCTCCCCCAAACCCGGTGGGGCGCAGAGAGGAGGTCTCGCGAAGGGAAGTAGGCTCTTCTTCAAACTCGGAGTTGGCCAAGGCGGTAGCAGATGCTATGCCTATGTTCTTGGCAGCCATGGAGGCTCGGTTGGACAAGAGAGAGGCCGCCAGGAGGGCGGAGGAGTTGGCTCCGCGAGAAGAGCTGCCCCCACCCCCTCCGAGGGTGGTTCCAGAAGAACAGGGGGTTCAGGAGGTTCAGCCCAGGAATAGGGGTAAGGAACCCGCGCACTTGGAGAAGTTCGTGGTCGACGGCCCGGGACCAGTGCGAAACAGGACTATTCCCCTGAATGGCCCCATCACCCCCGATCAGGTGGTGAAGATCATCAGCATCTGCATGGGCGACCAGAAGCAGATGACATCGGAGTTGAGGGATCGATCCAGTCATCCTTTCGTTCCATGGCTGCTGGATACTGTCGCCCCGCCAGGGCTAGGCATTCCGACCATGAAGGAGTACGATGGTGAAGGAGACCCAGTTCGCCAAGTTCAGAGGCATGTCCAGGCCTGTATGGGTAGGACCTCGAACGATGACCTCGTGTGTTCGCTGTTCCCGATCACTCTGGGAGAAAGGGCCATGACATGGTTTTTCAGCCTACCACCGGGGAGTATTACGTGCTGGGCTGACATGCATGACCGATTCATCAAGCAATATCAAGGCCGTAGGCGCCTCCTGAAGAGTGTAAGGTCCTTGACCCAGGTGGTGCAGAGATCCGATGAATCGTTGGCATACTACTACCAACGGTTCACTTCAAGTGCCGCGGAGATTGATGAGGAGATATCGGAGGGAGAGACTATCCGCACATTCCTTCGGAACTTGACTGCTGCGTATGGTTCCGACCAGATGCACAGTGTAGCCGCGAAGGTTGTGTGGAGTATGGAGGCCCTGCAAGCGAGGGTGAAACAGCAAATCAACGTCCAGGAGTCGAAGATTGCTGCAGGAGAGCTTGATCCTCCGAAGTCGGGAAGAGGAAAGACATCGTCCAAGCTATCGGATGATCGCAAAGGGAGCGACAAGTCGGAGGGGAGTAGGAACCGTGGTCGCCCCGAGAGAAGGGAGGACAGGCGTCCTCCGAAGAAGGATAACCGCGAAGGTCGTAGTGTTCCCATCAATAGCTCGATGACCTCCGTGCTAGCTGTGATGGATCGGCAGGGTCTCGCCCGATACCCCCCGAGGAAGGAAGGAGAGTTCTTGGGAGGTCGCTCGGATCGTTATTGTCGGTACCATCCTGCCAATGGTCACGACACGGATAACTGTCGGGAGCTGAAGAAGGAGATAGAGAAGCTGATCCAGAAGGGGAAGCTTAAAGAGTTTGTCGGAAGGGGAAGGTGCCGATCTCGCTCCAAAAGTCGGTCACGGTCCCGTTCTAAGTCCCGTGATCGATCCCCGAAGAAGAAGAAGGTTGAATCGGAGCCCTCTGGTTCCGGTGCCCGTAAGGAGAGACGAGGGACTATTAACGTCATTCATGGAGGAATGGCAGCGGGAGGTGACACCACCGCTTCTCGGGAGAATTATGCTTCTCGCATCTCCGCTGCTGTGGTGCTAGGCAAGAGGTCCCGGTCGTGGACTCTAAAGGAGGAAATGGTGATTTCTTTCTCGGCGGAGGATTTGATAGGCGTGGAGAGCCCCCACGATGACGCCTTGGTTGTAACCCTGGACGTGAATGGATTCGAGATGAAGCGGATCCTCATAGACGGAGGGAGCTCCTCCGACATTCTTTTTATGGATGCCCTGGAAGCCATGGGTAAGACGAAAAAGGACCTGACACAGGTGAACTTTCCTATGATGGGCTTCTCCGGATCGACCTCCTATCCGTTAGGGATGATTACCTTACCGGTTGAGTTTGGTAGTGGCTGGAAGATGGAACGGCGGAACGTGGACTTCGTCGTGGGAGAATCCGCGGGAACATACAACGCTATTATCGGGAGGACCACCATCAACCCTCTCATGGCAGTGGCTTCAACCGTCCACCAGAAGATGAAGTTCCCGACTGACCACGGTGTCGGAGAAGTTAAGGGCGATCAGGTGGCGTCACGAAAGTGCTATGTTAATGCCACTCGAAGGAGAAGAAGGAAAGCCATGGCTGTCCTGCAAACCTATGCCGATCCTCGAGAGGAGTTTGGGCGGCCTACCCCCATGGAGGATTTGAAGGAGGTTGAGATTGATGGACCTCGAAGGAAGGTGAAGATCGGGTCTGCTTTGTCGGAGGAAAGAGCCCGAGAGTTGATCGAGCTCCTGAAGGAGTTCAAGGAGCTGTTTTCCTGGTCCCCGAGTGATATGCCAGGAATCAGCCTCGACGTGATAGTGCACGAGCTGAAGATTGATCCCGCGATCAAGCCTATCGCGCAGAGGAGGCGTCCGATGGGCGCGGATAAGAGGATCGCTATCCAGCAGGAGGTGGGCAGACTGCTCGATGCTGGATTCATTAAGGAGCTCCGATTCCAGACTTGGGTTGCTAACGCAGTCCTGGTGCGAAAGAGTAACGGGAAGTGGCGGATGTGTGTCGATTTCCGCGACTTGAACAAGGCCTGCCCGAAGGATTGCTACCCGCTCCCGAGGATCGACCAGTTGGTGGATGCAACAGCGGGACATGAGCTGTTGAGCTTCATGGATGCCTACTCCGGATACAACCAGATCAAGATGGCGAAGGAGGATGCCCCCCACACAGCTTTTTACGCTGACAGCGACGTTTATCACTATGACGTCATGCCCTTCGGATTGATCAATGCCGGAGCAACTTACCAGCGGATGGTTTCGGTTAAACCCAGACAAGTGTGCTTTCGGGGTGTACTCGGGGAAGTTCCTAGGGTTCATGGTGAGCCAGAGAGGAATCGAGGTGAATCCTGAGAAGCTGCGCGCAATCGAAGAGATGCAGTCCCCGAAGACTCATCGGGAGGTTCAAGTGCTGAATGGCCGGTTGGCCGCGATGAATCGATTCTTATCCAAGGCGAGTGACAGAGCCATGCCATTTTTTTATGTGCTAAGGGCTCACAAGAAGTTTGAATGGTCCGAAAAGTGCGAGGATGCATTCCAAGCACTCAAGCAGCATTTCCGTACCCTCCCGCCGTTGGCGAAACCGGCTCCAGGCGAGCCGCTTTATCTCTATTTGGCTGTTTCTGATGTTGCTGTTAGTTCTGTTTTGGTTAAGATTGTCAAGGACAACCAAGTGCCTGTCTATTATGTAAGCAAGGCATTTGCCAATTCAGAAATGAACTACCCCGCCATTGAGAAGTATCTCTTTGCATTAATTATTGCCGCTCGAAAGCTCCGACCTTACTTCCATGCCCACGAGGTTACAGTATTGACAAATCAGCCCTTGAAACACTTTTTGAACCGACCGGAGGCGTCGGGGAGATTGGTGAAATGGGCCATCGAGCTTACGGAGTTCCGAATACATTTTGCTCCGCGAACTGCTATTAAGGGCCAGGCATTGGCGGATTTCATAGCTGAGTCTACGGCACCCGATCTGGAAGCAACGGGTCCCGCAGAGGGGGCAACCACGGAGGTCCCGACAACAGAACAGGTCTCGATAACAGAACAGCCAGAACAGCCGAATGAGGAGAACACTTGGGAGATGTACACTGATGGTTCATCAAGTGTAGAAGGATCGGGGGCAGGATTCGTATTGATACCGCCCGGTGGAGGCGAGCCCCTACGATATGCTTTGGCCTTGACATTCAAGGCCACCAATAATGAAGCGGAGTACGAGGCTCTCATCACGGGCCTTAAGATTGCCAAGGGTACGGAGGTCGACCATTTGAAAGTAAAGTGTGATGCCAGCTTGATCGTGAATCAGGTCCAGGGGAACTATGAAGCCAAAAGCCCGACAATGAGGAAGTATTTGCACGAGGTGCAGACTTTGAAGGGAAGCTTCAAAAACTTCGATATCGAGGCAATCCCGAGGGAAGAAAACGCGGAGGCAGACGCCTTAAGCAAGTTTGCTCTAGGAGTGGCCCCTGAGGAGAATCGGAAGGTGCATTTCCTGGAAAGAGTAATTCTCTCAACCATCGATCCGTCGGAGGTTTGCGCTATTGAAGCAAGATCGGAAGAAAAAGAGAAACCCACCTGGATGACCCCGATGGTCACATACCTGACTATGGGAGCACTCCCCGATGATGAAGTGGCAGCTGTCAGGCTACGTCGAATTGCGAACGATTACGTGCTGGTGGACAACCAGTTATACAAGAGGGGGCATGTAAAGCCTT
This sequence comes from Clarkia xantiana subsp. parviflora, assembly GCA_036873135.1. Classification (NCBI taxonomy): domain Eukaryota; kingdom Viridiplantae; phylum Streptophyta; class Magnoliopsida; order Myrtales; family Onagraceae; genus Clarkia; species Clarkia xantiana. The sequence continues at coordinate 6,333,320 of JAPTYO010000022.1, forward strand.
TCTTGAAATGTGTGGCGGAGCCTGATACGAATCGAATCCTGAGAGAGCTACACGAGGGAGTCGCGACCTGCCATGAAGGGGCCCGATCTATCGTGAGGAAGGCGCTGAATCTAGGCTACTATTGGCCTTCGATGAACAAGGAAGCGACAGCGATGGTCCAATCCTGTGATGCATGCCAGAGGTACGCTACGAATATTGTGGCTCCCGCCGCGGACTTGATGTCCATCAGGAGTGCCTGGCCCTTCGCGCAATGGGGCATTGATTTGGTGGGACCTCTTCCCCAAGCGAAAGGTCAATGCAAGTATTTACTCGTGGCCATCGATTACTTCTCGAAGTGGATAGAGGCTAAGGCGTTGGCCAAGACGACGGGGCAGCAGATCCTCAAGTTCCTTCAAACTCAGATCATATCCCGGTATGGGGTTCCTCGAGTGTTGATCAGCGACAATGGCCCTCCGTTCAATGGGGCTCAGTTGAAGGAGTACCTGGAGGAATTGAACATTGAGCACCGAACAGCTTCCGTCCGTCACGCTCAGACTAATGGCCAAGTCGAATCAGCCAACAAGATCGTGATGGATGGCTTGAGGAAGAGAGTCTACGCCTTGCAAGGTCATTGGCTGGATGAGCTTGAAAATGTGCTGTGGGCTGTTAGAACAACACCCAAGCAGTCAACAGGAGAAACTCCGTTTGGCCTTGTTTACGGCACGGAGGCAGTTGCTCTCGTAGAGATAGCGGTGGCGTCCCATCGCAGGAGATATTATGAACCTCTGACAAACGAGGAAATGAGACGTCTAGACTTGGACTTGCTCGAGGAGAAAAGGAGGAAGGCTGACGAAGTTCAGGCTCGGATGCGTCTAGCAACAGCCCGATATTACAATCGGCGTGTCAAGTCCCGACAATTCTTCGTTGGAGAACTTGTCTGGTGGAGGAACGAGTTCGTTCATCAAGATCGGATCAATAGGCTATCACCGAAATGGGAAGGACCTTACAAGATCGTAGGGATGCCAGCACCCAATGCATACAAGCTAGAAGACCTTGATGGCAAGACGTTGAAACATTCCTTCAGTGGCGGACACTTGAAGAATCATTTTTTATATTAAATCGTCGCGAATGGCGCAAGTTATCTATCAATCCGATGTAAGCAAAGCTTTGAGTTATTAATAAAAGAAGTTGCTTCCGATCAAATTGCTTTTAGATTTATTCTAACTGTTAGTAAGACGTCCCGAAGGGCGCGACGAAAGCCTTCCGAGGTACGATTAAAAGCCTTTCGAGGTACGATAAAAAGCCTTACGAGGTACGAGTAAGTCGCCTTTATGGCGCGACGAAAAGCCTTTCGAGGTACGGACAAAAGCCTTACGGGGTATGAATAAGTCGTCTTTATGACGCAACCAAAAGCCTAGGTACGAAAAGGCCCTAATGGGTCCGCATAAGTCGTCTATATGATGCGGCCAAAAGCCTTAACGGGTACGAAAAAGCCTTAACAGGTCCGCGTAAGTCGTCTATATGATGCGGCCAAAAGCCTTAACGGGTACGAAAAAGCCTTAACAGGTCCGCGTAAGTCGTCTATATGACGCGGCAAAAAAGCCTTAAAGGGTAAGATTAAGCCGTCTGGTAGGACGCGATAAAAGCCCTTAAGGGGGTGCGATTAAAGTCGTTTGATTTGGTGCGGTAAAAACCTTAAGTGGTGAAGTCCCGATTGGATGAGAAACCTTAAGTGGTGAGGTCCTGATTGGATGAGAAACCTTAAGTGGTGAAATCCCGATAGGATGAGAAACCTTAAACGGTAAAATCTCATGTGAAGCGTCGGAAGGACGTATGAAGTCATCTTAAATGGTGCATCGGAACGATCTGAGTAACGAGTCTAAAGTCGCTTTAAATAGCGCAGATGATTATCGGAACCAAAGTAGTTGGAAGAAATTTCTTATATAAGGGCGCAAAGGCCTAGGAGTTCCAATACAAAAGATAAAGGAGAAAAACTACAAGGACTAAAAGATAGAGTATTAAGCTCGGTCCTTGTTGGAAGTCGGGTCCTCAGCAGCGTTGGAGGGAGCAAGGTTCGGAGGAGCCTGGGCAGAAGGCTCAGCAGTCCGCGAAGTCGGGTCCACGGCATCAGTCTCTTCACTCTCCGCTGGAAGGTTGAAGTACTTCTCCGCAAAAGGAGAGAGAGTCTCGGACTTCTTGAAGTCGATGGAATCCTCATAGGCTGTGTAGAGTTCTTCGACGGCATTGAATAGGACGTTCTCCACCTCGGACTTGCAGAACCCTACAGCATCCACCTTGAAGTCTTCAGAATTCCAGTACTCCTCGCGGCCTTGTAGACGACCCTCCTCGCGACCCTGCAGGCGACCTTCCTCGTGGCCCTGGGCCTTGGCCTTAGCCAGCTTGGCCTCGAGCCCCGCCTTGGCCTCCGCGAGGGCTTCCGCGAGAACACCCTTCTCGTGGATCAGCTGCCTCCTCTCCGACTCGTTCCGCTGCTGATCCGCCTGGACCATCTTCCGCTCCCGACGCATGACAGCCTTGTGATCCTGAACCTGCTTAAGCAGGCCCGAAGCCATCTCGTCAAGGAGAGCTTTCTCCTTGGCCATCTTATTCCTGGCCGCCACAGCCTCGTCGAGGTCCACCTGGAGCTTGGCTAACGCGTCGGGGTCCGACTTAGCTTGAGCTTCCTCCAAAGCACCCTTGAGAGCCAGGATGAAGCCGAAGCAACGCTGCTGGTCCGCGGTTTCCTAAGATGGAAGGGAAAAAGGATTAGAATCCGATGGTCGAAGGCAAAGAACAATGACGAAAATAAAGCAAAGGAAAAGTCTTACCTCCATCCGAGGGATGGCCATAACACGGAGCTCCTCCTCGATGTCCTCCCGCGCCAAGGATATGGGTCGCCTCAAGGCCGGAGGAATTGACTCCGCCAGCAGATGCAGGGCCAATTCGGGATCAAGGTTTCCCCGCTAGAGTGGAACCCCTCGGAGGGACTCAATCGGGTTCCAAGGAACCGTCTCCTGGTCGGGGGTGAAAATCTTGTAAAGATTTTCATCCACCGGGAAAGGGGGGATGACCCTGGAACTTTCAGCCGGAGGAGCCACCTCGGTCGGTGGCTCGGGAGTCGGAGCAGACCACAGGATGCTCCGGCCTGGCTTGCGGCGGAGCAGACCACCTTCAGCGGGCTCCTCGGAGGAAGGAGAAGCCTCCAAATCAGTCACCTGACGGAACTGAGCTTCCGTCGGGGTTTCCTCCGTCGTCGGCGCCTGTGGAGTCGTGGCCCGGACTGGAGTAGCAGCTCGCCTCGGAGTGACAGCCTCCGATGGACCTGCGGTGGCGGGACGAATAAAGTCAGGAAGAGTATCCTTAGGGCACCAGATGATTTGACGATCGAAGTGTTGGTTCTTCCCAAAGACGTTGTAATATCCCGCCTTGAGAACGCGGGGGGTTTCTCCTCGAAGGATGTACTTGATTTCTCGGACCCGCGATTCCCGATCAGCGGGGATAAACTCCTTGGGAACCAGTTTCATATATCTTTTAATAGCACGACGGACACGCTTACCTTCCTCGGCGGTAGTGACCCCGAAGGCTTGGTCAATTTCCTCCCTCCTGGCACGCTTGGCCACGGCCCGCTCCTCGGTCGGAGGGGCAGCAGAAGGAGTGGCGGAAGAAGAAGCTCCCTTCTTAAGCGACTTTCGCTTCCTCTTGGAGCCACCTGGGACAGCATCAGTCTCGCCCTACTTCAACATGAGATCGGTCAGCAGAGAAGCCTTCTTGGCTGCAAAAATAAAAACAGAGTGGTTAGAAGAATTACCCAGATGACTAAGTCTTTGGAAACAGAATCGAGGAGCCGGACTCCAATATGAATCAAGTCCTTCTCCATGAGCTTGTTGGCGTCGAGGGGTATGAAGGAGTCCCCCCAACGGTAAAGCTGAACCAACTGGAGTGTGTTGAGGTCATCCTCGCTGTAGACCTCTAGCTTGGGGGCAGGGTCCGCCACGACCTCCCATCGGGGCCATGGGATAGAGCTATTTTGGATGAAGAAGTAATACTTCTTCCATCCGCTATTATCCGACCCCGAATCGCGAATCAGCACCCGATCCTTGTGGAACTTCCAGGTCTCGCTGTCCCAGCCGAAACGTGAAAGTTGTTCCTTTGTCCACTTGGGGAGTCGGGGGGAGAAGGAGCAGACACCAGCCTTATTGCACTTCATTCCGTAGAAGGTGCGGAAGAGCAGTAGACTGTACGTCCACTGCTGGCGGAGGCATAGAAGCTGGAAAGCATTCCACACACGGATGGCGTGTGGAGAGAAGGTACAAGGGTGAGTCCTGTAGAAGTTGCACATCTCCACCAGGTTCCCGTAGAAGGGGAATCGAATCCCCGCGCTTATCTGTCCGGCGGAGACGAACACTTCTCCCTCTCGAGGACGCGTGACGATATGCTTCCTCTTGACAGCAGGCTGAGACTCATAGGGGAAACGAGGTTCCCAATCCGAGGTAATGCACCCCTCTCGAAGAGCAACCTCATATGAGGTCTCAGAAATCTCATTAACAGCGAGTTCAAAGGTGAAAGGGGTCCTAGCCTCAGAACTAGCTTCGTGTAAAAACGGTTACAGATAGAAAAATTCAAGAAAGGAAGAGAGGATAATATCAGCAAATCACAAGAATAAAACAGGGAAGCCTTACCAGACATTGTCGATAGATGCTTAGTGAAGATGAAGAAGGATCGGGGAGATTAAAGGCCTTGGATCACTCGAAGCGCAGAAGAACTCTGGAGAAGAAAACTTCAAACTCAAGAATGGCGGAATTTCCAGAAACTGAGAGGGTGAAGAAGAAGTGAATAATGCCAAGGTTTCAGCTTTTATAAGCAAGAAGACAACTGGAAGGATATAATCTTAACCGTAGAAGACGAAACGATTCGATCCTGATTGTCAAGATTAAGAGGACGGTACGGAAGAGGCGTGGTGACGTAATAAGTGCTTTTTCAGAAAGCAACAGTCACGCTGATTTAAGCGTCGTTTCACAATCCCTAGCATTTAATGCGACAGTAACCGAGGGGTCTCCTCGGATTTGGCAACTGCCCATAAAGTCTAGTGGGCCCAAGGTAATCATGAGTAAGAAACTCTGCCATACGACAATCACGCGCAAGGCAAAAGCCTCCGATTGAGGTATCAAGAGGCCTGAAGGCAAGAGCCTTCGATGGCAATATCGGGGGGTAGGAACGAAAAAGCCTCCGACAGCGAGGTCAGAAGATCTGGAACTGGAAGACACGACGGACTAAAAGTCCCCCATGTCTTGGGGGCAAATGATGGGTTCCGATGTAATCGTTAGCCCTGTTAACAGCCAATGGACGGCGAGTAGGTCCAGTGGGCCTCGCGAAGGGCCGAGAAGGCCCAAAAAGCCCAGTACGAATGGCTCCGACCCTAGCAGTCCCGATGTATGAGCTGAATGCTCCTGATGAGAAGCCTCTGAGTAGGCCCCGATATGCCTTAGTAAAGGCCCCAATAATAAAGCCCCGCGGAGGCTGGACCTGTCTCGTGAGACAAAGGGTCCTGGATGGTGACCTAGAATGGAGACAACTCTGGAGTCCCCGACAGAAGTTGGGACTTGTGATCAGAGGATAAGACCGAGAAACCCGCCTACTAGATAGAGTAGTGGGAAGACGGTTAAAGATATAGATAAACTCCCCCAATATACACAGGGCGTGCCCGAGATACTCGGAGAGTGGGCAAGATACGCGGAGCGAGATATATGGAATCGTAGCGAGATATGCGGAATCATGGGCAAAACGGTCAATCACGGTACAGGTAACTGAGTAACTTCCCCTCCTATATAAAGGAGGAAGTTACCTCAGAAAACACCACTATCTAATACGCACTTAGATGACTGCTGCCACCCCATTGATCATATACTCATTTAAGCATCGGAGAGGGATTCTAGGTCACCACCCAGGTCATCCCCTTTTGCAGGATTACACGGAGCCCAGGAGTCCAAAGCTTTCCGTCAAGGACGTAACGGAGCTTCGACCGTGATCCAACATTTATTAAGCACTATTTTATCAAAACTGCATGAGAATTAAAAGTTATACGTGTAAAAAAATTCATAACAAATATAATTTTAATTTTTTTAGAGTTTTTTTAATTAGTGTTTTAAAAACTTATCATTTTTTAGTCCCTTACAATATTTGTTTTTTTATAATTATTTTTGTCATTGTAATTTGAAATAAAGATGAAATAAATATAATAATAATAATAATATAATACAGAAAAAGAATGGGTTGATGTTTGTAGGAAAGATGAAAGGTGAATTTGAAAAAAAAAAGGAGAAGAAACCTTCCGTGGAAAAATGCAAGAAAAGTCAGTCTTACTCTAAAAGAAATAAGTTTTGATTGAGTAAATTTTGTGTGGTTGCATAATATTCTAGGAAATTTTTATCATTTCTGGAAATAGGATAATTTTTCTCAAAACTCTCCCGATTTAGATCATTTTTTTTGGCAATTGCGTTGATGACAACAACAATGTTTTACCGTTGGATTTTTCACTTGGTTCTTGTCAGAAACATAGATATATTTTTATTGAAACAACATAATCGATTTATTTGATAAATCTTCAAACAAACTAACTAACAAACAAACACAGCTTGCTTTGCTTGTAAAATGAAATCAAACAGAAGAATCATCAGATGGATGAAGAAGAAAGAAGCAAGTGTGTTTGGTGTTAATTAGTTGGTGGTATTAGCATCATCATCATCTTCTTCTTCTTCTTCAAAGCGTATATGCTTTCCTTGAGGTGTTGGTAGTAGACCCTTCAACTTATCTTCTAGTTGTTCAGCAACCATGTCATCATCACTGTTGTAGATGAATCTTTTATGGTTCCTCCCTTTAATTAATTCCATATCCATATTCTCAATGCCTAAACATAGCTCATCCACTACTACAGACCATCCTTCTTCTCCAGTCTCATCATTACTAGTGTTGCTTACATTCACTTGGACAGACCAATCATCAGCACTGTCTTCTTCTTCTTCAGCATTCATCTTCGAAGAACAATCCTCCTCCATTAAACAAGATTCAATTACTTCTGATTTATCAGAGAAATCCAACAGCAGGGATCTTGTGATTTGGCTATTCATGCCTTCTTCTTCTTCTTCCTCCTCCTCATTCACTACTACCTGATTTTTTTAAACAAAACAAAAATAGATTAGTCGTGTGAGTAAGAATGATATATTTTATACAGATTGGAGAAATAGTTGAAATACCTGAGAAGTAAAGTTTGGTTGTGGATGAGTGAGAGTAGTGAAAACCTGGGGAGTGTTGGTGGGGGTGGGGGCGAGGAGGAGTCCCATGGGAGAGTGGACAAAATGATGATGGTGGAAGAAGAGAGGTCGAAATTCAACCTTAGAAACCTCACCGCCCTCTTCCTCAACCTTCTGCAGAAGGGTCTTCACCTGGTCTCTTAGGACAGCCTCCCCTGACCCGGGAGTAGTACTTATCTTTCGTCTCCTACTGCCCAAACATGCTGATGATGGAGTTTGCAACAAATTTCCCTTGGCAACTCCAACGATGGGTGAGTTATTTGTAATGTCAAGAAGCGCATTTTTACTACTTGTTTCCTGTTGTTGCCTCGATTTGGAATTGGATTCGTCGCTTCTCTCTGCCATTTCAACAAACATCATTAATCCAATTGATGAATGAAATGAAAACCATTCACCACCACATGCCTTCTCAACAATTAATTAATTGCAAAATATGATAAAGGGAGGGAGAGGTGCGAGGCTTACTTGAGATGACAGTGTTCTTGTTAATACTGGAAGCAGAAGCAGCAGCAGTTTGTGATCTGGTCACTCTTCTTGTTGACAACGGAGTCTCCATTGATGAACAGAAATCGCTTTTACGCCAAACAAATAATTACTGAAGAAAGGAGTTTGATTGGATCTTCTGCTCTGATCTTGAGGTAGAGAGAGAGAGAAAAAAAAGGATGGAGGGGAGGAATTTTGTAAGGGAAATGATGGGATTTGGATTTAAAAAGACGCCGCTGTTTGAGTTTAGAGAGAGATTATGGAATGTGACCGTTAGAGCGTCCCCCCCTACTCCTCCTATCCATAATCACAACTAGCCGTTGGAAGATTTCCCCATTTTTATTATTTATTTATATAATTTGTGGCAATAAGATTATTATTATTATATGTTGTGGAACACAAAACAAGTAATTAAATAGACGAGTGAAACGCGCGCGATATTATTCTTGGCCAAAAAATAAAACATGATATTATTATTTATACCTTTCACAAAAAAATAAAATATATTATTATTATACATATGGTATGACTCATCTATGGCCGTAGAAAAAGAAAAATTCTATTTTGTAATTAATGATGAACATCCAATAAATAGTAGAATAAATATGTATTTATAATAGAATATAGGGAATTGGACTTATAACTATAAGAGACTCTTAAAATATCCCATGTTGCTATATATTTTTTTCCCCTATTATAGGAGCTCCAAATTTTGTGTATGTTTATTAAAAATTTCAAATGACTAATTATGAATTTTCCACTCAATCTCACATTAAGTTGGACATAAAATGTACACGTAAACCACATCTAACTTACATATGGCACTGCTTCTTTTTTTTTTTTTTTTTTTTGCCATAAGAATAATCTGTATTAGTCGCAATCAAAATATTTAAGTCGGGATGTATTCCCTATCCTTTACAATCAAAGAAAATAAAGAGGGCGGGGTATATGTACCCAATCATGAAAACACGATCTCTTTCTATATTGGATAGCAATCCAATTAGTGCAAGCGTTACTACTTCGCGGAACCCACGACCATCGAACTTCTTGTAGTTTTGCGGAGCTAAGTAGTATAAACTCGATTTGGGTTGAGACTCGCCAGTTCATTCGTCCTGTCTCTCCCCGTAAATACTGCGCTACCTTCTTCGAATCTGTTTCAATAATTACCTTATTCCAGACCCTTGTTATTGCCAGGTTCACCCCTACTTTGATGGCCTCAACTTCTAATACCAGTGATCCACCTTTTGAATCACGAGCAATCCCTCATATTCCTCCCAGTTCCGGTCGCGCTCCCCAGGAGGCGTCACAATTGACTCTTACAAATTCTGGTGGTGGTGGTCTCCAGATTCCTTCCTCTGTTTGTTGTTCATTATCAGCAGCGGGATTTGTCTTTGCAGAGGTCGAATCGGATTGGACTCTCTGTTCTACATTACTGTCTAGTCCCCAATGCTCATTAAGTCCCGCATAGCAGCCAATCGTGACCTGCTGGGGTTTTGGAATGTCATTGTTAAACATTGCCCGACACTGTTCCTTCCAAATCGACCAACTGACGACACCAATGAGCCCCCACCTTTTCTTTCTTTTGTTCTTCCCCAATGCAAGGTCTCCTTTTAAAGCTGCTAGCCAAGCAGGAATGCTTGTTGCTGCAACCATATCTACTCTTACATTCAACGTCGCAAACCAGATGGGGGTTGTCCATGGGCATTGGTACAACATGTGTTCTACAGTTTCTTCCTCTTAAAAGAAACGATAGCACACTTTAATGTTCATTCCTCTGCGTCTCAGATTGGCACGTACCGAAATTGCATTTGTAGCTAATTTCCAGACAAGGGAACGTACTTTTGGCAGCGACTTCATTGCCCATATTTCTTTCCATCGCAGGTTGTATTGTTCGTTGCATGGCTGTCGGTATAGTATTTCTTCCTGTGGACCCATACTAGTCAGCTGCCTATACACCGAGTCGACTTTCAAACTTCCATCTTTGGTATAAGGCCTTAATAGCTCATCTGGTTTTGGTTGTTATGGTAGCGGATTCCGGACAATTTCCTCCTTCTGTACGGCGGTCAGCTGGTGCTCGATTGGTCACAGGTCCCAATATTGAGGCTCTTCCGTTATTAGTTCAGCCACCTTCTGTTTCAGTTGTCCGAGTATTAAGTCATCGGGTGGCGCTACCCTGAAATTTGAGATCCCTGGCACCCAAGCATCATTATAAATGTTGATATTATGTCCGTCACCCACCCTACAAATTCCATTATCCATTTGAACATCCCTACCCGCCAATAGGCTAGTCCAAGCCCACGAAGCTTTTTCGCCTTTTGTTGCATTCGTTAAACTGGTTCTTGGGAAATAGAGGCCTTTAAGCATCATTGCCCAAAAAGCATTGGGATTTTTGAAAAAGCACCATGCCATTTTCGTGAAGAGCGCCATGTTGTAACTTTAAAGCTCTTTAAACCTGAGACCACCACATTCTTTTGGTTTAGTCAACGTAGCCCAACTTCTCCAAAGGATCTTCCTTTCGCCCGCACGTTTTCTCTACCAAAATCGGGCGATTAATGAGTTTATCTCAGCACACCAAGTCTTGGGAAAAAGAAATATACTCATCGTATAGGTAGGCATCGCCGTGACCACCGCCTTGATTAAAACCTCTTGTCCCGCATAGTTAAGCAATAAGGATTTCCACCCATTCACTTTAACACCAATTCTTTCCTTCAAGTAACCGAGCGCCTCTTTCTTAGAACGTCCCCAAATCGTGGGAAGTCCCAAGTATTTTCCCAGGTTGCGTGTAGCTCGGAAGCCTAGAATACTTTCCACCTCCCCTTTCGATTCCTCCCGTACGTTAGAACCAAAATAGACGTTTGATTTATCTGAATTAATTCCTTGTCCCGAGGCTTGACAATAATCCTGGAGGATGTGTGTAAGTATTGCGGCATTTCGACATGAGGCTTTGATAAAGAAGGCTAAGTCGTCCGCAAAAAATAGATGATGCAAGATTGGACAGTTTCTCTTTAGGCGAATTCCTTCTAACTCTCCTTCCTCCAGTGCACGTTTTATCTTCCTAGAAAGTACATCGACCACTAAAATGAAAAGGTAGGGCGATAGGGAGTCACCTTGCCTTATTCCACTCGTCGGCTTGAAAACCTGCGTTTTCTTCCCATTAAGCATGATTCGGTACGTAACCTATGATACACACAAATGGATCCATTCAACCCATCGATTGCAAAACCCCATCCTTGTTAAGAACTCTAAAAGGAAATCCCACTCCACACGGTCATATGCTTTTTGCATGTCCACTTTCACTACGCACTCTTCTCCTCGAGCACCGCCCCTATTCCGCAAATAGTGGAACGCTTCGTGTGCGACAATGATGTTATCTTGTATTAACCGTCCGGATACAAATGCACTTTGGAAGGGAGTGATCATGTCCAACAAATACGACTTTAATCTATTTACCAATACCTTCGAAATGATCTTATAAGAGAAGTTGTAGAGGCTGATCGGTCGAAATGACTTGGTGCACGCGGATTTGGGACCTTGGGGATGAGTGTGATATCTGTGTTTCAAAACGACGATGGGATAGTGCCGGTTTTTGGAATTGTTGGACCATCTCATACAAATCTTTACTGACCACATTCCAGTATCGATGAAAAAATAAGTCAGGAAATCCATCCGGTCCCGGTGCCTTTGATCTCCCCTACTGAAAAACGACTTCTTTTACCTCTTCCATAGTCACTTCTCGTATAAGTTGCGCATTCGTTTCCACAGTGACTATATGCGGTATCTCATTCACCAATGATCTCCATTCTCTCTGGCCTGTCGTTGTGAATAGTGACTGGAAGTAGCAGTTCAATATTACCCCAATCGTGTCCTCATCTCGGACTACAATACCTTCACCGTTTTTGATTTGTACGATTTTGTTTCTACGCCTTCGATCAACCGTGGACATATGGAAAAACTTAGAGTTGCGATCCCCGTAGTTTAACCATTTGATTCGGGACCGTTGACGCCAATAAAACTCTTCACGTTTCCATAACTCGCCTAGCTTCCTGCATAGAATCTTTTCTTCGTCCTGAGATTGTGCACTTTGGACTCCCTCCCTAAGTCGTTTGATGTCAGCATATGTCTCCTTAATTAAACGTCGGTTATTGCCGAATTTTTACTTACTCCATCGATACAACTAGCTTCGACATTTTTGAAGTTTTTGCCCGACCAAATTCCCTCGCATTTGTGTCCATTCGATTTCCGCTTTCCATGTTTCTTGAATAAGAGGATCACATTTTCCATGTTCAGTCCACATTTCCTCGAATAGGAACAATTTCGGGCCCCGCGCGTCCTCATATTCTGGGACAAGGATGATTGGGCTATGATCAGATCCAATTGACGGCTCGTGGAAGACTTGTGCCTGCGGGTTGTTCATCAGCCACTCCGATTTAACCATCATTCTATCTAATCGTTCCCTGACAAGTATGCCATTCCGTTGGTTGTTTGACCAGGTGTGGATCGGTCCTGATGGTGCAAATCAAGTAGTGCAGCATATTCTATCATTTCGTTAAAAAGATCCATGCGTGCTTGTTCTTTCCTTTGACCACCGATCTTCTCATGATGAAATCGAATCTCGTTGAAATCACCAACACATAACCATGGTCCAGTTCTCCCTCTCGCAATTCCCTTAATCACCTCCCATCTTTCGACTCTTTTACTCAGTTGCTCGGGGTCACCATATACGTATGTGAGGTACCATATTTTACCTTCTTCATTGCTAACCTTGCAATTGATAATGTACTTCGATTAGTAGTACACTTCGACATTTACATCACTAGTCCACCATAGTGCCAAGCCCCCGGATCTTCCTACTGGCTCAATATACTCCGCACTCTTCATCTTGAGTTCTCTTCTAACACGATCACACACCTCCGACTTATTTATTTTTCTCCATGAGGCAAATAATATTCGACTTATATCTACCCCATAGATCCTTCAAGTGTGGCACCGTCAGGTCGGATCCAAGTCCCAGACAGTTCCAACTGAGTAGACTCATGGCCCCTGTGTGGCTGTATCGGGACAACCACCAGAACCCATGTCATTTGAGCAGACGATGATACCATCAATTTCCTTTTCAAGAGACATGACGCTAGCAGCAGGATCCAATCTGGAGATTGGAAGATCTGGTCCGTTCGACTGCCTTCACGAGGGGTAGAGGAGCGGACAATCTAAGAATCGCAAAAGGCACCAAGATGCAGACAGAGATCTGAACCAGTGAATCACTTCTGTGAGGGAGACGATGCGTTTCACCAAAAAAAACGCGATGAGAAGCTAAGGGCGGAAATCGCCACTTAGCTCTGATACCATGAAGAGTTTGTGGCAAAGGGTGAAACCCTAGCAGAGCAAAAGAGAGAAAATGGCAAAGAGGGTTCATCCCAAGGAGTTCCTTCATCCGGTCCTCAGTCCCCCCAACTTCCTGATCTAATATAGAAAATACAATATCCAATATTACAACAAGGAACAATTAGCCCGGATAAACTAACAAGCCAGGCCCGGGCCAGACCCAACAAAACTATACAAAGCCCAAACATAATTATAAACAATCAGCCCAAATACAAGAAGAAGTGCAGCTTGATCCAATACACTTTTCAAGTAGCAGACTTTTTAACATCACTAGTACTTTTGGTCCCCTCCATCAATTTCTTCCATCGTTGCAATCCCTTCTTGCTTCTTCTAGTCAAATTCCAAGGTCGAGTTCCAACCATCCATGAACCGTACATAGGATAACCAGGTTTTGCCTCCGATCGGACAATTTCCTCCTTGCAAACGCAACTGAATGTCCAAGTCTTCCACATCCATAGCACATGTCTTGTAGCCTCTCGTATTTAACCTCAGCCCACTTTTCTTCACCTTCATCGTTTGTCCACCAGAAACCTGGGAGTAGTGGTTTTGTTGCATCAATTCGCACCTTAATCTGAATATATCTCTAGTGTGACCCGTTTCTCCACCGATTGGCTCTACCTCTATCAGCTCACCCATGTTCTCCCCTGTTGGATCACGGGCGAAGCTCCGTTACGTCCTTGACGGAAAGCTTGAACTCCTGGGCTCCGCGTAATCCTGCAAAAGGGGATGACCTGGGTGGTGACCCAGAATCCCTCTCCGATGCCTAAATGAGTATATGATCAATGGGGTGGTAAGCAGGAATCTAAGTTCGTATTAGAGAATGTGTTTTCTGGGGTAACTTCCTCCCTTATATAGGAGGGGAAGTTACCCAGCTACCTGTGACCATGCTTGGCCGTTGTACCCATGATTCCGTATATCTCGCTACGATTCCATATATCTCGCTCGGGATTCCATATATCTCGCCCCACGCTCCGCGTATCTTGCCCACTCTCCGAGTATCTCGGGCACGCCCTGCGTATCTCGGGGGAGGTTATCTATATCTTAACCGTCTTCCCACTACTCTATCTAGTAGGCGGGTTTCTCGGTCTTATCCTCTGATCACAAGTCACAACTCCCGTCGGGGACTCCAGAGTTATCTCGTTCTAGGTTACCACCCAGGACCCCTTGTCTCACGAGACAGGTCCAGCTTCTGCGGGGCTTTATTATCGGGGCCTTTACAAAGGCATATCGGGGCCTACTCAGAGGCTTCTTGTCGGGAGCATTCAGCTCATATATCGGGACCACTAAAGTCGGGACCCTTCATATTGGGCTTCTGGGCCTCCCAGGCCTTTCACGAGGCCCACTGGACTTACTCGCCGTCCATTGACTGTTAACGGGGCTAACGATTACATCGGAACCCATCATTTGCCCCCAAGACATGGGGGACTTGCGGTCCGTCATGTCTTCCAGTTTCAGACCTCCCGACCTCACTGTCGGAGGTTTTTATGTTCATACCTCCCGATATTACCATCAGAGGCTTTTGTCTTCAGGTCTCTTGATATCTTGATCGGAGGCTTTTGCCTTGCGCATAATTCTCGAATGACAGAGCTTCTCACTCATGGCTGCCTTGGGCCCACTGGACTCTATGGGCAGTTGCCAAATCCGAGGAGACTCCTCGGTTACCGCAGCATTAAATGCTGGGGATTATGAAACGACGCTCAAATCGGCGTGACTGTTGCTTTCTGAAAAAGCACTTATTACGTCACCACGTCTCTTCCGTACCGTCCTCGCAATCTCAACGATCACGATCGAATCGTTTCATCTTCGACGGTCAAGATTAAGTCCTTCCAGTTGTCCTTTTGCTTATAAAAGCTAAAACCCTGGCATTATTCACTTCTCCATCGCCGTCTCAATTTCTGGAAGTTCTGCCATTCTCGAACTCGAAGTTTCTTCTCCAAATCTGTTTTTCTCTTCGAGTGATCCAAGGCCTTCAGCCCTCCAGATCCTTCTTCATCTTCTGGTGGACGGTTGAGGCCACTGCCATGAGAGGGTTGATGGTGGTCCTCCCGATAATAGCGTTATACGTTCCCGCGGACTCTACCACGACGAAATCCACGTTCCGCCGCTCCATTTTCCAACCACTACCGAACTCCACCGGTAAGGTAATCATCCCCAACGGATAGGAAGTAGATCCTGAGAATCCTACCATCGGGAAATTCACCTGCGTCAGGTCTGTTGGATCACGGTGGAACTCCGGCACGGACCTTGACGGCAATCCTAGCTCCTTTGCTCCACGCAATCCTGCAAGAGGGGATAGACCGGGCGGTGACCCGGAATCCCTCTCCGATGCTTAAATGAGTGCCTCGTCTGACTGGCAAGCAACAGATATCAAAAGTATTCAATTTCAACGTAAGTCATCTGAGGTGACCTCCTGCCCTTTTATAGGAAAAGAGGTGCCTCAGGTACCTGGTGAACCGTTGGGGGTGGTTAGCCCGTATCCCGCTTATCTCGTACACGATCTCACGTATCTTAGCCATGCCCCGCGTATCTCGGCCACGATCCGTGTATCTTAACCACGTTCCGTATATCTCGGCCACGCCCCGCATATCTTGGCTTTATCCTCTGATAACGAGTCCCGACTTCCGTCGGGGACTCCAGAGTTATCTCGTTATGTCACCGCTTGGGGCCCCTCGTCATCGTGACAGGGCCAATCATTCTCAGGGATTCGTCATCGGGGTCTTCTTAAAGGCTTCTTATCGGGAGCTACTAGCTCCACTGTCGGGACCGACTCTTGTCGGGACCCTACTTCGTCGGGACTCCCTTCATCGGGACCCTTCTCCTAGGTCATCGTGACCTTTGCTCTGGGCCTGGTGGGCCTGTTTGCCGTTTCCTCGCCATTAAAGGACCTGACGGCTATAATCGGACCCATCATTTGCCCCCAAGACATGAGGGACTTTTAGTTCGTCGTGTCTTCCAACTCCCGATTTTTCCAATACTAGAGTCGGGGATCTACTCCTTGGTTCAGTTACTTAAAGATATCAGTCTTCTCCTCTACGTTTCCTCAGGGTTTTATGGATAACTGCTATATCCCAAGGGTCTCTTCGGTTTTCTAGTGCATTAAATGCAGCAGATGATGGAGTGACGTTTTCGACCCACGTGCCTGATTTTTCGCGCCTGTCCTTTTCTGAAAAGTGCTTTTCAGGCCGTTTCATCATTACGCCCGTTGTCCTTCTGCACGTTTCATCTCGACGGTTCAGATTAAGACCTTTCGAATTTGACGACTCGGATCGAAGTGTCCTTTCAACTGTCTTCTTCGACTATAAAACCCTAGCCACAGTCACAATTTAACTTTTACCGTCTTCGAATTCTCAAAAGCTCTCTGCGATTCTTCTGCAATTCCCAGCTCTGTGCTTTCGAAGATCCTTGGAATCTTCTCCGATCATCTTTCCGGCGACACTTCGTTCATCTTTTTCAACCTCTACTCCACCATGTCTGGTAAGGAAACATTCTTCGTTGCTCGTTCGTCTTTTCCTTTTTAATTTCTTCCAGAATCCCACTGTATTTTCTTGCCCTGGTTGCTTTTCAGACAGCGGTTCCAGCTCCGAGGGGAGAAAACCTTTTAAATTTGATTATGCTCCGAATGAAATTTCCACCACTGCTTACGATGCAGCTCTCCGAGAGGGTTGCATCACCCTCACCTGGGAACCTCGCTTCCCGTATGATCGGCATCGTCCCTCGAGTGACCCTGAGGTTACTCGTCCCCAGAAAGGGGAGGTATTTGTCTCTACGGGACAAATATCAGCGGGGATCAGGTTCCCCTTCTGCGGTAACCTGGTCGAACTGTGCCAACATTACCAAACACACCCTACTACCTTCTCTCCTCATGCCATCCGCATTTGGAACGCCTTTCAAGTCCTCTGTCTCCGACAGAAGTGGGTCTACAGCCTCCAGCTTTTCCGGACTTTTTACGGGCTGAAATGCAACGAGGCGGGGGTTTGCGCCTTCTACCCTCGGATGCCCAAATGGAGTAAGCAGCAGCTTGCCCGGCACGGTTGGACCAGTGACACCTGGAAGGTGGTCAAGGGTGGGGGACTCTTGATTGACACGGGGTCTGACAACAGTAGCTGGAAGAGGAGCTACTTCTTCATCCAACATTCTTCTATCCCTTGGCCTCGGTGGGAGGTGGCAGCAGACCCTCCGCCTGCTTTCCACTCCTATGCTGATGAGGACTTCGAGACCCTTCAATTGATCCAGCTTTATCGTTGGGGGGAGTCCTACACTCCTCTCAATGCTAACTCTCTGGTGGAGCGGGACCTGGTGCATACTGGGGTCCGACTCCTCAGTATTGTCTCTGGGGGGCAGCTCTTCGACGGCCCTTCTAGCATGGTCCCTTGGGTAAAATCTCTAACTTTTTCTTCGTTTATTGTTTGCAGCCAAGAAGGTGTCTGTGCTGACCGATTTCTTCCTTAAGCAGGGGGAGACCGATGCTGTCCGCCCCTCGCGGAAGAGGAAGTCTGCCAAGAAGGCTGCTGCTGCCAGGTCGGGGTCTCCTTCAACGGAGCAACC
Organism: Clarkia xantiana subsp. parviflora; assembly: GCA_036873135.1. Lineage (NCBI taxonomy): Eukaryota > Viridiplantae > Streptophyta > Magnoliopsida > Myrtales > Onagraceae > Clarkia > Clarkia xantiana. Next base: position 6,351,016 of record JAPTYO010000022.1, read on the forward strand.
CAAGCGACCGCGGGTGGATCTGGACCAACTCTTCGAGGTCCAGAATGCTGAAGAAGGTAAACAACTCCGACTCGCTATTAAATCATATAAAAGGATGGTTCCGTCGGACTTGATTTCCTCGACCAAGGAGGGCCGAATTGCTGATGTCAAGAGGATCCTTCGAGGTGAAACTCCCCGGGTCTTGAAGGCGGGTTACTATCACTTCCGCGGGAAGGATCAATACGTCTCCCGACGTATCATTTGGTGTAAGAATCCCGATGAACTTCCTGACTACCTATCTGAAGCTCTTCATCCTCCAGGTGCAGGTCGCTCGGGAGCTTCCTCGGGGGCTGCAGCTTCTACAGATGCACCGCCTTCAGCGGGGGTGCCTCCCTCAGCTGGAGAGAAGGCACCATCTGGTGAACAGTTTCGCCAGGTGGAGACCCTGGACTCCTCCGAGGAGACCGGCGGGGTTGATCCCCCTCAGCAGCGTCGGAAGGCGGGGCAATCCCCCTTGAAACCAATCCCTCAGGGGCCGCTTCCCTCGTCTTCTCCACAGCAGCGGGAGCTCTCTCCCATCCATGACTTTTCTCCCTCTCCTGTCCGGGCTGAGACGGAGATGTGCCCTTCTCTTCCCCGTCCCATCTCTCCCATGTCTCTCGACAGGGACTTCTATAGGCCCTTCAACCCTTCGCAGGCCAATGCCCTTTGGGCTCCGAACCAGACGCTTCAGGGAGTCCCGCTCACACAAGGGGAACAGGACCAAGAGCTGGCCCTGCATCTTCTGGCGGGTTCCATCCTGCCTTCTATGCGACATCCGATTTACCTCAGTCGGACGCATATGGAGCGGGACGTCAGGGATATGGCTGTGCGCCGCATCGAGGTGAAACTTCACTTTTTCCTTATTGATCAATAAATCGAGTCTTTTGTCCCTCTAACACTTTTTCCTTTTGACTGCAGGAGCTCGGGGATTACAACCGCCTCATCGGGTATGTCATTGCCTACGATGAGGCCCGGGAGCGGGACCGCGGAGTCCGTGAGCAGCTTCAGGCGGATCTCCAGGCTTCCCAGTCTTCGCGGGGGAAGCTGGCCAAGGAGCTGGCTGCCCTCAATGAGAAGATTCGGGGTCTTCAGCAGCAGATCGCGGACTTCGAGGGGCTCTTGATGCAGGAGCGGCAGGAACGGGGGGCAGTCGTGGATCGGCTGACCCAGGAGAAGAAGGCCGCCGAGGACCAGCTGGTCCTCGAAAAGAAGGCTCTGGAGGAGCTGATTGCGGGGTTCCCGGCGCGGCTGGCCGAAGCGGAGGCCAAGGGTCGGGAGGACTATCGAAGGTCGGAGGTCTTCCAAGCTGACGCTCCGAAGTTCTTCAGCGCGGAGGTGGAGAACACTCTCTTCAACGCCGTTGAGGAGCTCCACCTGGAGTACGGGGACGCCATCAATTTTGACAAGTCTCCTTCCCTCGCTCCCTTTGCGAAGAAGTACTTCGCTCTTTCCGAGGAGAGTGATGGGGGGAGTACTCCGGTAGTTGTCGAGGATGCTTCTGAGCTTCCAAGTGCAGACGCCCCGATAGCCAATCCTCCCGAAGCCAATCCTGCAGACCCCTCTGCTGCTGCTGACAAGGACCAAGCTTGAATGCTTTTATCTTAAAGAGTCCTTGTATTTTCTTCTCTTGCTTCGTCGTCGGGCCTTCGAGCCCTTTATCAATATTAGACTCCTTTAACTCCGATCTTTTTGTTGTCTTTCGTCTTTTCCGACTATTTAACAACGTGCACCACCTAAGGCGACTTAACCTTGAGTGCATCACTTAAGATGACTTAGTGCTTGGCAGTCGAAACTTCGATACTTACGAATTTCTTTTGATGTCCTTCCGACGATCTAATAACTTGCACCACTTAAGGCGACTTAATATCGAATGCATCACTTAAGACGACTTTAATAGTTACTTAGGATAAATTTAAGAATCGTGCACCACTAAAGGCGACTTTCATCGTGCGCCAGTGAAGGCGACTTTCCTCATGCACCACTGAAGGCGACTTTCATCGTGCACCACTGAAGGCGACTTTCACCGTGCACCACTGAAGGCGACTTTCACCGTGCACCACTGAAGGCGACTTTCCTCGTGCACCACTAAAGGCGATTTTCACCGTGCACCACTGAAGGCGACTTTCCTCGTGCACCACTGAAGGCGACTTTCATCGTGCACCACTGAAGGCGACTTTCACCGTGCACCACTGAAGGCGACTTTCCTCGTGCACCACTAAAGGCGATTTTCACCGTGCACCACTGAAGGCGACTTTCCTCGTGCACCACTAAAGGCGACTTTCATCGTGCACCACTGAAGGCGACTTTCACCGTGCACCACTGAAGGCGACTTTCCTCATGCGCCACTGAAGGCGACTTTCATCGTGCACCACTGAAGGCGACTTTCCTCTTGCGCCACTGAAGGCGACTTTCATCGTGCACCACTGAAGGCGACTTTCCTCGTGCACCACTAAAGGCGACTTTTACACTTGACATAAATCTAAGGACAACCCTTGTTTGGAAGCAACCTCTTTATTTATTGGCATAAAATAGGTTTACATCGAATTAAACGATAAATCGCATACACCACTTAAGGCGATTTTTCATCGGGCACCATCTAAGGCGACCTTATTGGGCACCACTTAAGGCGACTTTATTGGGCACCACTTAAGGCGACTTTCTTCAAGCATGGTTTTTCTTCGAGTGTTCGTCACTGCGAATGTTTCATCGTTCTGCCATCGAGGTCTTCCAGATACTTTCTCACTTGAGAGTCGTTAAACGGTGGGCCATTGTCGCTGGTCATCACCTTAGGAATCCTACATCTGGACACGATGTGGGTTCGGAGGAATTTGACGATCTGATTCCCCGTTGTTCTGGCTAATGCCTTCGCCTCTATCCATTTTGAAAGATAATTGATAGCTACAAGTAAATACTTACATTGTCCTTGTGCTTGTGGAAGAGGTCCCACCAAGTCGATGCCCCACTGCGCGAAGGGCCCAGCGCTCTTGATGGATGTCAGGCAGGAAGCTGGGGCCACAATACTCGGGGCGTACCTCTGGCACGCGTCGCATGATCGGACCAACGCCATTGCTTCTTTGCTCATCGTGGGCCAGTAATAGCCCAAGTTCACCATACGAGAAGCCTTTTCCAGGAAGTGCATCTTCCGGTGGTTTATCGGAGACTGCATTTCCTTGATTGTCCTCAATTTCTCTGGGTTTACTTCAATTCTTCTTCGGTTCATCTTGGAGCCCAAACACCTCCTTGAATGGACTTTAAAGGCGTACTTTGTCGGGTTCAAGCGAACTTGACGGAGCTTTACCCGTTCAAATGCCATGGTGAGGTTGTGCACGTGATCCTTAGTTTGTCGGGACTTCACCAGCATATCATCCACGTAGGCTTCCACGGTTTCTCCCAACGTATCTTTCAGATCTTTTATGGGGACGGAATGTCCGGACTCTTCTCTGGGATCTGTGTCTGTCTGGAGGACAGTCATGGCCTCTCGCCTCCTCCTCCGGGTGGCATTAACATAGCATTTTCGGGAAGCCACCTGGTCACCTCTCCCCGACTCCGTGGTCGGTCGAGAACTTCATCTTCTGGTGCACAGTCGAGGCAACTGCCATTAGTGGATTGATGGTTGTTCTCCCGATAATTGCGTTGTAGGTCCCAGCAGAATCAACCACGACAAATTCCACGTTCCTCCTTTCTGACTTCCATCCGCTACCAAACTTTACTGGTAAGGTGATTACTCCCAACGGGTAGGAAGTTGAGCCAGAGAACCCGACCATCGGGAAGTTTGCCTCCTTCAGATCTTTCTTCGTCTTCCCCATGGCCTCCAACGCGTCCATGAATAGAATGTCGGAGGAGCTTCCTCCGTCAATCAGAATTCTCTTCATCTCGAACCTGTCTACATCCAGAGTTACTACTAAGGCATCGTCGTGCGGGGTCTCCACACCTATGAGATCTTCCGACGAGAAGGAGATCATCATCTCTTCTTTCAAGGTCCAAGATCGAGACCTCTTACCCAGTACCACCGCAGTAGGAATCCTAGAGGCGTAAACCTCTCGAGCGGATGAGGTATCCCCTCCAGCGGCAAATCCTCCATGAATCACATTGATGACTCGTCTTTCTTTGTGAACACCGGATGACTCTGGATCAGTTCTCTTTTTCTTCGGGGACCGATCGCGGGATTGGGAGTGGGACCGCGATCGGGACCGAGAGCGGGACCTGCATCGTTTGTCTCCAACAAACTCCTTGAGCTTTCCCTTCTGGATTAGCTTTTCAATCTCCTTTTTCAGCTCTCGACAGTGATTAGTGTCATGGCCATTTGCGCGGTGAAACCGACAATAGCGATCTGTGCGGGACCCCAAGAATTCTCCATCTTTCTTCGGGGGGTATCTGGAGATACCTTGTTGTTCCATGACTGTCAGCACTTCCGCCATGGAGCAGTTGAGAGGGATGTCGAGATCTTCCTTCTTATCCTTCCTTGGAGGACGTCTATCATCCCCCCGACCAGAGCGACCTCGGTCCCGACTACCTTCATGCTTGCCTTTTGACTTACGGTCGTCGAAAGGCTTGCTCGACTGATTCCCTTTGTTCGATTTTGGGGGCTCCAGTTCTCCTGCGGCTATCTTTGACTCCTGGACATCGATCTGCCGCTTCACTCTCTTCTGTAATGCTTCCATATTCCACACAGGTTTCTCGGCCACGCTGTGCATCAGGTCGGAACCATAGGGGGCCGTCAGGTTCCGAATGAAGGTACGAATTGTTTCGCCCTCCGAGATCTCCTCGTCTATCTCCGCCACACTGGCCGTGTACCGCTGGTAGTAATGTGCCAGTGATTCGTCGGGCCTCTATACCACCAGGGTGAGGGACCTCACACTCTTCAGCAGACGTCGGCGACCCTGGTACTGTCGAATGAAGCGGTCGTGCATGTCAGCCCAACAGGTGATGCAGCCTGGGGGTAGACTAAAGAACCAGGTCAGGGCTCTTTCTCCCAGTGTATTAGGGAACAGGGTACACACGATGTCCTCTGTCGGGGCTCTACCCAGACACGCCATAAGATGCTTCTGGACATGACGAACTGGATCTCCTTCTCCGTCATACTCTTTGATCTCGAGGATACCCAGCCCTGGCGGGGCGAGGGTATCTATTAGGCGGGGAACGAAGGGATGAGTGGATCGATCCCTCAACTCCGAGACCAGCGGCTTCTGTTCTCCCATACAGATGTTCACGATCTTTACCACCTGGTCGGGAGTGATGGGGCCATTCAGGGGAATGGTCATGTGCTGAACTGGTCCTGGCCCATCAACCACGAACTTCTCCGGCTGACCGGTCATCTTACCTCCTTCCTGACCCTGGGGTGGGGCTTCCTGTACGTTCCGACCCTCTGTTGGTAGGGTTGCTTCTTCCAGCGGAGGCATCTCCTCCTGCCTCCTTGCAGACTCCCTTCGGTCTAAGAGAGCCTCTACAGCCGCTAGGAACATGGGCATGGCCTCCGCCACGGCCCTTGTCAAATCTGCAGTCGGGGGGGCCTCCTGCCCCCTGTTATCCTGGTGTCGAGGGGCAACTTCTTCGGGATGCGATCCATTGTGCTCCCCTAACTGGGAGAGTTCAGCTGGGGGATGATTTTGATTTTCTCCTTGCTCTGGTACTGAATTCAGGTTTGTTGCAGCAGGGTGACGGGAACCACCAGATTGTCCCCTTCTGTTCTTGCCAGCCACCATCGAGCGAGTAGAAGGCATATCAGCTTTTTGTTAGTTCCCACAGACGGCGCCAATGTTGGATCACGGTGGAACTCCGGCACGGACCTTGACGGCAATCCTAGCTCCTTTGCTCCACGCAATCCTGCAAGAGGGGATAGACCGGGCGGTGACCCAGAATCCCTCTCCGATGCTTAAATGAGTGCCTCGTCTGACTGGCAAGCAACAGATATCAAAAGTATTCAATTTCAACGTAAGTCATCTGAGGTGACCTCCTGCCCTTTTATAGGCAAAGAGGTGCCTCAGGTACCTGGTGAACCGTTGGGGGTGGTTAGCCCGTATCCCGCTTATCTCGTACACGATCTCATGTATCTTAGCCATGCCCCGCGTATCTCGGCCACGATCCGTGTATCTTAACCACGTTCCGTATATCTCGGCCACGCCCCGCATATCTTGGCTTTATCCTCTGATAACGAGTCCCGACTTCCGTCGGGGACTCCAGAGTTATCTCGTTATGTCACCGCTCGGGGCCCCTCGTCATCGTGACAGGGCCAATCATTCTCAGGGATTCGTCATCGGGGCCTTCTTAAAGGCTTCTTATCGGGAGCTCCTAGCTCCACTGTCGGGACCGACTCTTGTCGGGACCCTACTTCGTCGGGACTCCCTTCATCGGGACCCTTCTCCTAGGTCATCGTGACCTTTGCTCTGGGCCTGGTGGGCCTGTTTGCCGTTTCCTCGCCGTTAAAGGACCTGACGGCTATAATCGGACCCATCAAGGTCCTTCTTCGTCTTTCCCATAACTTCCAGAGCATCCATGAAGAGAATGTCGGAGGAGCTCCCTCCGTCTATCAGGATCCGTTTCATCTCGAATCCGCCCACGTCAAGGGTCACGACCAAGGCGTCATCATGGGGGCTCTCCACGCCTATCAAATCCTCCGCTGAGAAAGAAATCACCATTTCTTCCTTTATACTCCACGACCGAGACCTTTTGCCTAGCACCACAGCGGCAGAGATGCAGGAAGCATAATTCTCCCGAGAAGCGGAGGTGTCACCTCCCGCCGCCATTCCTCCGTGAATGAAGTTAATGGTCCCCCGCCTCTCCATACGGGCACCTGAACCGGAGGCTTCCAGCTCAACCTTCTTTTTCTTCGGGGATCGATCACAGGATTTGGAACGGGACCGTGACCGACTTTTGGAACGGGATCGGCACCGCCCCCTTCCGACGAACTCCTTCAGCTTCCCCTTCTGAATCAGCTTCTCTATCTCCTTCTTCAACTCCCGAAAGTTATCTGTGTCGTGATCATTGGCTCGATGGTACCGACAGTAACGATCAGAGCGGCCTCCCAAGAACTCACCTTCTTTCTTCGGGTGGTCGGGCGAGACCCTGCCGATCCATCACAGCCAGCACGGAGGTCATCGAGCTGTTGATGGGAACAGTACGACCCTCGCGGTTGTCTTTCCTCGGAGGACGCTTGTCCTCTCTTCTCTCGGGGCGACCACGGCTCCTACTTCCCTCCGATTTGTCGCTCCCTTTGCGATCATCCGACAGCTTGGACGATGGCTTTCATCTTCCTGATTTCGGAGGATCGAGCTCTCCGGCAGCAATCTTCGACTCCTGCACGTCGATTTGCTGCTTCACCCTCGCTTGCAGGGCCTCCATACTCCACACAGCCTTCGCGGCTACGCTGTGCATCAGATCAGAGCCATATGGAGCAGTCAGGTTCCGAAGGAAAGTTCGGATGGTCTCTCCCTCCGATATCTCCTCATCGATCTCCGCAGCACTAGCAGTGAATCGTTGGTAGTAATATGCCAACGACTCATCGGATCTTTGCACCACCTGGGTCAAAGACCTCACGCTCTTAAAGAGACGCCTACGCCCTTGATATTGCTTGATGAAGCGATCACGCATGTCGGCCCAGCACGTAATACTCCCCGGCGGTAGGCTGAAAAACCATGTCATGGCCCTTTCTCCCAAGGTGATCGGAAACAATGAACATATGAGGTCATCATTCGAAGTCCTACCCATACAGGCCTGGACATGCCTCTGAACATGGCGAACCGGATCCCCTTCACCATCATACTCCTTGATGGTCGGAATACCTAGCCCGGGCGGGGCGACGGTATCTATCAATCGCGGAACAAAAGGATGGCTGGATCGATCCCTCAGCTCCGACGTCATTTGCTTCTAGTCACCCATGCAGATGTTGACAATTTTCACCACCTGATCGGGGGTGATGGGGCCATTCAAGGGAATGGTTCTGTGTTGCACTGCTCCGGGACCATCGACCACGAACTTCTCCGAGTGCACGGGCTCCTTGCTCCTATTCCTGGGCTGAACCTTCTGAACCTCCTGTTCTTCTGGAACCACTCTTGGGGGTGGTGGAGGCAACTCTTCTCGCGGAGGCAACTCCTCTGCCCTCCTGACAGCCTCTCTCTTGTCCAACAGAGCCTCCATGGCCGCCAAGAACATGGGCATAGCATCTGCTACTGCCTTGGCCAGCTCTGAGTTTGAGGAAGAACCTGCTTCCCTTCGCGGGATTTCCTCTATGTGCCCCACCGGGTTCGGAGGAGCATCTACCACCCTTCGCGGGACATCTTGCCGGTGCACCTCCGTGTCTCGGACTGAGACCTCATAATCATCACCATGCCCCCCTGTCTAAGAAGCGGCAGGGTGCTCACCTTGTTCAGCAGCATATTCCGGCAGCGCGGAATTCAGGGTTCCAGCAGGGCGAGAGCTGCCGGCCTGGACTTGCTTCTTCTTGCCACCACCGGCCATTGATCTGGTAGAAACTTTTTTGGCTTTTCGTTACGCTTCCCACAGACGGCGCCAATGTTGGATCACGGGCGAAGCTCCATTACGTCCTTGACGGAAAGCTTGAACTCCTGGGCTCCGCGTAATCCTGCAAAAGGGGATGACCTGGGTGGTGACCCAGAATCCCTCTCCGATGCCTAAATGAGTATATGATCAATGGGGTGGTAAGTGATGGGTTCCGATGTAATCGTTAGCTCCGTTAACAGCCACTGGACGGCGAGTAGGTCCAGTGGGCCTCGCGAAAAGCCTTGAAGGCCCAGAGGCCCAACACGAAGGGTCCCGACTTCAGCGGTCCCGATGTATGAGCTGAACGCTCCCGATAAGAAGCCTCTGAGTAGGCCCCGATATGCCTTAGTAAAGCCCCGATAATAAATCCCCGCAGAGGCTGGACCTGTCCCGTAGAGACTGAAGGTCCTGGGTGGTGATCTAGAATGAGATAACTCTGAAGTCCCCGACAGTAGTCGAGACTTGTGATCAGAGGATAAGACCGAGAAACCCGCCTACTAGATGAGAGTAGTGGGTAGACGGTTAAGATATAGATAATCTCCCCCGAGATACGCAGGGCGTGCCCGAGATACACGGAGGTACGGGTAAGATACGCGGAGCGTGGGGCGAGATATATGGAATCCCAGCCGAGATATGTGGAATCGTGGCGAGATACACGGAATCATGGGCAAAACTGCCAGGCGCAGTAACAGGTAACTGAGTAACTTCCCCTCCTATATAAAGGAGGAAGTTACCTCAGAAAACCATCATCTAAGACGAACTTATACTATGGTGCTTATCACCCATTGATCACTGTACTCATTTAAGCATCGGAGAGGGATTCTGGGTCACCACCCAGGTCATCCCCTTTTGCAGGATTACGCGGAGCCCAGGAGTCCAAGCTTTCCGTCAAGGACGTAACGGAGCTTCGCCCGTGATCCAACATTGGCGCCGTCTGTGGGAAGCTTAAAAGAAGTCAAGATAGTTTCTACCAGATCAATGGCCGGTGGTGGCAAGAAGAAGCAAGTTCAGGCTGGCAGTTCTCGTCCCGCAGGAACTGTGAACTCCCCATTGCCGGAACGTGTTGCTGAACAAGGTGAGAACCCTGCTCTCTCCCAGATAGGGGGGCAAGGTGATGGCTATGAGGTCTCAGTCCGAGACGCTGAGACGAACAGGCAGGATGTCCCGCGTAGGGAGGAAGATGAGGCTCCCCCAAATCCAGTGGGCCAGGGGAGAGAAGGAGTCCCGCGAAGGGAGGAAGGGTCGTCTTCGAATTCGGAGTTGGCCAAGGCAGTAGCGGAGGCTATGCCCATGTTCTTGGCCGCCATGGAGGCCTTGCTGGATAAGAGAGAGGCTGCCAGGAGAGTGGAGGAGTTGCCTCCGCGAGAAGAATTACCACCACCCCCGCCTAGGGTGGACCCGGAGGAACAGGAGGTTCCGCTCAGGAATAAGGGCAAAGAACCAGCACATCTGGAGAAGTTCGTGGTCGACGGTCCAGGACCAGTGCAGAACAGGACCATTCCTCTGAATGGCCCCATCACCCCCGATCAGGTGGTGAAGATCGTGAGCATCTGCATGGGTGATCAGAAGCAGATGACATCAGAGCTGAGGGATCGGTCCAGCCATCCTTTCGTGCCGCGGCTGATCGATACCGTAGCCCCGCCTGGGCTAGGCATTCCGACCATCAAGGAGTACGATGGTGAAGGGGACCCAGTTCGCCATGTGCAGAGGCATGTCCAGGCCTGTATGGGACGAACATCGAACGATGACCTCATATGCTCATTGTTCCCGATAACCCTGGGAGAAAGGGCCATGACTTGGTTCTTCAGCCTTCCGCCGGGGAGCATCACGTGCTGGGCTGATATGCACGATCGCTTCATCAAGCAATATCAAGGTCGGAGACGCCTCCTGAAGAGCGTGAGGACTTTAACCCAGGTGGTGCAGAGGCCCGATGAATCGTTGGCATACTATTACCAACGGTTCACTGCTAGTGCTGCGGAGATTGACGAAGAAATCTCGGAGGGAGAGATGATTCGTACTTTCCTAAGGAACTTGAGCGCTCCGTACGGTTCCGACCTAATGCATAGCGTCGCCGCGAAGGCTGTGTGGAGTATGGAGGCCCTGCAGGCTAGGGTGAAACAGCAAATCGACGTCCAGGAGTCGAAGATTGCTGCTGGAGAACTTGATCCCCCGAAGTCGGGAAGAGGAAAGCCATCGTCCAAGCTGTCGGACGATCGCAAGGGGAGCGACAAGTCGGAGGGAGGTAGGAACCGTGGTCGTCCCGATAAAAGAGAAGACAAGCGTCCTCCGAGGAAGGACAACCGAGAGGGTCGGGCTGTTCCCATCAATAGCTCGATGACCTCTGTGTTAGCTGTGATGGACAGACAAGGTCTCGCTCGATACCCCCCGAGGAAAGAAGGCGAATTCCTAGGAGGCCGTCCCGACCGTTACTGTCGCTACCATCGAGCCAATGGTCACGACACTGAGAACTGTCGGGAGCTGAAGAAGGAGATTGAAAAGCTGATCTAGAAGGGAAGGCTGAAAGAGTTCGTCGGGAAGGGTCGGTGCCGATCCCGTTCCAGAAGTCGGTCGCGATCCCGTTCCAAGTCCCGCGACCGATCCCCGAAGAAGAAGAAGGTCGAGCATGAGGCCTCGGGTTCAGGTGCCCGCAAGGAGAGGCGCGGAACTATCAACGTCATCCATGGAGGAATGGCGGCGGGAGGAGATACCTCTGCCTCTCGGGAGAACTACGCTTCCCGCATATCTGCCGCGGTGGTGCTAGGCAAACGGTCCCGGTCGTGGACCCTGAAGGAGGAAATGGAAATTTCGTTCTCGAAGGAGGATCTAATAGGCGTGGAGAGCCCTCAAGACGATGCCTTGGTCGTGACCCTGGACGTGGACGGATTCGAGATGAAGCGGATCCTGATAGACGGAGGGAGCTCCTCCGATATTCTTTTCATGGACGCACTGGAAGCCATGGGAAAGACAAAGAAAGACCTGACGCAGGTGGACTTCCCGATGGTGGGATTCTCTGGATCCACTTCCTACCCGTTGGGAATGATTACCTTACCAGTAGAGTTTGGTAGTGGCTGGAAAATGGAGAGGCGAAACGTGGATTTCGTCGTCGTGGAGTCCGCGGGGGCATACAACGCGATCATCGGGAGGACCACCATCAACCCTCTCATGGCAGTCGCCTCGACGGTCCACCAGAAGATGAAGTTCCCGACTGACAATGGGGTCGGAGAGGTCAAGGGCGACCAGGTGGCATCGCGAAAATGCTATGTTAACGCCACCCGACGAAGAAGAAGGGAGGCCATGACCGTCCTTCAAACCGATACCGATCCTCGAGAGGAGTATGGGCGTCCCGCCCCCATGGAGGATTTGAAGGAAGTGGAGATCGATGGGCCTCAGAGGAAGGTGAAGATCGGCTCTGCTTTGTCGGAGGAAAGAGCCCGAGAGTTGATCGACCTCTTGAAGGAGTTTAAGGAGTTGTTTGCCTGGTCCCCGAGTGATATGCCAGGAATCAGCCCCGACGTGATAGTGCACGAGCTGAAGATAGACCCCGCAATCAAGCCTATCGCGCAGAGAAGGCGTTCGATGGGCGCGGACAAGAGGATCCCGATCCAGCAGGAGGTGGGCAGACTGCTCGATGCTGGATTCATCAAAGAACTCCGATTCCAGACTTGGGTGGCTAACCCAGTGCTGGTGCGAAAGAGTAACGGAAAGTGGCGGTCCTGGCGGATGTGTGTCGACTTCCGCGACTTGAACAAAGCCTGTCCGAAGGACTGCTACTTCCGCGAAACTCCTCGTGTCCTGAAGGCGGGCTACTACCACTATCATGGGAAGGATCAATACGTCTCCCGACGTATTGTTTGGTGTAAGAATCCTGATGAATTCCCTGACTACATTTCTGAAGCCTCTCGTCCTCCAGGTGCAGGTCGCTCAGGAGCTCCATCGGGTGCTGAAGCTTCCGCGGATGCACCGTCTTCAACAGGGGCGCCTCCCTCAGCTGGGAAGAAAACCCCGACCGGCGAACAGTTTCGTCGGGTGGAAAGCTAGGACTCCTCCGAGGAGACTGATGAGGGTGGCTCCCTTCGTCATCGTCGGAGGACGGGGCAGTCTCCCTTGAAACCAACCTCTCAGGGGCTGCCCCCTTCATCTTCTCCGCAGCAGCGACAACCGTCGCCCATCCACAACTTCACCCCTTCCCCCGTCCGGGTCGAGCCGGAGGCGCGCCCCTCCACGATTCGTCCCCCTCCTCCTATCCCTCTCGACAGGAGTTTCTATAGGGCCTTCGACCCCGCGCAAGTGAACGCTCCCTGGACTCCAATCCAAACACTGCAAGTGGTCCAGCTTCGGCAAGGGGACCAGCATGAGGACCTGGCCCTGCATCTGCTGGCGGGTTCGATCCTGCCCACCATGCGGTACCCGTTTCCCTGAATCGGACGGCCATGCATCGGGACGTCCGGGAGATGTCCCTGCGTCGGATAGAGGTAGAATTTCGCTCCTCACTCTTCGTTGGTAAATCTGATTGTTTGCCCGCTAACACTTTTCTCTCTTATTGTAGGAGCTCGGGGACTTCAACCGTCTTTTTGGGTACCTCATCGCTTATGATGAGTCCCGGGAGCGGGACCGAGCAGCCCTCGACAAGCTGAAGGAGGATCTTGCGGCCTCCCAGTCTTAGCGGGGGAAACTTGCCAAGGAGCAGGCCCTCCTTGACAAAAAGGTTCAGGACCTCCAAAGGCAGGTCGGGGACTTCGAGGGACTCCTGAGGCGGGAGCGACAGGAGCGGCAGGCTGCTGAGGACAAGCTGGTCCTCGAGAAGAAGGCTGTGGAGGAGCAAATCGCGGGGGTTCCTGCGCAGCTGGTCGCGGCCGAGGCCAAAGGTCGGGAGGACTATCGGAAGTCTGAGGACTTCCAGGCTGATGCTATGAAGTTCTTCGGCGCGGAAGTGGAGAACACTCTTTTCAATGCGGTTGAGGAACTCCACCTGGAGTATGGTGACGCCATCAACTTCGACAAGTCTCCTTCCTTCACTCCCTTTGCGAAGAAGTACTTTGCTCTTTCCGAGGAGAGTGATGGGGGGAGTACCCCCGTAATTGTCGAAGATGCCTCTGAGCTTCCAAGTGCGGATGCCCCGATAGTCGATCCTCCCGAGGCCAACCCTGTGGAACCTTCTGCTACCGACTCCGCGGACCCAGCTCCTGCCGATGTTGCCGACAAGGATCAAGCTTAACCGTTTATCTTTAGAGTCCTTGTATTTTCTTCTCTTTTGTCATCGTCGGGCCTTTGAGCCCTTATCAACTATCAGACTTTCTCAGTTCCGATTTTCTCGATGCACTTCTCCAAGTAGCTTTACTATACTTGCTTAGGTCGATACTTCGACACTTAAGACATTTTCGTACATTTTCGTACGTCATTCCCGGCGATTTACTAATTTGGGCCACTTAAGGCGACTTATCATCATGCACCACTTAAGGCGACTTAATCTCGTGCATCACTTAAGACGGCTTAATATCGTGCACCACTTAAGGCGACTTTTCAAGACTTAGAATAAATCCAAAACACATGCATCACTTAAGACGACTTAATCTCGTACATCACTTAAGACTGCTTTTTCGTGCACCACTTAAGGCGACTTTTCAATACTCAGAATAAATCTAAGAATCGTGCACCACTTAAGGCGACTTTTCTCGTGCACCACTCAAGGCGACTTTTCAGCACTTAGAATAAATCTAGGAATCGTGCACCACTTAAGGCGACTTGTCATCATGCACCACTTAAGGCGACTTTTCTCGTGCACCACTCAAGGCGACTTTGATACTTAGCATAGATCTAAGAGTAACTCTGATTGGAAGCAACCTCTTTATTTATTGATGGCACAAAATTGGCTTACATCGAATTAAACGATAAACAACATACACCACTTAAGGCGATTTTACATCGGGCACCACTTAAGGCGACTTTCATCGGGCACCACTTAAGGCGACTTTCATTGGGCACCACTTAAGGCGACTTTCATCAAGCATGGTGTTTCTTCAAGTGTTCGCCACTAAAAGAATGCTTCAATACTCTGCCATCGAGGTCTTCCAATTTGTACGCATTTGGAGCTGGCATCCCCATGACCTTATAAGGTCCTTCCCATTTTGGTGACATCTTGTTGATTCGATCCAAAAGGGTAAACTCGTTGCGACGCCAAACCAGCTCCCCAACAAAGAATTGTCGGGACTTTACTCGCCGATTGTAGTACCTGGCCGTCGCCAAACGCATTCGGGCTTGGACTTCATCGGCTTCCCGCCTCTTCTCTTCAACGCAAGTCCAAGTCCAGACGTCTCATCTCATCATTCGTTAGAGGCTCGTAATATCTCATCCGATGGGACGCCACAGCTACCTCCACGGGGGCGACAGCCTCCGTGCCATAAACGAGGCCAAACGGAGTCTCCCCTGTTGATTGGTTGGGTGTCGTTATAACAGCCCAAAGCACGTTTTCTAGTTCGTTCAGCCACTTGCCCTTCAAGGCATAGACCCTCTTCTTCAGGCCATCCATCACGATTTTGTTGGCTGATTCCACCTGACCGTTAGTCTAAGCATTGCGTACGGAAGCTGTCCGATGCTCGATGTTCAACTCCTCCAGATACTCTCTCACCTGAGAGCCGCTAAACGGTGGACCATTGTCGCTGATCACCACCTTAGGAATCCCATATCTGGACACAATATGGGTCTGGAGGAACTTGACGATCTGGTTCCCCGTTGTTCTGGCCAACGACTTTGCCTCTATCCATTTCGAAAAATAATCGATTGTTACAAGTAAATACTTACATTGACCTTGTGCTTGTGGAAGAGGTCCCACCAAGTCGATGCCCCACTGCGCGAAGGGCCAAGCGCTCTTGATGGATGTCAGATTAGCGGCCGGAGCCACGATACTCGGGGCGTACCTCTGGCATGCGTCACGTGATCGGACCAACGCTGTCGCTTCCTTGCTCATCGTGGGCCAATAGTAGCCCAAGTTTAGCACTTTCCTCATAATGGATCGGGCCCCTTCATGACAAGCCGCGACCCCTTCGTGCACCTCCTTCAAGATCCGATTGGTGTCGGGCTCTGCCACACACCTCAAGTACGGAGTCAAGAACCAGCCCTTCTTGTATAGCTGGTTATCCAGCATCACATAATTAGCCGCGATCCGACGTATCCTGTCGGCTGCTAGTTTATCATCGGGGACTGCCCCCGTAGTCAGGTACGCGACTATCGGGGTCATCCAAGTGGGCTCCTCCTCCGATCTTGCCTCAATAATCACACCTGTGTCGGATCGATGGTCGATAAGATTACCTTCTCCAAGAAGTGTACCTTCCGATCTTCTTCCAAGGGTGCCCCCAGGGCAAATTTGCTCAGGGCGTCTGCCTCTACGTTTTCCTCCCTCGGGATTGCCTCGATATCGAAGCTTTTGAAGCTCTCTTTCAGGGCTTGTACCTCGCATAGATACTTCCTCATTATCGGGCTCCTCGCTTCGTATTGCCCTTGAACCTGGTTTACAATTAAAGCTGCATCACACTTCACTTTCAAGTGATCAACTCCAGTGCCCTTAGCAATTTTCAGGCCTGTGATAAGAGCCTCATACTCCGCTTCGTTGTTTGTGGCCTTGAATTTTAAAGCCAAGGCATATCGGAGCGGCTCACCTCCACCCGGTGGTATCAACAAAAAGCCTGCTCCTGATCTGTCTCAACTCGAGGAGCCGTCCGTGTACATTTCCCTGGTATTTTCCTCGTTTGGCTGTTCTGATTGCTCTGCCCTCTCTGGTTGTTCTTCTGTCGGGACCTCTGTGGTTGCCCCCTCTACAGGGCCCGCTTCTTCTAGATCGGGGGTTGTAGATTCTGCTATAAAATCTGCCAATGCCTGGCCCTTAATGGCTGTTCTTGGAGCAAAGTGTATGCGAAACTCACTAAGCTCTACTGCCCATTTCACTAATCTTCCCGACGCATCCGGTCGGTTCAAAAAATGCTTCAAAGGCTGGTTCGTCAGCACAGTGATCTTGTGTGCGTGGAAATAAGGCCTTAGCTTCCGAGCAGTAATAATCAGCGCAAAGAGGTACTTCTCAACGGCAGGATAATTTAATTCAGACTTGGAAAACGCCTTGCTTACATAATAGACGGGGACTTGATTACCCTCGACAACTTTTACTAACACAGAGTTAATGGCAAATTCAGAAACAGCCAAATAAAGATAGAGCGGCTCGCCTGGAACCGGTTTCGCCAATGGCGGGAGGGTGCGAAGGTGCTGCTTGAGTGCTTGGAACGCCTCTTCACACTTGGCGGTCCACTCAAATTTCTTGTTGGCCCTCAGGACTTCAAAAAATGGCATTGATCGGTCGCTAGCTTTGGACAGGAAACGATTCATTGCAGCCAGCCGGCCATTCAGCACTTGTACCTCCCGATGGTTTATCGGAGACTGCATCTCCTCAATCGCCCTCAGCTTCTCGGGATTCACTTCAATTCCTCTTTGGCTCACCATGAAGCCCAAAAATTTCCCTGAATGAACTCCGAAGGCGCATTTCGTCGGGTTTAAACGAACCTGGTGAAGCCTCATCCGTTCAAACGCCAGGGTTAGGTTGTGCACATGATCCTCCGCCTGTCGGGACTTTACCAGCATACCATCTACGTAAGCCTCCATGGTCTCCCCCAGCATATCTCCGAACAGCTTATTCACCATCCGCTGGTAGGTTGCCCCAGCATTGATCAACCCGAAAGGCATGACATCGTAGTGATAGATGTCACTGTCTGCATAAAATGCTGTGTGAGGAGCATCCTCCTTGGCCATCTTGATCTGGTTGTAGCCCGAGTACGCATCCATGAAGCTCAACAACTCATGTCCCGACGTAGCATCCACCAACTGGTCGATTCTCGGGAGTGGGTAGCAGTCCTTCGGGCAAGCTTTATTCAGGTCGCGGAAATCCACACACATCCGCCATTTCCCATTAGTCTTCTTCACCAGTACCGGATTAGCGACCCAAGTCTGGAATCGGAGCTCTTTAATAAACCCAGCATCGAGCAACCTGCCCACCTCCTGCTGGATCGCAATCTTCTTGTCTGTGCCAATCGGACGCCTTTTCTGCGTGATAGGTTTGATTGCGGGGTCTATCTTCAGCTCGTGTACGATCACATCGGGGCTGATCCCTGGCATATCGCTTGGGGACCAGGCAAACAGCTCCTTGAACTCCTTCAGTAATTCAATCAATTTTTGGGCTGTCTCCTCAGTCAGAACAGACCCGATTTTTACCTTCCTCTGGGGTCCGTCGATCTCAACTTCTTTTAGATCTTCTACGGGGGCGGGACGCCCAAACTCCTCCCTAGGATCCGTATCTGTCTGGAGGATAGTCATGGCCTCTCGCCTCCTCCTCCGGGTGGCGTTAACATAGCATTTTCGAGAAGCTACCTGGTCGCCTTTGACTTCTCCGACTCCATGGTCGGTTGGGAACTTCATCTTCTGGTGTACTGTCGAGGCAACCGCCATCAGGGGGTTGATGGTGGTTCTCCCGATTATTGCGTTGTAAGTCCATGCGGAATCAACTACCACGAACTCCACGTTCCTCCTTTCTGATTTCCACCCACTACCAAACTCCACTGGTAAGGTGATTACTCCTAGCGGATAGGAGGTTGAACCAGAGAACCCGACCATCGGGAAGTTTGCCTCCTTCAGATCTTTCTTCGTTTTTCCCATGGCCTCCAGCGCGTCCATAAATAGAATATCGGAGGAGCTTCCCCCGTCGATCAGAATTCGCTTCATTTCGAACCCGTCTACATCCAAGGTTACAACCAAGGCGTCGTCGTGCGGAGTTTCCACGCCTATGAGATCCTCCGACGAAAAGGAGATCACTATTTCTTCCTTCAGGGTCCAGGATCGGGACCTCTTACCCAGCACCACCGCCATAGGGATTCTAGAGGCATAAACCTCTCGGGAGGATGAAGTATCACCTCCAGCAGAAAACCCTCCGTGAATCACATTGATAGTGCCCCGTCTCTCCTTACGAGCACCGGATGACTCTGGGTCGGTTCTCTTCTTCTTTGGGGACCGATCGCGATCGGGAACGGGATCGCGATCGGGACCGAGAGCGGGATCGACACCGCTTATCCCCGACGAACTCCTTGAGCTTCCCCTTCTGGATCAGCTTTTCGATCTCCTTCTTCAGCTCCCGACAATGGTTGGTGTCGTGACCATTTGCGCGGTGAAATCGGCAGTAGCGATCCGTGCGAGATCGCAAGAATTCTCCATCCTTCTTCGGGGGGTACCTGGAGATACCTTGTCGTTCCATGACCGTCAGTACCTCCGCCATGGAGCAGTTGAGAGGAATGTCGAGATCCTCCCGCTTATCCTTCCTTGAAGAACGCCTATCGTCCCTCCGATCAGGGCGGCCTCGATTCCGACTATTTTCGGGTTTACCCTTTGACTTACGATCGTCGAAAGGTTTGACCGACTGCTTCCCTTTGTTCGACTTTGGGGGCTCCAACTCTCCCGCGGCTATCTTTGACTCTTGGACATCAATTTGCCGTTTCACCCTCTTCTGTAGTGCCTCCATATTCCACACAGCTTTTTCAGCTACACTGTGCATTAGGTCGGAACCGTAGGGGGCCGTTAGGTTCCGAATGAATGTACGGATGGTTTCGCCTTCCGAGATTTCCTCGTCAATCTCCGCCACACTGGCAGTGTACCGCTGGTAATAGTGTGCCAGTGATTCGTCGGGCCTTTGTACTACCTGGGTCAGGGACCTCACACTCTTCAGCAAACGTCTACGACCCTGGTACTGCTGAATGAACCGGTCGTGCATATCTGCCCAGCAAGTAATGCAGCCTGGGGGCAGACTAAAGAACTAGGTCAGGGCTCTTTCCCCAAGTGTGTTCGGGAACAGTGTACACACTATGTCTTAATTCGGGGCTCTTCCCAGACACGTCATTAGGTGCTTCTGGATATGTCGAACCGGATCTCCTTCGCCATCGTATTCCTTTATCGTGGGGATACCTAGCCCTGGCGGGGCTAGGGTGTCTATGAGTCGAGGGACGAAGGGATGAGTAGATCGATCCCTCAGCTCCGATACCAGCGGCTTCTGCTCTCCCATGCAGATGTTCACGATCTTTACCACCTGATCGGAGGTGATGGGACCATTCAGGGGAATGGTCCTGTGTTGTACTGGCCCTGGCCCATCAACCACGAACCTCTCTGGCTGAACGGACACCCTACTTCTGTCCTGGCCCCGGGGCGGAGCCTCCTGTACGTTCCGAACCTCTGCTGGTGGGGGTGCTTCTTCCAATGGAGGCATCTCCTCCTGCCTCTTCGCAGCTTCTCTCTGATCCAAGAGAGCCTCCACAACTGCTAAAAATATGGGCATGGCTTCTGCCACGGCTCTTGCCAGGTCCGTAGCTGGGGGAGCCTCCTGCCCTCTATTGCCCTGGTGCTGAGCGGCAATCTCTTCAGGACCTTCATTGTGCCCCCCTGTCTGGGAGAGCTCAGCAGCGGGATGGTTCTGGTTTTCCTCCTGTTCTAGTAGCGAATTCAGAGTTGTTGCAGCGGGGTGACGGGAACCACCAGATTGTCCCTGTCTTCTTTGCTTGCCAGCCGCCATTGATCGAGTAGAAGGCATATCAGCTTTTTGTTTGTTTCCCACAGATGGCGCCAATGTTGGATCACGGTGGAACTCCGGTACGGACTTTGACGGCGATCCTAGCTCCTTCGCTCCACGCAATCCTGCAAGAGGGGATAGACCGGGCGGTGACCCAGAATTCCTCTTCGATGCTTAAATGAGTGTCTCATACAGACTGGCAAGCGATAATCTCAAGTAATCATTTCAGCGTAAGTGATCTGAGGTGACCTCTTGGCCTTTTATAGGCGAAGAGATACCTCAGTTACCTGGTGAACCGTTGGGGGTGGTTAGCCCGTATCCCGCGTATCTCGGGTGTGATCCCGCCTATCTAGGCCATGATCTTGCTTATCCCAGCCACGTCCCGCGTATCTCGGCCACGCTCCGTGTATCTTAACCACGTTCCGCGTATCTTGGCCACGCCCCGCGTATCTCGGCCTTATCCTCTGATAACGAGTCCCGACTAACATCGGGGACTCCAGAGTTACCTCGTTGTGTCACCGCTCGGGGCCCCTCATCATCGTGACAGGGCCAATCATCTTTAGGGATTCGTCATCGGGGCCTACTTAAAGGTTTCTCATCGGGAGCTTCCAGCTCGTCTATCGGGACCGACTCTGTCGGGACTTTTCATCACCGGGACTCCCTTCGTCGGGACCCTTTGTCTGGGCCATCTTGGCCTTCGTTCCGGGCCCACCGGGCCTATTTGTCGTTTCCTCGCTGTTAATGGACCTAACGGTTGTGATCGCACCCATCACCTTTCAGCATGTCTAAGGAGGAGTTGAAGACTTTGATTCCATCTTGTTTGGGAGTCAAGCAACACATTGAAGAGTTCTCACCTGAGAATTCCAACTCTTTTGAGGAGGTCCTTCCTCCAATAATTGATCCACCACAAGCACATCCTCATGTTATTGAAGTTGTACAACCTCAACCTCCCATTGTTGAGGTTCCTCAGCCACCTATTCTAAGGAGGAGTGCGAGGATTCCTCAACTTCAAAATAGAGTCAATTCCAATGTCACTTTTGGAATGGAGAATTTTGTCTCTTATGATCACTTGGGTCCACAATTCAAATGCTTCTTGGCTGCCATTGACAAGATCAAGGAGCCCAGTACATACAAGCAAGCTGTTAAAGACCCCAATTGGATTGTGGCTATGAAAGAAGAGATCAAGGCTCTCCAAGATAACAAGACATGGGAGTTGGTTGAGCTCCCACAAGGAAAGTCAACAATTGGCTGCAAATGGGTGTTCAAAGTTAAATACACTTCAGATGGCTCTATTGAGAGATACAAAGCAAGCCTAGTTGCTAAGGGCTTCACCCAAGTTGAAGGCACTGATTTCAATGAGACATTTTCACCAGTTGTCAAGATGGACACAGTGAGGATAGTTCTAGCCATGGCTGCAGCTAAATCTTGGGGATTATTTCACATGGATGTAAACAATCCATTTCTTCAAGGTGATCTCTCTGAAGAAGTGTACATGGACATCCCACAAGGTTTTGACCCATACAAGCCTCTTGATGGGTCTCCTAAGCGTGTGTGTAAACTTTTCAAGTCTCTTTATGGCCTCAAGCAAGCATCAAGACAATGGAATATCAAACTCACTCAGACTTTGATGAAGAATGGATACAAGCAAAGTGTGTTTGATCATTCCTTGTTCAGCAAGATTCAAGAGGAGGACAAAGTGTTCTTGCTTATCTATGTTGATGACTTGCTCATTACAGGTTCCAATACCAAAATGATTGATCAACTGAAGTGTACTCTATAAAAACACTTCAAGCTAAAAGACTTGGGGGACTTGAGGTATTTTTTGGGCCTAGAGATTGCAAGATCAAATCAGGGGCTTGTGATCAACCAAAGGAAGTATGCATTGGAACTAATTGAAGAGGCTGGTCTAGGGGCTGCTAGGCCAACTGAAACTCCAATGGAATTCAATGTCAAGCTTACTACTTGTGAGTTTGATGAGGCTACCAAGTCAAACACTGATGATGTTCCTTTGGATGATGCAACTTCCTATAGAAGATTGATTGGGAAGCTACTCTATTTGACAATGACACGTCCAGACATTAGCTTCTCAGTCCAAAGACTTAGTCAATTCGTTAACAAGCCAAAGAAATCACACTATGATGCTGCTATAAGAGTCATCAAATACATCAAGGGCAGCCCGGGGCAAGGTTTGATATATCCTTCCAACAACAACCTCAAGTTAAGCTTATATTGTGACTCTGATTGGGCAGCTTGTCCATTTAGTAGAAAATCAGTGAGTGCTTATTGTGTTAAGCTTGGGGCAACCATGATGTGTTGGAAGGTCAAGAAACAAGATACTATTTCACTATCAAGTGCTGAGGCTGAGTATAGGTGCTTAAGAGTTTCCATTCAAGAAGCACTTTGGGTGAGTAGAATTCTAAAAGAGCTTGGTGTGCAAGTGAGCTTTCCAATCCCAATTCACACGGATAGCCAAGCTGCTGTGAAGATTGCAAAGAATCCAATGTTCCATGAGCGTACCAAACACATTGAATTGGATTGCCACTTCACAAGACACCACATTGATTCAGGGATGATTGGTGTTCATTATGTTTCTTCCAAGGATCAAATTGCAGATCTATTGACAAAGGACTTGGTCAAGAAGCAACACTTAGCCTTATTGAGGCTATATGGGATAAAGGATGTTTTTCAAGAAAGAAAAGAAGAAGAAGAAAAGGATGGGAGAATAGAGAAGTATGGTGCTTTCCATAGTGCCTACATAATGCATACAAGGTGCATACACCATATTGTACACCCGTCCTTTATCCCTTGTACATGTACGTAGTGTACTCCTTAGTTAGTCTATATATATTATAGTTAGCTCATTGTAAACCCTAGTAATCAATGAATTATTATTGCACTTTATATTTTAGCTATTAGCTCTTCGATCTCCTCCATCGTGAGAGCCATTGTTTCCACATTCTGCTGCCTTTCATTTTGAGAGCCGACATTTTGTTGGTTATTTTGGTGCTTAGCATGCCCTTGGCCGTTCTGAGGTTCGGAATAGCCATGGCCGTTCTGGGGTCCAACGTACCCTTAGCCATTTTGGGGCCCAACATTGTCAGACCTAAAATCTAACTTAAGGCGAATTACGTTTCGAAAACGTGCAATTTTGAAAAGAGTCGCCACTAGTTAATTATTAGGCTAACTAGAAACCTAAATTCTCTAGGGATTAACGAATTAAACACCTAGGCTTTAAATCGGTCTACGATCAGAAATTCGAGTTCGGGGGTTCTATTACGAATTAAAAATATAAGTTAATTACGCCCTTTCGGTACTCAATTCACTTGTTTGCCAATTTTATTCGTTAATATATGTTTATATTAGGTTATTCTAACGAAGTCAAATTTAATTAAATTTATCGTATGCAAAAATATTGCCGATTATTAACCTAAGTCTAAAGCTAATTATAATTTATAACTCTTAATTAAGACGGGATCCAAAACAATAAAATTATCAAACATGTTTAAAATCCATATACAACTTAACATAATGTTAACATACATACATATTTTATCAAATTAAATCTAACTTATTTACATTTTAACTACTTAATTAAATATATAATATAATAATTAAAAAAAAAAAAACAAACAGGAGCGCGGAACCTGACTGGAGAAGATGAAGTCCTGGTGATCGAGAAGGATGGCTTCTGCGGCAGACGGGCTGGGCAGCACGGCGGGGCTTCGCTCGAGGGACCAGGCAGCACAGCGGACAGGGTTAGTTCAAGAGGTGGCTTCCGTCGGACCTGGGCTGGGTGGCGCGGTGAGGGCTGCGATCGAGGAACCAGATCCAGACAGCGGCGAGGTGACTTCTCGGAGGTCCGGTGGCGCACAAGTCACGGTGTGGTAACGTCAGAGCGAGCGAAGGTTGGATGGCCGGTGGTGGATGCGAAACTTGGCCGGTTGTGGTCGGAACTGCGGTGGTTTCGGTAAGGGGAAGAGGTCGGGCGAGAGATGAGAGAGAGAGAGAGAGAGAGAGAGAGAGAGAGAGAGAGAGAGAGAGAGAGAGAGAGAGAGAGAGAGAGAGAGAGAGAGAGAGAGAGAGAGAGAGGGGGGGGGGTGGCCGGCACGAGGCTGAAGAGGGCGGCTGACGCGGAACAGGACGGTGGGTGGACGGCCGCAGCAACGGTTGACCGGCGGCAACGGTTGACCGGCGGCGCCGGTGGCCAGAGGTGGCCGGTCTGAGATGGCAGCTTTAAACCAAAAAAAAAAAAAAAAGATTTACACTAGAAGACGAAATCGCACAGAACCCGAGAAATGATGTATTATTGCTTATTGTGATGTTTTTCTGTCCTTTACAATGTAAACCTAGACCCCTATTTATACTAAAAACCTAGTTTAGATTACAGATAAAATTTAAATGAAAAATGCTAACAGATAATTATTCTAGAGAATATTCCTAAGGATATTTATCTTTACATATAATTATTTTTTGAATAAAAAATAATATCTGGAGATAAATATCTTACAGATAATTTTCTAAAATAAGAAAAAACTAATTATTATATATATTTATTTAAATATTCCGAAAATATTAAATAAATTTGAAATAATTTAAAATATATTTTATAATAATTTCCCTAATGTGCCCTTGAGCGTTTTTGGAGACTTTGTGGCTTGACACGTCCGGAATTTGACGTATCATGTGTAACATCGTTACGTCCGGGTCAAAATCGAGTGTTTACAGTTTGCCGCTCTTTGGACGGACTCCCGTAGAACGCGTTCGAAGGGGTTTTTCCAAAGACGAAGAAACACTAATTTTGACCAGAAAGTATATTCTCTCCCAATTCTTCAAAGTCTTCAAGGTGGCTCATATGCTTATTCTGGTGCGGAAAGATAAAACCTCTGTCGGCGGGACGCCTGTTGGTGGTGCCTCCATCAGCGATGTAGAAAGTAAAGCCTCCAGTGGCGGTGCGGAAAAATAAAGCCTCGGTCGGCGGTGCCTCCGTTGGCGGTGCAGAAAGTAAAGACCTCGATCGACGATGCCTCCAGTGGCGTGCGACAAGGAAAAGCCTCCAGTGGCGGTGCGGAAAGTAAAGACTCCAGTGGCGTGCAGAAAAGTAAAGCCTCCAGTGGCGTGCGGGAAAGTAAAGCCTCCAGTGGCGTGCAGAAAAGTAAAGCCTCCTGTGGCGTGCGGGAAAGTAAAGCCTCCAGTGGCGTGCGGAAAAGTAAAGCCTCCAGTGGCGTGCGGGAAAGTAAAGCCTCCAGTGGCTTGCGGGAAAGTAAAGCCTCCAGTGGCGTGCGGGGAAATAAAGCCTCCAGTGGCGTGCAGAAAAGTAAAGCCTCCAGTGGCGTGCGGAAAAGTAAAGCCTCCATTGGCGTGTGGAAAAGTAAAGCCTCCAGTGGCGTGCGGAAAAGTAAAGCCTCCAGTGGCGTGCAGAAAAGAAAAACCTCGATCGACGATGCCTCCAGTGGCGTGCGACAAGGAAAAGCCTCCAGTGGCGTACAGTAAAGTAAAAACCTCGATCGACGATGCCTCCAGTGGCGTGCGACAAGGAAAAGCCTCTAGTGGCGGTACAGAAAGTAAAGCCTCATATGTCTGAGAAATGACTCTAGTGGCGTTCGATGGAGAAGAGCCACTAGTGGCGTGTGTCGGAGAAATGCCTCTAGTGGCGTCCGTTTGGAGAAGAGCCTCTAGTGGCGTCCGTTGAAGAAAAGCCTCTAGTGGCGTCCGTCGGAGAAGAGCCTCTAGTGGCATATGTCGGAGAAATGCCTCTAGTGGCGTACCTCGGAGAGACACCTCTAGCGGCGTCCGTTGGAGAAGAGCCTGTAGTGGTGTATGTCGGAGAAGAGCCTCTAGTGGCGTTGGTTGGATAAGGGCTTCGAGTGGCTTGACGACTTGAATGCATGTTCCTAATTTTTGCCTAAATTGCGCATGACGCGACAACTTAGCGGGATCTTTTTTTTTATAATTTTTTTTAAATCTCTCATATTCTCTCCTTTTGCCACGGTCAAAATTTTAGACCGTGCCCCTCGGTTTTCCTGATTTTTGCATGGATTGCCCCTTCGGGTTTTCATTCCATCGGGATTTTGTTTTCTCTCATTTTGGCACGATTGCAATTTCTGAATTTGCTATCATGCCCCTTATTTCCTAATTTTGCCTAGGCTGCCCTTTCGGGTTTTCAACCTAACGGAAGCACTCTTTTTTTTTTGTAGCCGATTAAACGGTGGCTGTGACCCGTACTTTATTTCCCGTCTCGATGCGATAGTATTTGTAGCCATTTGGAGGGTGGCTGTGACCCTTTCCTCACAGTCTTCAATGTCGCGAGAGGTCTATTGATTTGTAGCCATTTGGAGGGTGGCTGTGGCCCTTTCATTTATCGATGTTCTGGGAGTGCTCTTTCGATTTGTAGCCGTTTTAAGGGTGGCTGTGGCCCTTTCAAATGATTTCCCGTCCTCACAAGATTCACGAGAATACTCTTTATATGTAGTCATTTTGAGGGTGGCTATTACCCTTTCAACAATCTCCCATCCTCTCAGGATTCGAGGAACACTTTTTGTAGGTAGCCATTTTAGGGGTGGCTGTGGCCCTTTCACTCATTTCCCGCCTTCAATGTTGCGAGGGTGCTCTATATCTGTAGCCGTTTGAAGGGTGGTAGTTGCCCTTTATTTTGTAGTCGTTTTACGGACGACTGTGGCCCTTTTTATTTTCCCGCCCTTACAAGATTCGCGGGGTCACTCTTTTATCTGTAGTCATTTAGAGGGTGGCTGTGGCCCTTTCCTTGTAGTCGTTTTAGGGACGACTGTGACCCTTTTTTTTTCCGCCCTTACAAGATTCGCGGGGTCACTCTTTTATCTGTAGCCGTTTGGAGGGTGGCTGTGGCCCTTTATTTTGTAGTCGTTTTAGGGACGACTGTGGCCCTTTTTATTTCCCGCCCTCACAGGATTCGCGGGGTCACTCTTTTATCTTTAGCCGTTTGGAGGGTTCCTGTGGCCCTTTCACTTATTCTCCGCTTTTGATGTTGCGGGAGCGCTCTTTATCTGTAACCATTTGAAGGGTGGTTGTGGCCCTTTATTTTGTAGTCGTTTTAGGGACGACTGTGGCCCTTTTTGTATTTTCCCGCCCTTTCAAGATTTGCGGGGTCACTCTTTTATCTTTAGCCGTTTGGAGGGTGGCTGTGGCCCTTTCACTTATTCTCCGCTTTCGATGTTGCCGGAGCGCTCTTTATTTGTAGCCATTTGAAGGGTGGCCGTGGCCCTGTTTTTTTATAATCATTTTAGGGATGACTGTGACCCTTTTATTTGTAGTTGATTTAGGAACAACTGTGACCCTTTTATTGCTTCATTGCTCTCACAAGATTTGTACGAACGCTTTCTTTATTTTTCTGTAGCCGATTAAAGGGCGGCTGTGACCCTTAAGAAAACTTAGTTTTTTTTTTGCTCTTTTTTTTTTTTTTTTTTTTTTTTTTTGCTTTTTTCATCTCACCTTTTGCCATGATTGCCCCTGCGGGTTTTCAATCATGCCCCTCTCCCTACTTTTTCCAAGGTTTTCAACCTAGCGGGAATTTATTTTTTTTCTCTTTTTTCTTTTTTCCAATAGAAAGAAAATCTACAAAAACTAATCAACAACAACTATGTTACATGCCCCTGGTAGCAGATTAAACCTTTTAATTTCTCAGAATTTCTCCGGAGGAAAACTTGTCAAATAAGTTGATTATGTCGATGTCTTGAATGGAGGATCCTTTCAATGGGTGGACGACACCGACAATAAT
Source organism: Clarkia xantiana subsp. parviflora (assembly GCA_036873135.1). NCBI lineage: Eukaryota > Viridiplantae > Streptophyta > Magnoliopsida > Myrtales > Onagraceae > Clarkia > Clarkia xantiana. The sequence goes on from JAPTYO010000022.1 coordinate 6,378,867, forward strand.
TTCTTCTTTTTCTTCCTCTCAAATGCTCTTTCATTAGCACGGTCGATCTTCATAGAATCTCGATCTTTTTTAATAGGAAGATCTCTGGATGTCTTCTATCTTCAACCGTGCTTGATCTTAACAGGAATTCCCCACGGCTATATCTGTCTGGTTCATAATTCATCGCATGCTGGACGAATGGCCTGACACATGGATGGTGTTGAGTTTGACACAGTAGTCCGCAAATGGTAAACTTAGGCATAGATATCGTCCGATGTATCTGGGATAACTGGCATAAGAATGGTCGGCGAGCGAAGGGCCGTACATGAGATGTGCTCTTCATGATTTGGATGATTATCCAAGCTGCACAATGAGTAAGGAAAAACTCAAATTTCGGGGATAAAAATGATCACAACTTCTCTTACCTGGGAGTTGGATTTTTCAGTGGGCAATGTGCTCGCTATGTGACTGGACCTGCTGCATGTCCTGATTCTCTTGCTCCACAACTTGTGTATGTACACCTGCTGAAAAGTACATGCCCCTAGTGGCAGACTGGAAATTTCAGAACTTTTTTCGGAAAAGGATTCGGTTGATCGAGTCAAGCTACATTGATCGGCACATTGAATCTTCATGGGATTCTCGATGATATCTTGAAATTTTCTCATCTCCTGACATGTCCGATCTCAAAGGGAGATGCCCCATGGTTACCGCTGAATGGTTTAAATCTGGCCACATAACGGTTGTATACCTCGTCTTGGAAAGCGTATGAATTTCACACATGGTGGGTGAAATTTTTCATAGAAACTCTTTGAAGCACTCACGTTTCACACGGTTGCGGCATTGGTTGAAGTGATCATCCGACCTCAGCGTTAGATATCTCAAGTGTGCAATTTATTCTTTGTGCAACTGGATGACTGCATGTTCTTTTTTGTTGCCCCATTTAGCCGGCATAACTTATGTGTACATGATACCTTAACCAAGGGTACCTGAAAAGAGTGAATGAAAAATCAGTGTAGAGAATATGAGAAACCATGCATGATTTTTTTTGAAAACTCTAATGTCATTCATTTCATAATTTTGATTACTTTTTTGAAAAAGAATCAAAATTTATGATAAAATTTGTTTTGCACCATCATGGAGTTTACTGAGTTTGCTGAGTGCATTATCTGGCTCGAAGGCGGGACAAATGCTCAAAACAAAGTTTTTTTCAAAAGGTTTTCTCGTCCTTTGTTTAAACTCGAATAGTAGCACTCAACTGCACAGTTAAACTATTTTCTCAAAAAAGAATCAAAACTCCCATTTTTAAATGCTCGCTCATGCGAATGTTGAAATGACGATCTTGCCGAAAAAGTGCAATACACCTTGGACAAAAACGAATGACACTTGGAGTTTATTTATTTTTTTTTTTTATGCTCATGCATGCTCGAAAGTAAAATTTCTACTGTTAAGAAAGTTACAACTTACAACATTTTACCTGTATGATGCATATGGAATGCATTTTTGAAAGTTAAAATTCTATTCTTAAGAAATTCACAACTTACAACAGTTTACCTGAATAATGCATATGAAATGCATATTTTGAAATGAAAATTTCAGGTGGATTTTTTAAAATAATGTAATTGAGATGCATGCGTGAATTTGAAAGCTCTACAGCTAAAAAAACTCACAATTTACCTGAAATGTTTTTTTTAAAAAAATAATGCATATTGAATGCATGCTTAAAAAAAATCAGGTAAATTTTTTTTTTGAAAATGATGCATATGCAATTCATGTTTGAATTTAAAAAAACTCTAAGGGCCAAAGAGGAATTACAAATTTTCCTAATTTTGAAAAAAATGATGCACATTGAATGCACTAACAGAATTTACAACATACATGAAAAGTTATTTCCCAAAATATAATGCGTATGAAACACATGCTTGAAATAAAACATTATGGTAAGTAGTTTTGAAAACAACACATGGAATACATGTTTGAAACTAAAGGTTCTACGACTAAGAATGTGTAAAATCTATCAACATATTATTTTTCCTAAAACAATGCACATGCGATGCACATGAAATGCATACTTGAGATGAAAGTTCTTACAATCAAGATAATTTACAAGTTATCTGAAAAGATTTATTTGTTTTTTTGTTTTTTTAATGAGGAAAAAAAACATGCATCTTGTTTGCTCAAAATTAAGAATCAGGCAAAAAGTTTTTTTTTTAAAGGATGCATATGAGATGCACAAAAATAAATACAAGATGCAGACTTAGAAATAAAAGTTCTACAACTGAGAAAAATTACAATCTACCTGAAAGTTTTTTCGAAAATGATGCATATGATATGCACGCTTTTTTATTAAAAATTCAGATAAAATGTTTTTTAAACAAAGAGCCCTAAAACTAAGAGATCTTACGGTTTATCTAATTTTTTTTTTAAATTAATGCATATTGGATGCATTATTAAAAATAAAAAAAATCGGTTAAAAAGTTTTTTAAAATTATGCATATGAAATGCACGTTCGAAATTACAAGCTCTGACGGTTAAAGCGGAATTACAAATTTTCCTAAATTTGTTGTTGTTTTTTTTTTTTTTTTTTTTTTTAGCAATGCATATACAATGCACTCACCAAAATAACAACTTACCTGAAAAGTTTTTTTCAAAAATAATGCGTACAAAACACATGTTAAAAATAAAAATTCAGGTAAGAGGTTTTTTTAGAAAAAAAAAATGCATAAGAAATGCATGTTCGAAAGGAAACTCTAATAGCTAAAGAAATTAAATTTTCTGAAATGTTTTTTTTTTTTACGTAATGCATACTAACGCACTAACAAAATTACAACTTACCTGAGAGTTTTTTTTTTAATAATGCGCATGAGACGCATATTTAGAATAAAAATTTAGGTAAGGGTTTTAAAAAAAAAAAAAACAATGCATCTGAAACAGATGTTTAGAAATAAAAAATCTACAACTAAGGGATTAGCTACTTAGCTAAAAAAAATTTGTTTTTTTTTTCTTCTGAAAATAATGTATGCAAAATGCATTTATTAAAATTAGAAGCTCTAATAGCTAAAAGGGAGTTAAATTTCTCATGAAAATATTTTTTTGAAAATAATGTATGAAACATGTGCATTTTACCTGGATGTTTTTTTTTTAATAATGCGCATGAAACGCATATTTAGGACGAAAATTTAGGTAAGAGGTTTTTTTTTTTAAATGCAATGAGATGAAAGCATGAGAAATAAAAGCTATACAAATAGTCGTATGATAACATTTACAAAAAAAAAAAAGATCATTTTAGGGGGGGTTAAAAAAAATGTGTGTCTTTGCTCTATAAGGTAGGTTCCACTGATAGGTTCCCGACAATGTGGTTTCCTCACCCCATCATAGGGATCATAAGACCTTCACAAGCGAGTAGACTTTTTCCAAGCCGTACCGGCGGCCCTGCCGCTCCGGTCGTACCGTACTAAACCTCCGAGGTTCCTAGTCGCCCAGGGTTTTAGGCGTTTTGGACATTACACTAAAGTGAGTGTGAGCGAATTTAGGTAATACATATACAACAAATAAAAATAGTCAGTTATAAAAAAAATAAAAATAAATAAAAATAACTCCGCACCTGAAATCACAAAAAACAAGTTAGATCAGTGAAATTAAAATTAAAATTACAAAACTCAAACAAGGCAAAAAGTAAACATAAGAGCCCGAACCCTCAATTGTCCTCAGCAGAGTCGCTAAATTGTCAGACCTAAAATCTAACTTAAGGCGAATTACGTTTTGAAAACGTGCAATTTTGAAAAGAGTCGCCACTAGTTAATTATTAGGCTAACTAGAAACCTAAATTCCCAAGGGATTAACGAATTAAACACCTAGGCTTTAAATCGGTCTACGATCAGAAATTCGAGTTCGGGGGTTCTATTACGAATTAAAAATATAAGTTAATTACGCCCTTTCGGTACTCAATTCACTTGTTTGCCAATTTTATTCGTTATTATATGTTTATATTAGGTTATTCTAACGAAGTCAAATTTAATTAAATTTATCGTATGCAAAAATATTGCCGATTATTAACCTAAGTCTAAAGCTAATTATAATTTATAACTCTTAATTAAGACGGGATCCAAAACAATAAAATTATCAAACATGTTTAAAATCCATATACAACTTAACATAATGTTAACATACAAACATATTTTATCAAATTAAACCTAACTTATTTTCATTTTAACTACTTAATTAAATATATAATATAATAATTATATAATATAATAATTATATATAAATAAAAAAAACAGGAGCGGGGAACCTGACTGGAGAAGATGAAGTCCTGGTGGTCTGGAAGGATGGCTTCTGCGGCGGACGGGCTGGGCAGCACGGCGGGGCTTCGCTCGAGGGACCAGGCAGCACAGCGGACAGGGTTAGTTCAAGAGGTGGCTTCTGTCGGACCTGGGCTGGGTGGCGCGGCGAGGGCTGCGATCGAGGAACCAGATCCAGCGAGGTGACTTCTCGGAGGTCCGGTGGCGCACAAGTCACGGTGTGGTCGGAACTGCGGTGGTTCCGGTAAGGGGAAGAGGTCGGGCGAGCGAGAGAGAGAGAGAGAGAGAGAGAGAGAGAGAGAGAGAGAGAGAGAGAGAGAGAGAGAGAGAGAGAGAGAGAGAGAGAGAGAGAGAGAGAGAGAGAGAGAGAGAGAGAGAGAGAGAGAGAGAGAGAGAGGGGGGGTGGAGAGAGAGAGAGGGGGGGTGGCCGGCACGAGGCTGAAGAGGGCGGCTGACGCGGAACAGGATGGTGGGTGGACGGCCGCAGCAGCGGTTGACCGGCGGCGCCGGTGGCCGGAGGTGGCCGGTCTGAGATGGGAGCTTTAAACCAAAAAAAAAAAAATTGACATAGAAGACGAAATCGCACAGAACCCGAGAAATGATGTATATTGCTTATTGTGATATTTTTCTGTCTTTTACAATGTAAACATAGACCCCTATTTATACTAAAAACCTAGTCTAGATTACAGATAAAATTTAAATAAAAATGCTAACAGATAATTATTCTAGAGAATATTCCTAAGGATATTTATCTTTACAGATAATTATTTTTTTTGAATAAAAAATAATATCTGGAGATAAATATATTACAGATAATTTTCTAAAATAAAAAAACTAATTATTATATATATTTTTTTAAATATTCCGAAAATATTAAATTAATTCAAAATAATTTAAAATATATTTTATAATAATTTCCCTAATGTGCCCTTGAGCATTTTTGGAGACTTTGTGGCTTGACGCGTCTGGAATTTGACGTATCATGTGTAACGTCGTTACGCCCGGGTCAAAATCGAGTGTTTACAAGCATATACTTGGCCATTTTGGGGTCCGATGTACCCTTGGCCATTGTGGGGCCCAGCGTATCCTTGGTCGTTCTGGGTAGGGGTGCTGCATATCCACTGCCATTCTGGGGTAGGGGTGCTGCATATCCTTGGCCATTGTTTTCCTGGTAGTTGGGGTTTCTCTGTTGGTGATTCTCCCTTCCTTGGGATTGCTGGTTCAAAGAGTTAGAGTATGCTTGTCGGTGTCCCCCCATGCCTGGTACCTTGGGTGCTCCTGCCTTAAGTGCGCCCTTAACGCTCTCTTCTTTCTAGCATTTTCTCCAATGCCGCCATTAGTTCGGGCGTGATGTTGTATGTCTGGGGGTTTGTTCTTGCTTGTTGGGGTGGCTAGGGTTGTGGTTGGTTCACTGTTGGCTCTGGGCGGGCATTTGTTGAGGATTTTTGTTCTTCAGGAAGTGGATGTTCCTCGTTCCTTACTCCCTCCCGTTCTCTTTCAATGGTTGCCTGCTGGCTCACCACTCGAACTTGCCTATTCCCCCTGCAGGTGCTTGGTTGTTACCTTCTACGGGCACCTGTCTACTCGGCCCCCCATCTGCCTCCTAGTTGTTGCCATCGATCGCAAGTAGTAGCTACGTGCTTCTTGTTCGAGTCCAGTAGACGGAGCCAGTGTTTGCACACGAGTTTCCTCTGTGGGCTTCTCCTTCTCGGCCTTCTTCTTCATGGGCTTCTTCTTCTCGGACTTCTACTTCGTGGGCTTCTTTCTTCTCGGATCCTCGCTTCCTCTCCTTGGGTACCTGCAAATGGGCACCGAGGGGGGGGGGGGGGGGGGAGGGTTCCGGTAAGTCCACTCCGAAGCTTAAGTGAGTATGAGCTTTAGAGAGAGGAAGTGTGCTTAGACAGAGAGTGAGATATTACCTTCAAATGAGGAGATGAGGTCTCTATTTTTAGAGTTCCTATTGAATCGCCCCGGTTACAGTGGTTTCCTGGTCCGGTTGTGGCGGGTTCGTAATATAAGTTGGTCTTGACCGTAAATAAGGTGCATTTGACCCCGGTTCGACCGTAGATAGGTTTATCATAGCTAAGTGTTGGTATGTAGCCACAAAGGGCGAGCCCCGGGCAAATACCGTCCAATGTAGGGGTCCGGACGAGGGGGACTCGTCCGGACGGAGGTCGGTACCCACCCGGGTACCCCTAAGGTCTTGCTCGGGCTACCCGAGTAGGGGGGCCCTTGCTTGAGTAGCAAGGTTTCCTTGCTCGGGTAACCCAAGCAAGAGTCCCTTGCTTGGGTTGCTCCCGGGTGGTTTTTCCATTCGGGGCCTTCCCGAGTGGTTTTCGCCACTCGGGGTGTTTTTCGGGCCTATGTGTTGGGCCTCCCGTGTCCCTGATCCAAGTTTCGAATTGTATTCGGTTATGGCCCATTTACCGGGTCTAATTAGTGATATCTTGGACGTATATCCAACAATGTCCAAACTCCATTCAACAAAATGTAAGATTAAATAAAAAAACGGATGTAATGTGAGATTACGTCCAACATTACGGAGTGTTATTATTTTATTATTATTTATTAAATAGATAAAATACTTTGTATTATCTTTATAGTTTATTATGAGAATAACATTGTTATTATAAATAGTTTATTTTTTATCTAGTTCATAAGTCATTATTATAATAAATAATAATTTATTTGGTATTCGTATAAAATGAGTAATTTTTTTTTTGTTGCATTTTTTATGAAAAACATCTTATAAAACTATATATAATGTTTTAATTGATAGAACTTTAATAGTTATGCGTATTGAGTATATTTATTTTTAGAATTCATAAACGACTATAATATGAAACACAAAATATAAAGTTTAATTTAGTTGTTAAAATATATATTCTTTAAATCTTATCACGCTAAGATATAATTGTTGGCTAATATCAAGGTCGAACTGCAAAACACAAAAAGTTGAGGATCAATTTTCAATATTTGAAACTTCAGGGACTAAATGTAAATAGTCAAATTTCGAGTTCTTACATATAACTATACCGAATTATCATGCAAGATATTAACAACTCCGAAATTACACGTAAAATCGAGAAAGACGAAAACGTGATTTATACTGAGGCCCGTGCTGAACACGGTCTCCTTAAGGCAATTACGCCCCACTCCACCCTCGGGTTATGCAAAGGAGTTTAAACACGGGGCGATCACCTCCCAGGATTCAACAGTGTCGTCAAATCGTGTTATGCACGAAACACGCTTGACCGAACCGAACTCAATACCTGGACACAACAGGATTTTAATAGAGATGCCGACGACGACGGTAGAAATTCAATATAAGAACAGATTGTAGAACCTGAATTAATAAAATAAACAGATATTATAACCTGATAATGCAGTGGCAGATAAACTCGGAGAGATAGGAAAACTCAGAGAGAAAATGAGAGAATGAATTTGTGAGGTGTGTTCAAATGTGAAGGATTGATGCTGTATTTATAGGGCAGACAGGCTCCTTCTAAATTAAATTCGAGATTTAGCAGAATATTCTCGACATCAATTCTGTCCAAAAATGGATGCATTAATTGCATCACATTAATCTTGAAATATATTCTGTCCATAATTAATTGTAACCAAAAATAAATTTTCGGATTCAATGTATCTGGACAATTGCCATTCACCTCACATGGGCTAAGGCAAGCCCATTAAGGCCAAAAAAAGCCTTACGGCCAACAATCCCCCACATGAATGGAAATTGGAAACCTAACGGTAGCTCTAGACTCGAAAGTTGTGTTCAACGGTCAATACCTGCAAAGGATAGGTAGGGGTAACCCCTTTGAACCTACCCCTTGTGAGATCATGCCTTCTCTACTGACTGGTCGGTAGACGCGATGTCCTTGAACCGACTGTCGTTGGTGTAAATGACGACATAACCCACACAGATACCTTCCTAATATAGTTCGGTTCACGCCCTGTGATCCCTAGGCCCTGGATCACTAACCTGGTTCTGCAAGCGTTTCTAAGAGTTGCGCCCTCAACAACTCCTTTCGAAGCGGCCCGCATAGGTGATTCTATGTCTCAAGAGCATCATCACGACTCTGAGTTCTCCTTACGAATCATTAAAAGCTTTGCTTGTGAGTATCAACAATGGCTAAAGCTTAACCTCATCTTCATCACTGTTTGCATCATAGGAATGGGCTCGGGGTTTGACCCCCACAGTGACCACACTCACCCTTGTGATTAGGTTGTCCCATTGAACCAAGTTCTTGGGATCTCCAGTCATCATGGTTGGGTTTTCCTTCTCAATGGTGTTTCCTCTACGGGCTTTAGCCCCATTCCTTTTAATGCTTGGCCAAACAACTCTCCGTTTAACCCTTTGATTAGCGGATCCGCAATATTATCAACCGATCTCGTAAAGTCGATCGTGATAATTCCGGTAAAAAGTAATTGTCTTATGGAACTATGTATTCGACGAATATGTCTTGACTTTCCATTATACATAAAATTTTGTGCTCTGCCGATCGCGGCTTTACAATCGCAGTGAATGCAGATTGCGGGCACAGGTTTTTGCCATCTCGGAACATCCTCGAGGAAATGGCGTAGCCATTCTGCCTCTTCGGCACATTTATCTAGTGCAATAAACTCAGACTCCATCGTGGATCTGGCTATGACTGTTTGCTTTGAGGATTTCCACGACACTGCTGCACCTCTTAAGGTGAAAACGTAACCACTTGTACTCAAAGAGTCCGTGTCTCTGGAATCGGATATCCAGTTCGCATCACTATAGCCTTCTATCACAGAAGGATTTCTAGTATAATGTAGACCATGATTACGAGTATGTCTCAGATACCTAAGTAACATGATTACCCCGTTCCAGTGATCAACACTAGGGTTACTCGTATATCGACTCAATACACTTACCGCGTGAGCGATATCTGGTCTAGTGCATGACATTGTACATGACACTGCCAATAATTCGAGCGTACTCAATCTGGGAGATGGATTCCCCCTTATTCTTTGAAAAGTACTTACTCATATCAATAGGGGTGCTCACCTCGTTCTTGTCATCTCTGTTAAACTTATCCAAAATTTTATCAATATAATGAGTTTGACTTAGAACGAGACCTTCCGAAGACCTTATGATTTTAATTCCAAAGATCACATCGACAAGACCCATATCTTTCATATCGAACCTTGAACTCAACATATGTTTGGTAGACCGGACCATCTCATCGTTACTTCCAACGATAAGCATGTCATCTACGTAAAGACACAAAATAACATAACCTCTATCTGTATCTTTCACGTAAATACATTTGTCACACTCATTTATTTTGAAACCTTTTTCCATCATAACGCTGTCAAATTTATGATGCCATTGTTTAGGCGCCTGTTTTAGACCATACAGGGATTTGACAAGCTTACAGACTTTCTTTTCCTGCCCCCGCGCAGAGAAACCCTCAGGTTGTCCCATGTAGATTTCTTCGTCTAAATCTCCATTTAAGAAAGCCGTTTTCACATCCATTTGATGTACTTCTAGATTTCGCAACGCGGCAATCGCAAGTACCATTCTTATGGATGTGATTCTAGTTACTGGAGAATATGTATCAAAATAATCCAGTCCTTCCTTTTGTCTGTATCCTTTGATGACAAGTCGGGCTTTATATTTATCAATCGATCCATCTGCTTTCATTTTACGTTTAAAGATCCACTTGTAGCCTAGCGGTTTGCTTCCGAGCGGAAGATCCACTAGCTCCCAAGTATGATTCAGCAAGATCGATTCGATTTCACTGTTTATTGCCTCTTTCCATAGAGGACCCTCAGAGGAGTTTACGGCTTCTTGGTAAGTCTGAGGTTCAGCTTCAAGCATATAGGTCAGAAAATCTGGACCGTAGGACTTTTCAGTCCTTGCCCTTTTACTTCTTCTGGGCTCGACCTCGGTTTCAACCTCGGTCTCGACCTTAACATTCCCTTCATGTTCTCGGTCTTGACTATTTTCATCTATAGTCTCATGTGCTTGTCTTGAAGAACTTGTTTCTCCTCTGGACTTAGCCGGAAATACATTTTCAAAGAATTATGCATTTCTTGACTCCATAATCGTATTTTTGTGTATATCAGACACCTTTGATTCATACACAAGAAACCGATATGCATTACTATGCTGAGCATACCCAATGAAAATGCAATCAACGGTTTTTGGGCCTATTCGCACCTTCTTCGGGGGAGGTATCATTACCTTGGCAAGACACCCCCACATTCGAAGGTGATTATAAGAAGGTTTCCTCCCTTTCCACAATTCAAACGGAGTTTTCTCTTCCTTCTTTTGGGGTACCTTATTCAAAAGGTAATTGCTAGTCAAAATAGCTTCCCCCCACATGTTCTGGGGCAATCCCGAACTAATCAACAATGAATTCATCATTTCCTTCAATGTTCAATTTTTCATTTCCACAACCCCATTTGACTGAGGTGAAAACGGAGCAGTGACCTCATGGACAATTCCATGTTCAGAGCAAAATTCTGCAAACGGAGCTTCATACTCACCTCCTCTATCACTGCGTAATTTTTTTATTTTCTTATTAAGTTGATTCTCAACTTCTTGTTTGTAGATCATGAATTTCTGAATTGCTTCATCTTTTCCTTTCATCAAGTATACATAGCAAAATTTCGTATTATCATCTACGAAAGTGATGAAGTATTTATTTCCACCACGTGTTTGTACATATTTCAAGTCACAAACATCGCTATGTATTAGATCAAGAGGTTCGGTAAATCTTTCGACTGGGTGAAACGAAGTCCGAGTAAGTTTCGCTTCAACGCAAACTTCACATTTGTGTTCCTGATCTATTTTGAATTTAGGAATATGCTCCATGTTAATTAGCTTCCGCAAAGAATCAAAATTAACATGTCCAACCTACCATGCCATAAATTAGGAGACTCAAGCAAGTAAGCAGAAGAGGAAGCATTCTTATTCATATTCTTTTTGGGCACTACGGCCATTACAGAAAGTTTAAAAATTCCTCCATTCTCATACCCCTTACCAATGAAGACATTATTCTTAGTAAGTACAAACTTATCAGACTCAAACACAAGACAAAAACTGTTAAGTTATGAGATCTAGGTCAACGGGGTGTCGGCTTTGATCTCACTCCTTACGGGGGATGTGTATGATCCGGTCTTCTCGAGTTGCCTTGCCTTTGTCTATGTCCTTCTTCCTTTCCTTCTTCCCTTGGTTCCTTCTCTTCTTCTCTCCCTTTGCCCTGCAAAAGGGGCAATACCAGACACGGAGGAGGGGGGGTGGTGCCTGGTGAACCCTCTCCGATGCCTAAGTCAGAACTATATTTCTAGAGAGATAAAGCTAGAGAGATGTCAGAGCTAAATTGTTCAAATGGCCAAGATGTTTAAATGAGTTGTGAAGGTGGGGTATTTATAGACAACGGTGTCATTAAGGTGGCTTAATGACATCGTTAGCCTTTAAACACAATTAATTAACCTTTAAGCGCATAATTAAGACTTTAGGATTCGGATGAGGCAGGCGGAGTGGACCGAGCATGGGCGTCTGAAAGGGGTGTCGGGACCCTTGGGGGGGGAGAAATCCGACCCCCAAGGGTAGGGGTTGGGTGAGGACACCCAACCCCTCCTAGGGAGGGTGGGGTTGGCCAACCCCATCCCTCCTAGGAGGGATCGGGTTGGCCGACCCGATCTCCCTAGGGGAGATCGGGTTGGCTGACCCGATCTCTCCTAGGAGAGATCGGGTCGGCCAACCCGATGTCTCCTAGGAGAGATCGGGTTGGCCAACCCGATCTCCCCTAGGGGAGATCGGGTCGGCTGACCCGATCTCCCCTAGGGGAGGTCGGGTGTGACCACCCAACCTCACCTAGGTGAGTTCGCCTCTGTCGGACGGGCGCTTCGGTCTCGTCCGAGCCGTCGATGTTCTCGCGAAGTGTCCGGGTTGAAGTTTCGATTCGCAATCATAAATGGGACGATAAAAATACAACGGTTTGGAAGTCAACGGGTTCAAATTGGGCGTATATCCATCACATGCCCCCGAGTCAACCAATGGCCTAACCCTTGATTGACTCTATTTTAGGATGGTATGACACGCGCAATTTGAAACCGGGGTTTTACCTTCTTTGTCTGAATGCTTGCTTACCCGTGGATACGTGCCTCTGACTCTGCCCCCCTGTCTACTGAGATAGAGGAATTGTAAACGTCAGAGTAGCACGGACGTGTGCCTAGGCGCGCGTCCGTCTGAGGTGGGAGTAATAAACTTATCTCTGCTACAGGTGTATACTCAAAAAATACAAACTTGCACAGGGGTGTGATACAAATGCAACTAAATGACTTATGCTTCAAATTCGTGCAGGGATTTTATCTAAGTGCGGAAAAATTAATTTTAGTCAAAAATTTTCCTAGGTATGGAATACTAGAAAATAAACCTTAGGGGATGTTAACTAGGGTGAGCGTGGATTTAACCGTGGTTAATAGGAACTAGTTTTTGAATCTTGTCCCTTGAAATTTTCCTCTCTAAAATTCAACGGTGTTGATTTGGCGATTTTGGAAAAACCCTAAACCTTTGTGTTATAAAAGGGGGAGTGATTACCTCATTCTCGTTGTCCTTTTCTCTTCTTTTCGACGGTGGGATTTCTGGTTGGGCTTACTTCTCGAGGCACGAGTCGCATTGAGGTATGCGTTTTTCTTCTTGTGTAAGCATTGTTCTTGTGGGATTCGATCCTGTTTTTCTTTCAGTTGTTTCCTTACTTGTCTCGTTTTGACTTACGTGTCTTCATGATAATATAGTTCTGCTTGATTTGTCTTTCCTCCATCTTCTTGCTTTCGTACTTCCGTTTACTGGCGTGTGGGGTTTTTTATATCGGGATTATGGCTATCTCTGTTTGCCCTCTTGCCTCTGTCTGTTGGGCTGAGGGGTCTCTTCCATGCTGGGGGTTATGACTATCTCCCCCTGCCCCCTGCCTCTGCCTGTTGGGCTGAGGGGTCTCTCCATGCTGGGGGTTATGACTATCTCCCCCTGCCCCCTGCCTCTGCCTGTTGGGTTGAGGGGTCTCTCCATGCTGGGGGTTATGACTATCTCCCCCTGCCCCCTGCCTCTGCCTGTTGGGCTGAGGGGTCTCTCCATGCTGGGGGTTATGACTATCTCCCCCTGCCCCCTGCCTCTGCCTGTTGGGCTGAGGGGTCTCTCCATGCTGGGGGTTATGACTATCTCCCCCTGCCCCCTGCCTCTGCCTATTGGCTGATGGGGTCTCCTTATGCTGGGGGTTATGACTATCTCCCCCTGCCCCCTGCCTTTGCCTATTGGCTGGTGGGGTTTTTCTTGCCGTCTTTCTATTCTTGTCTTTTGACTTTGTATCTATCATTTTATGGAAATGAGTTCGTGTCTCTTGTCCATTGTTTGCTTTCTGTTTTTCTCGGATTGAGCCTGTGTTTTTTCCGGTTAGCAGAACTTTCTGGTGATTGATGAGGAGTAAGAGGCCAGTACGTGTGGGAGTGGTTACTTCCGGGACCGGATCTTCGATTGCAAAAAGATCGGTTTTCTATGGTGCGGGGAGGTGTTCTCTAACTGGAGGTAAGGGTGGTGACGTTAGGGTGCCATCTTCTTTCTATATTGATGCCCCCCAATCGAAGGTCCGGGAGCCGTCTTTTCCTTCCTCTCTGTTTGGTGAGTTCTTGGGCAGCTGAGTTTCCTTAGTGTATATTGGTATTTACTCTGTGCTTTGTTATAGGTAGACTTCGTCTTCCGCGTCTGAGTCGGAAGGAGCTGTCTCGTCCACCTGTTGATGGTATTGTTGGGTCTGAGTGGGCGCCTTATTATGGGCGTGGGGCTCGTTTTGACAATCAATCTTCTTTGCAAACTCCTGAGGTTGGAGTTCGTGTTCTGCAGTCTGCTGTTCCTCCTGCTGATCGTGTGTCCCTCTCCAAAGGGTCGGATGCAACTTATGAGTTGGCTCGTGATGTGTTGGCTCGTTATGCTCCTGTAATGTTATTAATCGTTTTATCCTTTGGCATACTTCTTCTCCATGCGTTATCCGTCTCATCTTTTGTTTTGGTTGCAGGGTATGGCCGACCTTGTTAATTTATCCACCCTTGCTATTCATCTTGCTGAGGAGAGGAAGGTGTACGAGGACATTTGTGTCTCCCTTAACTCCAGTCTTATTAGCTATTTGGAGCATAGTCGTATTACTGATTTGCGGTGCCGAGACTTGGAGGGTCACATTACTCTTCTCAATGAAGAGGTTGAGGCATTGAAACAAAGGTCTTATCGTGATGAGACACTTCGTGCTGCTGAGTTAGTCTCTCTGGAGGAAATGTTTCGTATGGAGGCGAAAGAGTGTGCCATTGCTGAGTATAAGGCCTCTTCCGCTTATCAGGCTGCTATGGACGTTCGCTGCTCTGTGGCTAAACGTATTTCCTTTAAGGAGATTCTTGAACGTATTCACATGATTGCTCCTGACTTTCCTTTCTCTCGTCTTGGTGATTTGTCAGACTTTGCACTTAAGCATATTGCGAAGATAAAGGAATAGTACCCCTATCTATTGTGGTAGTCTCATGTGCTTGTGAGTTGTGGTTGTCTTTAGAGTTTAAAACTCCACCTTTCTTAGTGTTGCCATCTTTGTCTAATACACTTGTTTATACTCGTTGTATATATGGCCGTGTGCTTATATCTCTTCTCATGATGTCTCCCTATGCCTTGTGTATGGCTCTTTGGGTATGGACCTTTTCATTGGTGTGTTTCCTTTACTTATCCTTCTTTCGTGCTTTCCTTCTTGCCTTACCTGCCATTTCATAAAGAAAAAACATTACTTGTTCTTCACATTACTTTACTTAGAAATTTCTTTCTCATGGTATCCTTCTGAACATGGTATCCTTCTAAGCATGGTACCGTTCTAAGCATGGTATCCTTCTAAGCATGGTATGATGATCTCTTCTGATACCCCTTACACGGTATACGTTGTACTGTTTAGACCAAAGATACGCTCTTGGTGGGCGTCGAAATTTGTTCACGAGACAGGCTCTCGGACGGCACTTAACGTTTCACAGGATAGGCTCCCGGAGGGCACAGGTTAGTCCACCGATACCTTTTTGACGGGTGTCAAACTGTTCACGAGACAGGCTCTCGGACGGCACTTAACGTTTCACAGGATAGGCTCCTGGAGGGCACAGGTTAGTCCACCGATACCTTCTTGACGGGTGTCAAACTGTTCACGAGACAGGCTCTCGGACGGCACTTAACGTTTCGCAGGATAGGCTCCCGGAGGGCTCAGGTTAAACCAAAGATACGCTCCTGGTGGGCGTCGA
Organism: Clarkia xantiana subsp. parviflora; assembly: GCA_036873135.1. Classification (NCBI taxonomy): domain Eukaryota; kingdom Viridiplantae; phylum Streptophyta; class Magnoliopsida; order Myrtales; family Onagraceae; genus Clarkia; species Clarkia xantiana. The sequence continues at coordinate 6,394,442 of JAPTYO010000022.1, forward strand.
ACTGGTAGTTTGAAATCTACCTCAAGATACGCTCTTGGGGGCGTCGAACTGGTAGTGTTTTTTCTACCTCAAGATACGCTCTTGGGGGCGTCGAATCTGGTAGGTTGCAAATCTACCTCAAGATACGCTCTTGGGGGCGTCGAATTCGTAGTTTTTGGAAACCACTCTCAAGATACGCTCTTGGTGCGTCGAAGTCGTAGTGTAATAACTACTCTCAAGATACGCTCTTGGGGGCGTCGAAGGTTGTAGTATGAACACTACTCTCAAGATACGCTCTTGGGGGCGTCGAAGTTCGTAGTTTTTGGAAACTACTCTCAAGATACGCTCTTGGTGCGTCGAAGGTCGTAGTGTAATAACTACTCTCAAGATACGCTCTTGGGGGCGTCGAAGGTCGTAGTATGAACACTACTCTCAAGATACGCTCTTGGGGGCGTCGAATATCGTAGTATGGAAACTACTCTCAAGATACGCTCTTGGGGGCGTCGAATGTCGTAGTATGAAAACTACTCTCAAGATACGCTCTTGGGGGCGTCGAACCTGTCATTGACTTGAAGTCATATCTGTGTAAGGATAACTTCGTGATTATACCACTACATTCACTTGAAAATACTCTTGAGTAACTACTACTCCCTTAGGAGCATTCATGTTTTTGTACACTTGGGATGCCTTGGTGCACCAAGACATCCTTTGTAGGAATAAAAGATAGTTGTAGAGTTGGAGTAACTTCGTGAGTTCTCCTTCTCAAAAGTTGTTTTTTGAAAAGCTTGTGAAGCTAAAGCGCGTAAAATGTGTAATATGAAACTAAGGATATGGTCTTTTGTTTGTGCTTTCTTCTTATACGTAGTACTTCTTTAGGTGCTCTCCACTGAAGGTGTTTGTGGAGATATACCCCTCCCCATCTTCGAGGCGGTACGCGTTTACGTAGGGAACTGACGCTATCTTGTATGGTCCTTCCCACTTTGGAGATAATTTTCTGACTTGGTCTAAGTGTGAGAACTCATTCCTTCTTAGTACTAGTTCTCCTACGTGGAATTGTCTCTCCTTGACTTGGCGGTTGTAGTATCTTGCTGAGACAAGGCGCATTCGTGTCTGTGCTTCTTCTGAATTCCACCTTTTGTCCTCCACCATGTCTAAATCTAAAAGTCTTGCCTTGTTGTTCTCATGCTCCTCAAAGTACTTGGTCCTCAGTGATTGTACAGCTATTTCTGCTGGTGCCACCGTCTCGGTTCCGTACACTAGACCAAATGGCGTTTCTCCTGTGGATATCTTTGGTGTTGTCCGCACTGCCCATAGAACATTTTCCAGCTCATCTACCCAACTTCCCTTGGTGGCGTGGAGTCGTTTCTTTAGGCCATCTAGCACTATCTTGTTTGCCGATTCTACCTGTCCGTTTGTCTGAGGGTGCTTTACTGATGCGAAACGGTGATCTATATTCAGTCTTTCGCAATACCACTGCAATTTCTTGCTCTTGAACTGTGGGCCATTGTCACTTATTATTGCTTTTGGCACCCCATACCTCGAGACAATGTGAGATTGGATGAAATTGACGACTTGGTCGTCTGTTGTCTTCCCCATTGCCTTTGCTTCTATCCACTTGGAGAAGTAGTCTATTGCAACAATTATGCAAGTCTTCTGACCTTTTGTTTTTGGTAGGGGGCCTATCAAATCAATCCCCCATTGTGCGAAAGGCCAGGCTCCTGAGATGGAGCTTAGCTTTGCTGGTGGGGCTGTTATATTTCTGGAGTACCTTTGGCAGTGATCACATTTTTGTACCAAGTCTGCTACTTCTTTGTTCAATGATGGCCAATAGTATCCTAGGTTGTAGACCTTTCGGCTTATTGACCGTGCTCCTTCATGGCACCCCGCCTCTCCCTCATGGAGCTCTGCAAGTACCCTCTCTGTTTCTGGGTATGCTATGCATTTGAGGAAAGGTGTGGAGTATCCTTTCTTGTAGAGCTCATTGTCCATCACTGCGTAATTCCTAGCCATCCTTTCAATCTTGACTGCTTCCACCTTATCTTTGGGAGCTTTCCTTCCATGATGTATTGTCTCATTGGTGTCATCCAGACTTCTGCTTCATCTATTGCTAGAACCTCCATTTGTTCTATCACTGATTGCATTCTTTGCTCCACGAAGTGAACCTCTTTGCCTGCTTCTGCCCCTAAGGCTAGTTTACTTAAGGCGTCTGCCTCTTGGTTTTGTTCTCTTGGGACAGACTCAATGTCGAAGCTTTGGAAGCTCTTTATCAGGTCCTTGGCTTGCTGCAGGTATCTCTGCATGTTTTCGGACTTTGCAGTGTAGATTCCTTTCACTTGGTTGACAACTAGTTGAGAATCACACTTGACCATTAAATGCTTTGCCCCTACTCCTTTGGCTATTCTCAGGCCAGTTATTAGTGCTTCGTACTCAGCCTCATTGTTTGTTGCCTTAAAGGTTAGTGCCATGGCATAGCGCATGGGTGTATCGCTGTTTGGTGGGTATAGTAAGAGGCCTGCGCCTGAACCTCCTCCGTTGGATGACCCATCAGTATGCATCTCCCATAATTCTTCTGATTGTGTCTCCTGACTACTACTTGCCTCGCATGTAGTTTTGACTTCTCCCAAGTCTTCGTCCGGATTAATTCCAGTGAATTCGGCGATAAAATCCGCTAGAGCCTGACCCTTTATGGCTGTTCTTGGGGCGAAATGAATGCGAAACTCACTTAGCTCGATTGCCCATTTGGTCAGTCTTCCCGATGTGTCTGGTCTCTGCAGGAGGTGTTTCAATGGTTGGTCTGTGAGGACTGTTACTTCATGCCCATGAAAATACGGTCTCAACTTTCTTGCTGATATGATCAGTGCATAGAGGTACTTTTCTATTGGCAAGTAGTTGATCTCATACTTTGCCAATGTTTTGCTTACGAAGTATACTGGCAATTGTGCAGCGTTTTCCTCTTTGATTAGCACTGAGCTAACTGCCACGTTGCTCACTGAGATGTAGAGGTAGAGGGGCTCTCCTGGTGTAGGCTTTGCTAGGGGTGGTAGTGTCTTTAGATGTTGTTTGAGTTGCTGGAAGGCCTCCTCACATCTTGGTGTCCATTCAAATTTCTTGTTTGCCCTTAGTACCTCAAAGAAGGGTAATGCCTTGTCTCCTATTTTGGATAGGAATCTGTTAAGGGCTGCCAACCTCCCGTTCAGTCGTTGAACCTCTTTGTGCTTCGTCGGTGATTGCATTTCTTCAATTGCTTGAAGTTTTTCGGGGTTTACCTCTATGCCTCGCTGGCTTACCATGAAGCCTAAGAACTTTCCTGATTGCACCCCAAATGCGCACTTTTTCGGGTTTAGACGGACTTGATATTGCCTCATCCTTTCAAACGTTGAGCGAAGGTTTTCCACATGGTCCTTCTTCTCTTTAGATTTGACTATCATGTCGTCCACATACGCCTCCATTGTCTTCCCTATCATGTCCCCAAAGATTTTGTTGACCATTCTTTGGTATGTTGCTCCAGCATTTATGAGTCCGAAAGGCATCACTGTGTAATGGTATATCTCGCTATTAGCGTAGAATGCTGTGTGGGGGGCGTCCTCAGGGGCCATTTTTATCTGGTTATATCCTGAGTATGCATCCATGAAGCTCATTAGTTGGTGACCTGATGTTGCATCCACTAACTGATCTATTCTTGGTAGCGGATATGAGTCCTTTGGGCATGCCTTGTTTAGGTCCCGATAGTCAATACACATTCTCCAACTTCCTCCCGGCTTCTTTACCAGTACTGGGTTTGCCACCCATGTCTGGAATCTGATTTCCTTGATGAACTTTGCCTTTAGTAGCTTTTCTACTTCTTCTTGAATAGCTATCTTTTTATTACCTCCCATTGGTCTCACCTTCTGTGTTGTTGGCCGCGTTGCCGCGTCTATGTTGAGCCTGTGTGAAATCACATCTTCTGATATCCCTGGCATATCGCTCGGTGACCAGGCGAACAAATCCTTGTATTCCCTTAGTAAAGCGACTAAGTGGTTCTCCTCTTCCTGAGATAAGGCAGTCCCAATTTTAGCCTTCCTATCGGGTTCTTCTATGAGTATCTCTTTTAGTTCCTCCATGGGGGCTGGCCTTCCATGATCTTCTCTTGGGTCCTCGTCTACTAGTAGGACTTCTCTTGTTTTCTTCCTTTTGCCTAGTGCAATCCTTGCACATTTCCGTGCTACCTTCTGGTTACCCTTTACTTCCCCTATCCCTTGGTCTGTGGGGAATTTCACTTTCTGATATAGCGTTGATGGTACCATACCCCACTTGTTGATTGTAGTGGTACCTAGGACCCCATTGTACTCCTCCATGTCTTCTGTAATGAAGAATGGGACATCAATCTTTAGCTGCCTCTGCCCTGTGCCCAGTGTCACAGGTAGTGTGACTGCCCCCAGTGGGTATGTTGGCTCTCCTGAAAATCCTACCAAGGGGGAGTAAACCTGTTTTATGCTACTTGGCCTAACTCCTAATATGTTGAGGACCTTCTTGCTAATGATGTTGGGTGAGCTTCCACTGTCTATTAGGATTCTCCCAATGTCCATATCAGTGATCTTCATTGTTATGACCAGGGCATCTTTGTTGTCTGGTAACACATGCTCCATGTCTCTTCTTGAAAATTCTATTATGTCTTCTCTCTTTCCTTTTGGTTGTTCTTCTTTTGGCTTAGGAGTCCCTAACTCTGCCATATATGCTTCTCTAGCATTCGCTGACTCTCCTCCAGCTCCATAACCTCCATGGATGACATATACGCTTGCCATCTTGCTAGTGATAGTTAGGCTTTCTGTCCGAAGCCCGCAGACGGCGCCAAGTGTTAAGTTATGAGATCTAGGTCAACGGGGTGTCGGCTTTGATCTCACTCCTTACGGGGGATGTGTATGATCCGGTCTTCTCGAGTTGCCTTGCCTTTGTCTATGTCCTTCTTCCTTTCCTTCTTCCCTTGGTTCCTTCTCTTCTTCTCTCCCTTTGCCCTGCAAAAGGGGCAATACCAGACACGGAGGAGGGGGGGGTGGTGCCTGGTGAACCCTCTCCGATGCCTAAGTCAGAACTATATTTCTAGAGAGATAAAGCTAGAGAGATGTCAGAGCTAAATTGTTCAAATGGCCAAGATGTTTAAATGAGTTGTGAAGGTGGGGTATTTATAGACAACGGTGTCATTAAGGTGGCTTAATGACATCGTTAGCCTTTAAACACAATTAATTAACCTTTAAGCGCATAATTAAGACTTTAGGATTCGGATGAGGCAGGCGGAGTGGACCGAGCATGGGCGTCTGAAAGGGGTGCCGGGACCCTTGGGGGGGGAGAAATCCGACCACCAAGGGTAGGGGTTGGGTGAGGACACCCAACCCCTCCTAGGGAGGGTGGGGTTGGCCAACCCCATCCCTCCTAGGAGGGATCGGGTTGGCCGACCCGATCTCCCCTAGGGGAGATCGGGTTGGCTGACCCGATCTCTCCTAGGAGAGATCGGGTCGGCCAACCCGATCTCCCCTAGGGGAGATCGGGTCGGCTGACCCGATCTCCCCTAGGGGAGGTCGGCTGACCCGATCTCCCCTAGGGGAGGTCGGGTGTGACCACCCAACCTCACCTAGGTGAGTTCGCCTCTGTCGGACGGGCGCTTCGGTCCCGTCCGAGCCGTCGATGTTCTCGCGAAGTGTCCGGGTTGAAGTTTCGATTCGCAATCATAAATGGGACGATAAAAATACAACGGTTTGGAAGTCAACGGGTTCAAATTGGGCGTATATCCATCAAAAACCATGCTTGTTCAAGAGGGCCCCAGACACCAAGTTCTTCCGGATGTCCGGAACATACAGCACATTGGTGAGGGTAACGTCCTTGCCAGAAGTCATCTTCAACACCACCGTTCCTCTGCCTTTAATCGCCGATGAGGCAGAGTTTCCCATGAACAGGGATTCTCCGGTATCCACCTCCTCCAAGCTTGAGAACACCGCCTTGTTCGAGCAGACATGCTTAGTGGCGCCAGTGTCCACCTACCACTCCTTGGGGTTGGAATCAGCCATATTGATCTCTAACACCACCGCGATCAAGTTCAGGTCCTCTATGTCCTCGGTAACCGTCGCCACGTGGGCTTCATGATTCTTAGGGAACCTGCACTCATTAGCTTTGTGCCCTATCTTGCCACAATTGAAACAGCTACCTTGAAACCGTTGTGGAGCTTGAGAGCCTTGTCCTCCTCGAGGTCCCTTGCCTCCCTTAGAAGATTGGCCGCCTTTGGATTTCTTGGAAACACCGCCTTTCGGACCTAGGTTGACCCCTTTGTCTTGCGGCTTCTTTCCTCTTCCACGGGAGCCCTGCTTGCTTGGGCCCTGGTTGTGATCCACCACATTAGCCTTGGCAGTGTTGATCGTCCTAATTGGTCCGACCGGATTTCCCTGGGCATTCTTCTGGAGACCCTCCTGGGTGGCGATCCTGCTGACCACCTCTGACACCGACATCTCCTTTGTCTTATGCTTCAGATAGCCCTTGAACCAATCCCAGCTGGGGGGATGCTTCTCCATAATCACAGCCGCCTTGAATGACTCGGTAAAAGCCATCTGCGCATCATGGATCTCCTGAAGCAGACTTAAGAGCGCGTTCACCTGCTGCATCACAAATTTGTTATCAACCATTTTAAAATCAAACAGTTTACTAACAAGGAATTTCTTCCTTCCAGCATCCTCCGACTCGTATTTTGAATTAATGGACGTCCACAGCTCCCTTGATGACGTCGTCCTGCTGTAGACATGATACAGCGGGTCGGTAAGACAGCTCATGATAGCGTTCCTGCACAGGTAGTTGTCGGACCTAAAATCCGACCTAAAGCGATTACGTTTTGAAAAACGTGCATTTTGAAAGAGTCGCCACTAGTTAATATTAGGACCTGATTTACCTAGGGAATAATGAATTAAACACCTAGGTTTCAAAAATGGTCTACGATCAGAAATTCAAGTTCGGGGGTTCTATTACGAATCAAAAAAATATTTTCTAATTACGCCATTTCGGTACTTAATTCACTTATTTGCCAGTTTTATTGTTACGTATATATCACTTCAGATTAGTTAAAAGAGTAAATAAATATCAAATTACATCACTAAGAGATCGTCAACTGTTAATTAATTATATACAAATAAAATCATAATTCGTATGTAACAATTATCAAACCTACTTAAAAAAACTCAACATGTTTAACGTATGTAATTTAGGTAATCAACCCTATCTAATTAAACTTAAATTCAACAAAGTTTATACACTATTTAACTAAACTACTTACACTGTATTTAATTATGTAAAAGACAATAAACTAAGCTGCTTACATTTTATATTATATAATAATTATAATAAAACAAGGAAAATTGTAGATTTCGTATAATAATAATAATGAAACAATTATAAAATAATGAAAGAAGAAAACTTAGCTTTCCTGTTACCTGCAAAGTGGATCTGGAAACACATTATGGTGAGTGCACGGGACGTTACGGGATTAACCAACAGAAGAAACTGAAGCTACGACGGCATCTGGGGTCAGATCACGGCGGCGAAAGTCGGCAGTAGCGGTGGACGTCGGGGAAGGGCTCTGCTGGTCTGTCGGTGCTGTGGAGTCTTGATGGTGTATATGGGTGACGCGATGGTGATCTGTGCAGACAGAGATGGGGGGATGAACGTTGTGGAAGATGGCCGTGGTCGGACTTCGAGGAGGAATTGCCGAACTGCTGGTAGGGCGTTTGTACGGGGTCTCGCAGGTGCTGGTCGGAGGTGAAATGCGAAGGGATAGGTAGCAGCGTGGTCTGGCTATCGGAGCCGGAAGTGGCACCTGATGGGTTCGACTACAGCCGTTAGGCCCTTTAACGGCGAGGAAACGGCAAACAGGCCTACCAGGCCCCAAATGAAGGTCAAGATGATCCAGGAGAAGGGTCTCTACGAAGAGAGTCCCGATGATGAAAGGTCCCGACAGAGTCGGTCCCGACAGATGAGCTGGAAGCTCCCGATGAGAAGCCTTTAAGTAGGCCCCGATGACGAATCCCTGAGAACGATTGGCCCTGTCACGATGACGAAGGGCCCTGAGAACGATTGGCCCTGTCACGATGACGAAGGGCCCCGAGCGGTGACATAATGAGATAACTCTGGAGTCCCCGACGAGAGTCGGGACTCGTTATCAGAGGATAAGGCCAAGATACGCGGGGCGTGGCCGAGATACGCGGAACGTGGTTAAGATACACGGAGCGTGGCCGAGATACGCGGGGCGTGGCCGAGATAAGCGAGATCATGGCCTAGATAGGCGGGATCACATCCGAGATACGCGGGATACGGGCTAACCACCCCCAACGGTTCACCAGGTACCTGAGGCATCTCTTCGTCTATAAAAGGGCAAGAGGTCACCTCAGATCACTTACGTTGAATTACATACTCTGAGATTATTGCTTGCCAGTTCGTATTGGGCACTCATTTAAGCATCGGAGAGGGATTCTGGGTCACCGCCCGGTCTATCCCCTCTTGCAGGATTGCGTGGAGCGAAGGAGCTAGGATCGCCGTCAAAGTCCGTACCGGAGTTCCACCGTGATCCAACATTGGCGCCGTCTGTGGGAACCAAACAAAAAGCTGATATGCCTTCTACTCGATCGATGGCGGCTGGCAAGCACAGAAGACAGGGACAATCCGGTGGTTCCCGTCACCCCGCTGCAACAAATCTGGATTCAGTACCAGAACAGGAGGAAAACCAGAACCATCCCCCGGCTGAGCTCTCCCAGACAGGGGGGCACAATGAATGTCCCGAAGATATTGCTCCTCAGCACCAGGGCAATAGGGGGCAGGAGGCTCCCCCAGCTACAGACTTAACAAGGGCCGTGGCAGAAGCCATGCCCATGTTTCTAGCAGCCGTAGAGGCTCTCTTGGATCGGAGAGAAGCTGCGAGGAGGCAGGAGGAGATGCCCCCGTTGGAGGAAGTGGCCCCACCAACAGAGGGTCGGAACGCACAGGAAGCCCCGCCCCGAGGCCAGGACAGAAATAGGGCATCCGGTCAGCCGGAGAGGTTCGTGGTTGATGGGCCAGGACCAGTACAGCACAGGACCATTCCCCTGAATGGTCCCATCACTCCCGACCAGGTGGTAAAGATCGTGAACATCTGCATGGGAGAACAGAAGCCGCTGGTGTCGGAGCTAAGGGATCGATCCACTCATCCCTTCGTTCCCCGACTCATCGACACCCTAGCCCCGCCTGGGCTAGGCATCCCCACGATAAAGGAGTACGATGGCGAAGGAGATCCGGTTCGCCATGTCCAGAAACACCTCATGGCGTGTCTGGGAAGAGCCCCGAGTGAAGACATAGTGTGTAAGCTGTTCCCGAACACACTTGAAGAAAGAGCCCTGACCTGGTTCTTTAGTCTGCCCCCAGGCTGCATCACTTGCTGGGCAGATATGCACGACCGATTCATTCAGCAGTACCAGGGTCGGAGACGTTTATTGAAGAGCGTGAGATCCCTGACCCAGGTGGTGCAGAGGCCCGACGAATCGCTGGCTCATTATTACCAGCGGTACACTGCCAGTGTGGCAGAGATCGACGAAGAGATCTCAGAAGGTGAGACCATACGTACCTTCATTTGGAACTTAACGGCCACCTATGGTTCCGATCTGATGCACAGCGTGGCTGAGAAAGCTGTGTGGAATATGGTGGCACTGCAGAAGAGGGTGAAACGGCAAATCGATGTCCAGGAGTCGAAGATAGCCGCGGGAGAGCTGGAGCCCCCTAAGTCGAATAAAGGGAAGCAGTCGGTTAAACCTTTCGATGATCGCAAGTCAAAAGGTAAAACCGAAAGCAGTCGGAATCGAGGCCGACCTGATCGAAGGGACGATAGACGTTCTTCAAGGAAGGATAAGCGGGAGGATCTCGACATTCCTCTCAACTGCTCCATGGCGGAAGTACTGACGGTCATGGAACGACAAGGTATCTCCAGGTACCCCCCAAAGAAGGATGGAGAATTCTTGGGATCTCGCACGTATCGCTACTGCCGATTTCACCGCGCAAATGGTCACGACACCAACCACTGTCGGGAACTGAAGAAGGAGATCGAAAATTTGATCCAGAAGGGGAAGCTCAAGGAATTTTTCGGGGATAAGCGGTGTCGATCCCGCTCTCGGTCTCGATCGCGGTCCCGTTCCCGATCTCGCGATCGGTCCCCAAAGAAGAAGTGAACCGACCCAGAGTCATCCGGTGCTCGCAAGGAGAGACGGGGCACTATCAATGTGATTCACGGAGGGTTTGCTGCCGGAGGTGATACCTCATCCGTCCGAGAGGTCTATGCCTCTAGAATCCCTACGGCGGTGGTGCTGGGTAAGAGGTCTCGATCCTGGACCTTGAAAGAAGAGATGGTAATCTCCTTTTCGTCTGATGATCTCATAGGCGTGGAGACTCCGCACGACGACGCCTTGGTGGTAACCTTGGATGTAGACGGGTTCGAAATGAAGAGAATTCTAATCGACGGAGGGAGCTCCTCCGACATTCTATTCATGGACGCGCTGGAGGCTATGGGGAAAACAAAGAAAGATCTAAAGGAGGCAAACTTCCCGATGGTCGGGTTCTCTGGCTCAACCTCCTATCCGCTAGGAGTAATCACCTTACCAGTGGAGTTTGGTAGCGGGTGGAAATCAGAAAGGAGGAACGTGGAATTTGTCGTGGTTGATTCCGCGGGGACCTACAACGCGATTATCGGGAGAACCACCATTAATCCCCTGATGGCGGTTGCCTCGACAGTGCACCAGAAGATGAAGTTCCCGACCGACCATGGAGTCGGAGAGGTTAAGGGCGACCAGGTGGCTTCTCGAAAATGCTATGTTAACGCCACCCGAAGGAGGAGACGAGAGGCCATGACTGTCCTTCAGACAGATACAGACCCCAGAGAGGAATTTGGGCGTCCCGCCCCCGTAGAAGATCTGAAAGAAGTCGAGATCGATGGACCCCAGAGGAAGGTGAAAATCGGGTCCGCTCTAACGGAAGAGACAGCTCAAAACTGGTGGAGTTGCTGAAAGAGTTCAAGGAACTATTTGCCTGGTCCCCGAGCGATATGCCAGGAATCAGTCCCGATGTGATCGTACACGAGCTGAAGATAGACCCCGTGATCAAGCCTATCACACAGAAAAGGCGTCCAATGGGCACGGACAAGAAGATCGCGATCCAGCAGGAGGTGGGCAGGTTGCTCGATGCTGGGTTTATCAAAGAGCTCTGATTCCAAACCTGGGTTGCTAATCCGGTGCTGGTGAAGAAAACTAACGGGAAATGGCGAATGTGTGTGGATTTCCGCGATTTGAATAAAGCCTGCCCAAAGGACTGTTATCCGCTCCCGAGAATCGACCAACTGGTGGATGCTACATCGGGACATGAGCTGTTGAGTTTCATGGATGCGTACTCAGGCTACAACCAGATCAAAATGGCCAAGGAAGACGCTCCCCACACAGCGTTCTACGCAGATAGTGACATCTACCATTACGATGTCATGCCTTTTGGGTTGATCAATGCTAGGGCAACCTACCAGCGGATGGTGAACAAGCTGTTCGGCGATATGCTGGGGAAAACCATGGAGGCCTACGTAGACGATATGCTGGTGAAATCCCGACAAGCCGAGGATCATGTGCACAACCTAACCATGGCGTTTGAACGGATGAGGCTTCATCAAGTTCGCTTAAACCCGACGAAATGCGCTTTCGGAGTCCACTCAGGAAAATTTTTGGGCTTTATGGTGACCTAGAGAGGAATTGAGGTGAATCCCGAGAAGCTGAAGGCAATTGAGGAGATGCAGTCTCCGATAAATCATCGGGAGGTACAAGTGCTGAATGGCCGACTAGCTGCAATGAATCGCTTCTTGTCCAAAGCCAGCGACCGATCAATGCCGTTTTTTGAAGTCCTGAGGGCCAACAAGAAATTTGAATGGACCACCAAGTGTGAAGAGGTGTTCCAAGCACTCAAGCAGCACCTTCGCACCCTCCCGCCGTTGGCGAAACCGGTTCCAGGCGAGCCGCTCTACCTTTATTTGGCTGTTTCTAAATTTGCCATTAGCTCTGTGTTAGTAAAGGTTGTCGAGGGTAATCAAGTCCCCGTCTATTATGTAAGCAAGGCGTTTGCCAAGTCTGAATTGAACTATCCTACCGTTGAGAAGTACCTCTTTGCGTTGATTATTACTGCTCGGAAGCTAAGGCCTTATTTCCACGCACATGAGATCACTGTGCTAACGAACCAGCCTTTGAAACATTTCTTGAACCGACCGGATGCGTCGGGAAGATTAGTGAAATGGGCAGTAGAGCTTAGTGAGTTTCGCATACACTTCGCTCCAAGAACGGCTATCAAGGGCCAGGCATTGGCGGATTTCATAGCAGAATCTACAGCTCCCGATCTAGAAGAAGCGGGCCCTGTAGAGGGGGCAACTATGGAGGTCCCGATAGAAGAACAACCATAGTGGGCAGAGCAATCAGAACAGCCAAACGAAGAAAATACCTGGGAAATGTACACGGATGGCTCCTCGAGTTCAGACGGATCAAGGGCGGGCTTTTTGTTGATACCACCAGGTGAAGGAGAACCGCTTCGATACGCCTTGGCTTTAACATTCAAGGCCACAAACAACGAAGCGGAGTATGAAGCTCTTATCACGGGCCTGAAAATTGCTAAAGGCACGGGAGTCGATCACTTGAGAGTGAAGTGTGACGCAGCTTTAATCGTAAACCAGGTTCAAGGGCGATACGAAGCGAGGAGTCCGATAATGAAGAAATACCTACGCGAGGTGCAAGCCCTGAAGGAGAGCTTTAAAAGCTTCGATATCGAGGCAATCCCAAGGGAGGAAAACGTAGAGGCAGACGCCCTGAGCAAATTTGCCCTGGGGGCACCCTTAGAGGAAAATCGGAAGGTGCACTTCTTGGAGAAGGTGATCTTAACGACCATCGACCCGACGCAAGTGTGTACCGTTGAGGCAAAATCAGAGGAGGAGCCCACTTGGATGACCCCGATAGTCGCGTATCTGACTACGGGGGCAGTCCCCGATGATAAGGTAGCAGCATACAGGATATGTCGGATCGCATCTAATTATGTGATGCTGGACAATCAGCTATACAAGAAGGGCTGGTTCTCCACTCCGTACTTAAAGTGTGTGGCAGAACCCGACACCAATCGAATCCTGAAGGAAATGCATGAAGGGGTCGCGGCTTGTCACGAAGGGGCCCGATCCATTATGAGGAAGGTGTTGAACTTGGGCTACTATTGGCCCACGATGAACAAGGAAGCAACGGCGTTGGTCCGATCCTGCGACGCGTGCCAGAGGTACGCCCCGAGTATCGTGGCTCCGGCCGCTAATCTGACATCCATCAAGAGCGTTTGGCCCTTCGTGCAGTGGGGCATCGACTTGGTGGGACCTCTTCCACAAGCACAAGGTTAATGTAAGTATTTACTTGTAGCGATCGATTATTTTTCGAAATGGATAGAGGCAAAGGCATTGGCCAGAACAACGGGGAACCAGATCGTCAAGTTCCTCTAAACCCACATCGTGTCCAGATACGGGATTCCTAAGGTGGTGATCAGCGACAATGGTCCACCGTTTGACGGCTCTCAGGTGAGGGAGTATCTGGAGGAATTGAACATTGAGCATCGGACCGCCTCCGTACGCCATGCTCAGACTAATGGCCAGGTGGAGTCAGCCAACAAAATCGTGATGGATGGCCTGAAGAAGAGGGTCTATGCCTTGAAGGGCAAGTGGCTGAACGAACTGGAAAACGTGCTTTGGGCTGTTAGAACACCCAAACGATCAACGGGGGAGACTCCGTTTGGCCTCGTTTATGGCACGGAAGCTGTCGCCCCTGTGGAGGTAGCTGTGGCGTCCCATCGGATGAGATATTACGAGTCCCTGACGAACGATGAAATGAGACGTCTGGACTTGGACTTACTCGAAGAGAAGAGGCGGGAAGCCGATGAAGTCCAAGCTCGAATGCGTTTGGCGACGGCCAGGTACTACAATCGGCGAGTGAAATCCCGACAGTTCTTCGTCGGGGAGCTGGTTTGGCGTCGCAACGAGTTCACCCTTTTGGATCGAGTCAACAAGATGTCACCAAAATGGGAAGGACCTTATAAGGTCGTGGGGATGCCAGCTCCAAATGCGTACAAGTTGGAAGACCTCGATGGCAGAACGTTAAAGCATTCTTTCAGTGGCGAACACTTGAAGAAACACCATGCTTGAAGAAAGTCGCCTTAAGTGGTGCCCGATAAAGTCGCCTTAAGTGGTGCCCGATGTAAAATCCCCTTAAGTGGTGTATGCTGTTTATCGTTTAATTCGATGTAAGCCAATTTTGTGCCGTCAATAAATAAAGAGGTTGCTTCCAATCAGAGTTATCCTTAGATTTATGCTAAGTGCCAAAGTCGCCTTGAGTGGTGCACGAGAAAGTCGCCTTGAGTGGTGCACGAGAAAAGTCGCCTTGAGTGGTGCACGAGAAAGTCGCCTTGAGTGGTGCACGAGAAAAGTCGCCTTGAGTGGTGCGCGATCCTTAGATTTATTCTAAGTATCAAAAAGTCGCCTTGAGTGGTGCACGATATTAAGTCGTCTTAAGTGATGCGTGATCCTTAGATTTACTCTAAGTAATAATTAAGTCGTCTTAAGTGATGCACGGAACTAAGTCGCCTTAAGTGGTGCAAATTATTAAGTCGCCTTAAGTGGTGCAAATTATTAAATCGTCGGGAAGGACGTACGAAAATGTCGAAGTATCGACCCAGGCAAGTATAAAGCCACTCGAAGAAATGTATCAAGAAAATCAGAACTGAGAAAGTCTGATAATTGATAAGGGCTCAAAGGCCCGACAATGACAAAAAAAAAAGAAGATACAAGGACTCTAAAGATAAACGTTCAAGCTTGGTCCTTGTCGGCAGCATCGGCAGCAGCTGGGTCCGCGGAGTCGGTAGCAGAAGGATCCACAGGGTTGGCCTCGGGAAGATCGACTATCGGGGCGTCTGCACTTGGAAGCTCAGAGACGTCTTCGACAATTACGGGGGTACTCCCCCCATCACTCTCCTCGGAAAGAGCAAAATACTTCTTCGCAAAAGGAGCGAGGGAAGGAGAGTTGTCAAAGTTGATGGCGTCCCCGTACTCCAGGTGAAGCTCTTCAACCGCATTGAAAAGAGTGTTCTCCACCTCCGCGCCGAAGAACTTCATAGCGTCGGCCTGGAAGTCCCCGGACCTCCGATAGTCCTCCCGACCCTTTGCCTCCGCTTCAACCAGCTGCGCAGGAAACCCCGCGATTTGCTCCTCCAGAGCCTTCTTCTCGAGGACCAGTTTGTCCTCAGCCGCCTTCTTCTCCTGGACAAGCTTGTCCACAGCCGCCTGCCGCTCTTGCCTCAAGAGCCCCTCGAAGTCCCCGACCTGCTTCTGGAGGTCCCGAACCTTCTGATCGAGGACAGCCTGTTCCTTGACAAGCTTTCCCCGCGAAGACTGGGAGGCCTTAAGATCCTCCTGGAGCTGCTCGAGGGTCCCTCGGTCCCGCTCCTGGGACTCATCGTAGGCGATGACGTACCCGATAAAACGGTTGAAGTCCCCGAGCTCCTACAATAAGAAGAAAAATTGTTAATAGACAAACAACCCGATTTATCATCAAAAAGAAAGAAGCGAAGTCTTACGTCTATACGGCGCATGGACATCTCCCTAATATCCCGTTGCATGGGCGTCCGATTAAGGGAAATCGGATACCGCATAGTAGGCAGGATCGAGCCCGCCAGCAGATGCAGGGCCAGATCCTGGTCCTGCTCCCCTTGTGTAAGCGGGACTCCTTGCAGCGTCTGGATAGGAGTCCAGGGGGCATTCGCTTGTGAAGGGTTGAAGGGCCTGTAGAAATTCCTATCAAAAGCAAGAGGGGGAGGACGACGATAAGTGGAGGGGCACGCCTCCGTCTCGGCCCGAACGGGGGAAGGAGTGAAGTCATGGATGGGCGATGGCTGCCGCTGCTGCGGAGAAGATGAAGGAGGCGGCCCCTGAGGGGTTGGTTTCAAGGGGGATTGCCCCGTCTTCCGACGATGACGAAGGGAGCCACCCTCGTCAGTCTCCTCGGAGGAGTCCAAGGTTTCCACCTGACGAAACTGTTCGCCAGTCGGAGCCTTCTCCCCAGCTGAGGGAGGACCTCCGCTGAAGATGGTGCATCCGCGGAAGCTGCGGCACCCGATGGAGATCCCGAGCGACCTGCACCTGGAGGATGAGAAGCTTCAGAAATGTAATCAGGAAGTTCATCAGGATTCTTACACCAAATGATACGTCGGGAGACGTATTGATCCTTCCCCTGATAATGGTAGTAGCCCGCCTTCAGAACGCGTGGAGTTTCGCCTCGAAGGATCCGATTAACGTCAGCAATGCGGGCCTCTTTGGTTGAAGGTATCAAATCCCTCGGGACCATACTCCTGTATGATTTTATAGCAAGTCGGAGCTTTTTACCTTCTTCAGCATTCTGGACATCGAAGAGCTGGTCCAGATCCACCCGCTTCCGTTTGGGCTGCCCCGCGGAAGGAGACCCTGACTGAGCAGCGGCCTTCTTTGCGGATTTCCTCTTCCGCGAGGGACGGACAGCATCAGTCTCCCCCAGCTTAAGGAATAGATCGGTCAGCACAGATACCTTCTTGGCTGCAAACAAGTAAACGAAGAAGAGTTAGAAGTTTACCCAAGGAACCATATTAGAAGGGCCGTCGAAGAGCTGCCCCCCAGAGACAATATCAAGGAGTCGGATCCCGGCGTGCACCAGGTCCCGCTCCACGAGTGAATTGGCATTGAGGGGAGTGTAGGACTCCCCCCATCGGTAAAGCTGGATAAGTTGAAGAGTTTCAAAATCCTCGTCGGCATAAGTGTGGAAGGCAGGCGGAGGGTCTGCTGCCACCTCCCACCGAGGCCAGGGAATCGAAGAATGTCGGATAAAGAAGTAGCTCCTCTTCCAGCTACTATTGTCGGACCCCGTGTCAACCAAGAGTCCCCGACCCTTGACCACCTTCCAGGTGTCATTGGTCCAGCCACACCGGGCAAGCTGCTGCTTACTCCACTTGGGCATCCGAGGGTAGAAGGCGCAAACCCCCGCCTCGTTGCACTTCATCCCATAGAAGGTTTTGAAGAGCTGAAGGCTGTAGACCCACTTCTGTCGGAAGCAGAGAACTTGAAAGGCGTTCCATAAGCGGATGGCATGGGGAGAAAAGGTAGTAGGGTGTGTTTTATAATGCTGGCACATCTCGACCAGATTACCACAAAAGGGGAATCTGATCCCCGCTGATACATGTCCCGTGGAGACAAATACCTCCCCTTTTTGGGGACGAGTAACCTCAGGGTTACTCGAGGGGCGAGGCCAAGGATATGGGAAACGGGGTTCCCAGGTAATAGTGATACAACCCTCTCGGAGGGCTGCATCATAAGCAGTATTGGAGATCTCATTCAGAGCATAATCAAAATTAAAAGGTTTTCTCCCCTCAGAGCTGGACCCGCTGTCTGAAAAGCAACCATTGCAAGAAAAACACAGTGGGACTCTTGGAAAGCTATAAACAAGGAAAACACGAACAAGCAACAAAAGGGAGAACCCTTACCAGACATGATGAAGTAGAAGTTGAGGAGATGAACGGGGCGTCGCCGGAAAGATGATCGGAGAAACTCCGAGACCTTCGGAATTACAGAGCTTGAATTCGCAGAGAAATTGCAGAGAGCTTTTGAGAATTCGGAAATGGTAAAAGTTAAATTGTGACCATGGCTAGGGTTTTATAGGCGAAGAAGACAGATGAAGGGACACTTCGATCCGAGTCGTCGAAGTCGAAGAGTCTTAATCTGGACCGTTGAGATGAAACGTGCAGAAGGACAACAGACGTAATGATGAAACGGCCTGAAAAACACTTTTCAGAAAAGGACAGGCGCGAGAAATCAGGCACGATGGCCAAAAACGTCGTTTCACTATCTACTGCATTTAATGAACTGGGGAACCGAGGAGACCCCTGGGATTTGGCAGTTACCTACAAAACGCTGAGGATACGTGAAGAAGAAGACTGATAAGTGAATGACTAAACCAAGGGAAAGATCCCCGATTCCTATATCGGGAGGTCGGGAGTTGGAAGACACGACGAACTAAAAGTCCCTCATGTCTTGGGGGCAAATGATGGGTTCGACTACAGCCGTCAGGCCCTTTAACGGCGAGGAAACGGCAAACAGGCCCACCAGGCCCCAAATGAAGGTCAAGATGATCCAGGAGAAGGGTCTCTACGAAGAGAGTCCCGATGATGAAAGGTCCCGACAGAGTCGGTCCCGACAGATGAGCTGGAAGCTCCCGATGAGAAGCCTTTAAGTAGGCCCCGATGACGAATCCCTGAGAACGATTGGCCCTGTCACGATGACGAAGGGCCCTGAGAACGATTGGCCCTGTCACGATGACGAAGGGCCCCGAGCGGTGACATAATGAGATAACTCTGGAGTCCCCGACGGGAGTCGGGACTCGTTATCAGAGGATAAGGCCAAGATACGCGGGGCGTGGCCGAGATACGCGGGACGTGGTTAAGATACACGGAGCGTGGCCGAGATACGCGGGGCGTGGCCGAGATAAGCGAGATCATGGCCAAGATAGGCGGGATCACATCCGAGATACGCGGGATACGGGCTAGCCACCCCCAACGTTTCACCAGGTACCTGAGGCATCTCTTCGTCTATAAAAGGGCAAGAGGTCACCTCAGATCACTTACGTTGAATTACATACTCTGAGATTATTGCTTGCCAGTTCGTATTGGGCACTCATTTAAGCATCGGAGAGGGATTCTGGGTCACCGCCCGGTCTATCCCCTCTTGCAGGATTGCGTGGAGCGAAGGAGCTAGGATCGCCGTCAAAGTCCGTACCGGAGTTCCCACTAATTTTGGCTAGGAAGTATATCTTCTTCCGGGTCCTGAAGTCTTCAAGGTGGCCTTCGGCTTTATTGATGGTGCGAAAAAGTAGAGCCTCTGCCGGCGGTGCCCCTATTGGCGGTGCCTCCATTAGCGTGCAGAAAAGTAAAGCCTCGGTCGGCGGTGCCCCTGTTGGCGGTGCCTCCGTTGGCGCGCGGAAAATAGAACCTCCGTCGGCGGTGCCTCCATTGGTAGTGCAGAAAATAGAACCTCCGTCGGCGGTGCCCCTGTTGGCGGTGCCTCCATTGGTAGTGCAGAAAGTAAAGCCTCCAGTGGCGTGCGAAAAAGTAAAGCCTCCAATGGCGTGCAGAAAAGTAAAGCCTCCAGTGGCGTGCAATAAAGTAAAACCTTTTGTGATTATTGGTAACAGAAGACCTCTACGTCAGACAGTACCAACAACCTCTGGTGACGCCTCTAGTGGCGAGTGGTAACGGAAAAACCTCTACGTCAGACCGTACCGGAAAACCTCTGGTGATATCTCTGGTGGCGAAAGACCTCTACGTCAGACTGTACCGGAGAACCTTTGGTGATGCCTCTTGTAAACACCTAATTTTGGACCACGCACGACACGTGTTACTTGTGGCGCGAAATGAGTAAATGTCTAAATATGGCAAGTCAAGAAGCTTCCAAGAATGGCTCCTGCAAAAATTAGGATAGTTTATATATTTATTGCAGGGAATATTTGTTGAATATTTAGAGTATATTTTCTGAATATTTAGCATTTATTGTTAGAATAAATCAATGTAATTTACTACCTAATTAGACTAGACCTAGATACTATATATAGAGTACTATATCTATGTAATGAAAGGGGGGGGATTCAGACAGTAATGAAAGAAATTAATAAAGAGATTGATGATGCATGATGACTCGTAAACTGGTGTTCCTATTCTGCTCACAGCTTTTCAAATTTATTATTATTAGCCACTAACCCCGCGCACAGCGCGGGAGAAACATTCCAAATAAAAAAAATTAAATTTTTTAGAAATAAGTTATCTGAATTTATTGAATATGCAATTATATATAAATAGTTATTTGAAAATTTTAATATATTTTTTATATATAATTAATTAATAATAATGCATTGCTCTAATTAAAGCATTTAATACTAATGATTATTTAAAGTATTTAATAGTAGTGAAATAATCAACATTAGATATTATTTTGTTAGACGTATAACTGATATAATATAAAACTTGCAATTTTAACATCTACTCATTTTTGTTGATATTTGTCGTATAATTTTAAATTTTTATTATCTAAATTAATTAATTTACATCTATTAACTATTTAACATATTTTACATTAGTGAAATTAACCGTGCAAGTCATATAATAATCTGAATGAATTAAGTCAATAAAAATTAAGAGCTCGAAAGAAAGTCAAGGGTTTCCTCCATATGCTTTGCATTGTCTTTTAGTTTGTATATTGCCTCGTCTAATTTTGAAAGTAATGAAATTGAATTTCATGCCATAATATTAAGTTATTAACTCATCTAGTCTAACCTTCATGCATGCATGTCACCATGTATTCTGATATGCCTCACTTTCATATAACACAAAAACCTCCCAAATCCACTCCTGCCTCCCTCTCGTGATCGGAATCCAAGATATTTAATCTAGATAGCTTCGATGCCAAAGACAACTGCACGTATAACCTCATCCGACTTTATTGGAATCGTTGCGAAGAGAGCATCAACTCCAGCTTTTACGTGAAGCTCATCCTTTTGCTTGTCGGATTCTTCGTGCATGAGCCCAATTTTCTCAAACCTCCTCTCTTCGTCATGCATGCAATGATCAATGGTGTATTGCAAGGAATCAGTATTTTTATATTCATGCAATACAAAACAACATAATCAATCATCAGGAGTGATCTTGAAACTAAAGATTTTTTTTTTTTTTGCTTGATTGAAACTATATGATCTTAAGGATGTTCTTTAACCTTAGCGTTCCGGTTCAAAATTGCATACACACTGTTGTAACAAAAACCAAATTACCCCCAACTCAGATAAATAGAAATCGCACCATGTTGATGCCGAGGGGAAGTCCAGTTGAGTTATTGCATATAGGAATATCCAAGATGATGAGCTTTAATTCGTTGCCATATCCAAGACGTTGTGAAGAAGCTCTATTAAAAACTGCAATTTGAGTTGATTGTAATTAGTCGTAATACATAATTATCTAAAATATAGCATGCTCTCGAAGACTATATAAATCATAGAGTCTACTGGCCACTGTGGCTCATGATATTAATTAGAAAGGCTTACTTTGGGTGAACCATGATTAGTTATTTAGTGTCCAACATCAGCTGTACTGTTGAATCTATTACGCCCAGGTCGAAGAAGAACCGATTCCTATGGAACTAAAAGACAATTGTTTAAATATTAGTAGGGTTTTGATGTACATGAACGCTATCGATCTTGACAGAGGGCTTACCTTAAAATGATTAGTGGTGATGGCATACATTTTCGATGAGGGGTTGTATTGAAGGGTTATATATACATCATATATATATAGTATATACACATTATTTATAATTAAAGAAAAATTATATATATATACCAAAATCGATGGCTATGTAGCCTATGTTTATACTAAAACCTAGGATATTATTTATTTTTTTCTAAGCGGCGATTAAAAATGGAAAGAAAAAATGTAATATTGACAAATGCCTAATTATTAGGGTGGAAAATATTGAATTTGCCCATGCTTTCCTTATATGAAAATTATGGTAATATTTTTAAGGAACATTAATAATGAAGAGAGATGGCAAAAAATACAAAAATACTAATTTTTCTTAAAATAAAATACCGTCACATGGTTCGTATATAAATACTTTTAGATAGTTTATTTATTTATTATGAATAATCATTATTTATAATAAAATATATAGTATGCTTTATTTTATTATTTTTGTTCAAAGGAAGAATACATTTTTAGATAGTTTATTTATTTATTATGAATAATCATTATTTAATAATAAAATATATAGTATGCTACATTATATTATTTTTTATCAAGGAAGAATAAATTTTCCAATAAGCCTAATCTTTTATATGGAATGAGCATGCAACGTTGGATTTTTAAAATAATAATAATAATAACAATAATAATATTAGGTATAGATGATGCCTATATGGTAGTAATTTTGTTTGTTTTCTTTTTTTATAAGGTGTTTATTTATATTTATATATATAATATAATTTTTATATATAGTTTTGTAGGTTTTGGTCGTAATTTGTATATATTTATCTATCTATTATAATATAATAATGTTAAAAAGTTATTTAAATATGTGATTTTCTTATAATTTAGAAGTTGTGGCCGTGACTATTATTATATTTTTCTAATTTAGCATTCTAGGCTCTTAAAGACTAAATTCTTAAAGTTATGTGAGCTTCTTATTTATTGTAATTTCTATTTAGTTATTAATTACTACGTGGCGACATGTAGTCTTCTGGAGCCAAACAGTATAGATAATGAATTTAAAATGAAACTTTTAATTAATTTGTTTCTTTAAATTGCGTAGAGATCAAAATAAGATATAAAAATACTTCTTAATTTTGAATCAACCAATATTATGCATCTAAATTTATAGAACCCCCATTAAATTCCGACTAAATTAGGAAACGGTGACAGGGCAAACTGTCCACGTGTCAGCCAGAGGGCTTCCGATACCGAATTAATATAATATAGTAGATAATTAAGTTTGTTTTAAATAAAATATATTTAAAACTGCAAAATTTGATATATGATAAAGTCGATTTAATCTTGAAACTAAAAGGATTTTTTTTTTTTTTTGCAATTTAATCTTTATAACTAATTTTGAACCTAAATGGGACATCATCTAATTAAAACTTTTTTTTTGCTAATAATTAGAACTTAATTAGAACTGTCGAATAAAAACATAATAAGGCAGAAATCATCTATATATAAATATCTATAATAGTTTTATATTATTATTATTATGTGTAAATGTTTCCTTATATTATTATTGTATATAAAGTGAGATGAGAAAACCCTATTTTGTAACAATATATATTATACGAATCATGTTGACATTTATATTATTATAATAATAATAATAATAATAATTATTCTTTGTAATATAATTTTCCTTATATATAATAATAATAAAAGTATAAAAATCGAGTATTCCATATAACATGATATATTATTATTTTATATAAATATTGATATTCTATATATAATGCTGCTTACGTGGCGGCCTATGGTCTTCCGGAACCAAACTGTATAGATTTACTATTTAAAAGGAAACTTTTAATTAATTTGTTTCTTTAAATTGCGTAGAGACAAAAAATGGAGATAAAAATACTTCTTAATTTTCAATCAATCAATATTATGTATCTATATTTAGAGAACTCCAATTAAATTAGGAAACAGTGACTGCGTGGACTGTCCACGTGTCAGTCAGAGGGCTTCCGGTGCCGAATTAATATAATATAGTAGATTATTATTATTATTATTATTATTATTATTATTATTATTATTATTATTATTATTATTATTCTTTTTAGCCATCGGCTTCTTCACAGAGAAGAAGCTCATCACCGCCTCCGCCCTCCTTCCAAGCAAGCCATCCATCCCACCATCGACTTTGGCCTTGATTTCAGACCACCCGTCGCCAGCCGATAGCCACTGGTGCTGCTTCTGACCTAGCCGCCCAAGCTCGCCCTCCACGCCGCTTACGCCGCCCGAGCTCGTCCTCCACATTGCCCGCAGCCACCGTTGACCGCTCTGATCATCTCCAACCTGCAATCACCATGGTAGAGGCGGAGCAACCCACTAAACTGCCGCCACCGCCGCCCCATTTCGTACTGGTGCACGGCATCAGCGGCGACGCGTGGTGCTGGGACAAAATCCGAATTCTGATGGAAAATTCTGCTTTTGGAGTCACTTGCATCGACCTCAAGAGCGCCGGGATAGACCACTCCGATCCTAATTCCGTCGTTTCATTTGATGATTACAACAGCCCTCTCATGGAATTCATGGCGAGACTCTCCCAATCCGAAAAGGTGATGTTGGTGAATCACATCGCCGGAGGTCTGAGCTTGAGCCAGGCCATCGGAAAGTTCACCGGAAAAATTCGAGCGGCGGTGTTTGTGGCGGCGACCATGCTCAGGAGTGGATTCTTGACAGACCAAGACTTGATAGATCATAACCACTTCCTGTCGTCGATCGCATCCATCCCCTCTGTCAACTTTGTCACTTGCAGCTTCAGGTAAACCAAGTATTCATCTTTTATTCTTTCCTTTATTATTACATTGTTATTTGCATTATTATATATGTATATGTAACAAGCTTATCCATTCAATTAATAACAATTAAGTTAGATAGTTTAGGTTTAATCATGTGAATTTTTTTTTATATAGCTGTGTTAAATACATTATCTCGTGGTCCGATTCGAATATGTGTGCTACTTTTTACAGCTTTTAGGTTTTTTTTTTTTTTTTATAGGGAATCAGTCTGTAGTTGATAATCATCTAGCAACGAAATTGGCAACTTAAGCGAATTGAGTACCGAATGGGCGAGGTTAAAAATTATATTTTTAATTCGTAATAGAACCCCCGAACTCGGCTTTCTGATCGTAGACCGATTTTATACCTAGGTGTTTAATTCATTATTTGCTTAGGTAATTTAGGATTCTAGTTATCCTTAATTAACTAGTGGCGACTCTTTTCAAAAGTGCACGTTTTCAAAACGTAATTCGCCATAGGTCGGATTTTTAGGTCCGACACCTCTAGTGGCGAGTGGTAACGGAAGACCTCTACGTCAGACCGTACCGGGAAAACCTCTGGTGATCTCTCTGGTGGCGGAAGACCTCTACGTCAGACCGTACCGGAGAACCTTTGGTGATGCCTCTAGTGGCGAGTGGTAACGGAAGACCTCTACGTCAGACCGTACCGGAAAACCTCTGGTGATATCTCTGGTGGTGGAAGACCTCTACGTCAGACCGTACCGGAGACCCTTTGGCGATGCCTCTAGCGGCGTATGTCGGAGAAGAGCCTCTAGTGGCGTCCGTTGGAGAAGTGCCTCTAGTGGCGTGACTTGCGAAGGCTGAATACTAAGGCTTCGTTCGTCGGGGTTGACTCTCAGGAAGCTGGACCACTTCAGATCCCGATCGTCGATTGATTTGTAGGAACAGACTGTAACAGTCCCACTCATCCTTGGATGGCGACTCGCGAGAGCAGACTGTAATCGTCCCGCTTGCCGTGAAGTTGACTTTGAAAGACGCTGCTTGCGCATGGGTGTTTGTCCCTAATTTTTGCCTAAATTGTGCATTGTGCGACAACCTAGCGGGATCTTTTATTTATTTATTTTTTTTTGTTTGAGAATTTCTCTTTTCCTCTCCTTTTGCCACGGTAGATTGAGAGATTTCCGACCGTGCCCCTCAGCTTTTTATTTTCTCTCCTTTTGCCATGATTGCAATTCCTGAACTTGCAACCATGCCTCTCATTTCCTGATTTTTCCAAGGTCGCCCTTTCGGGTTTTCAACCTAGCGGAAGCACTCTTTTTTTGGTAGCCGATTAAACGGTGGCTGTGACCCGTACTTTATTTTCCGCCTCGATGCGGGAGTATTTGTAGCCCTTTGGAGGGTGACTGTGACACTTTTCTCACCGTTATGTTGCGGGAGCTTTTTGATTGTAGCCATTTGGAGGGTGGCTGTGGCCCTTCATTCCTCGTCTCTGATCCGGTAAACACTCTTTGTATGTAACCATTTTGAGGGTGGTTGTGGCCCTTTCACTTAATATCCACCATCGATGTTTCGGGATCGCTCTTTTGACTGTAGCCGTTTAGAGGGACGACTGTGACCCTTTTTTTTATTTTCCTGCCCTCACCGGGTTCGCGGGATCACTCTTTTTGTGTAGCCATTTTAAGGGTGGCTGTGGCCCTTTCACCTATTTCCTGCTTTTGATGTTGCAGGAGCGCTCTTTATCTGTAGCCATTTGAAGGGTGGCTGCGGCCCTTTCTTTATAGCCATTTTAGGGACGACTGAGACCCTTTTTATTTGTAGTTGATTTAGGGACAACTGTGACCCTTTTATTCACTACTCTCACAAACATGCATGAGCACTCTCTTTATTTGTATCGGTAGCCAATTAAAGGGCGGCTGAGACCCTATTTTTTTTTTTTTTTTGCCTTTTTTTTTTTCTTTCTTTTTTTTTTGCTTGCTATTTTTTTTTTTTTTTTGCTTCTTTTTTTTTTACGACGAAAATTTAACGAAAATAATCAACAACAATTATATACATGCCCCCTAGTGGCAAATCTGAAATTTCCAATTCAAAACATCTTCTAGAGAAGGACTCACTTGATTGACCGTGTCGACGCCCTAGATGAACCCTACAACCAATGGATGACGTAGACAGTGATTTTTAATCTCGGCTTCTCAAGTGCCCCGGTTATCGCTCAATCTCGTCTGGGGATGCCCTATGGCTACCACCTACCGGGTTAGGCTCGTCGCATGCAGGATGAATGGCATGGCCAATGAACACAAATGGATGACGTGGAGTAGTCCGCATTGGGGCACAGATATTGTGCGAGAATAATTCGGCAGCCGACACAAGAATGGTTGGCGAGCAAAGGGCCGTGCACGAGATGTGCTCTTCATGATTATCCGAACTGCTGCATGTCCTGATTTTTCTGCTCCATCTAGAAATCACAACTTGTATATGAACACCCGCCGGAAAGTAAATGCCCCTGGACCTCTGATGGAAGGCACCAACAATAATGTTTTCTTTTCTTGACATCTCAAATGTTCATTGATCAGCACATTGAATCTTCACGAGACTCTCGATGATCTCTTGATATTTTCCATCGTTGGACCTGTCCGATCTCAATGGGTGATGCCCCTTGGTTACCACCGACCGGTTTAGACCTTACCGTAAAACAGATGTACAACTTGGTTCGGGGACGCCTATGAATTCCACATATTTGGAGCAGTCACATTTCACGTGGTTGCGACCTCGTCGAAGTGGTCGTCTGATCTGCAAAAAAGAGTAGAGACACGGAAATCTCAGGAAAAAAATGAAGTACAATTTATCATACCTGAGCGTTGGATATTCCGAGTGCGCAATTTGTGCTTCGTGCAACTGAATGACTGCACGTTTATGTTGCCCCATTTGGCCGACACCACTTGTATGTACCAGATACCTAATCCAAGGGTACCTGAAAAGACCAGAGACGAAAGTTAGTATAAAGAATCAAATGAGTCATGCATGGTTTTTCGGAAAACTTCTAATGTCATTCATTTCATAATTTTGATTACATTTCAGAAAGAATCAAAATTTATGATCTAAGGTGTTTTGCACTAGCTTGGAGTTTAATGAGTTCGCTGAGTGCACTATCTGGCTCGAACGTAGGACAGATGTTCAAAACAAAGTTTTTTTTCAAAATGATTTTATTGTCCTTTGTTTGAGCTCGAATGGTCGCACTCAACTGCACATTTAAACTATTTCATCAAAAATTAGAATCAAATCTCTTTTTTAAAAACGCTAACTCACGCAAAGGTTGAGGCGATCTAGCCGAAAAAGTGCAATACACCTTTGGATAAAAACGAATGACACTTTGATTTTTTTTAAATGCTCATGCATGCTCGAAAGTTAAAGTTTTACTAATAAGAAACTTACAACTTACAATCGGTTTACCTGAATGACACATATGTACAAAATGAAAAATCCAGGTAAAATTTTTTACGAAATAAATGCAAATGCAATGCATGTTTGGAATCAAAAGTTCAACAACTATGAGATGTACTTGAGATGAAAGTTGTACAATTAAGAAAACTTACAAGCCATCTGAAAAGATTTTTTTGTTTTTTTAACGAGGGAAAAAAAATGCATCTTGGTTGCTCAAGATTAAAAAATCAGGTGAAAAGTTTTTTTAAAAGAATGCATAAATGCACAACAATAAATACAAAATGCAAACTTAAAAATAAAAGTTCCACAACTAAGAAAAATTACAATTTACCTGAAAGGTTTTTCCGAAAATAATGCATATGAGGTGCACATCTTTTAAAAAAAATCAGGTAAAAGGTTTTTTAAACAAATAGCCCTAAAACTAAGAGAGCTTACGATTTATCTAAAAAGTGTTTTTTAAATTAATGCATACTGGATGCATTATTTAAAATAAAACAATTCAGGTAAAAAGTTTTTGAAATGATGTATGTGGAATGCACGTTCGAAATTAGAAGCTCTAATAGCTAAATGGGAATTACAATTTCCAAAATGTTTTTTTTAACAACGCATGTATGATGCACTAAAAAATTACAACTTACCTGAAGAGTTTTTTTAAGAAAAAAATAATGCGTATGAAACGCAAGTTTGAAAAAAATAAATCCAGGTAAGAGGTTTTTTTTTTTTAAAAAAAAAAACAATGCATACAAAATGCATGTTCGGAAAGAAAATTTCTAAATGTCCGACTACTTAGCTGAAAAAAAGTTTTTTTTTTTTTTAAAATTCAAGAAGATGAATGCATGAGAATAAAAATTACACAATTAAAAAAACTTACAGTTTTCCTGACAACTCTTTTTTTTTACAACAGCAAAAAAACACGGAATAAACACAACATGTTAGGGGGTAAAAAATGTGTGGCTTTGCTCTACAAGGTAGGTTCCACTGATAGGTTCCCGACAAGGTGGTTTCCTCACCCCATCACAGGGATCATAAGACCTTCACAAGCGAGTGGAGTTGTTCTGAGTCGTTCCGGCGGCTCGACCGCGCGGTCGTACCCTTACTAACTCTCAGGGGTTCCTACTTGCCCTTTGATTTAGGCATTTTGGATATTACACTAAATTGGTGTTGTTAAGTTATGGGATCTCAGTCAACGGGGTGTCGGCTTTAATCCCACTCCTTATAGGGGGGTGTGTGTGATCCGGTCTTCTCAAGTCGCCTTGTCTTTTCCTATGTCCTTCTTCCGTTCCTTCTTCCCTTGGTTCCTTCTCTTCTTCTCTCCCTTTGCCCTGCAAAAGGGGCAATACCAGACACGGAGGAGGGGGGGGGTGGTGCCTGGTGAACCCTCTCCGATGCCTAAGTCAGAACTATACTTCTAGAGAGATAAAGCTAGAGAGATGTCAGAGCTAAATTGTCCAAATAGCCAAGATGATCAAATGAATAGTGGAGGTGGGGTATTTATAGGCAACGGTGTCATTAAGGTAGCTTAATGACATTGTTAACCTTTAAACACAATTAATTAACCTTTAAGTATATAATTAAGACCTTAGGATTCGGAGGAGGTAGGCGGAGTGGACCGAGCATGGGCGTCTGAGAGTGGTGTCGGGACCCTTGGGGGGGAGGAATCCGACCCCCGAGGGTAGGGGTTGGGTGAGGGCACCCAACCCCTCCTAGGGAGGGTGGGGTTGGCCAACCCCATCCCTCCTAGGAGGGATCGGGTTGGCCGACCCGATCTCTCCTAGGAGAGATCGGGTTGGCCAACTCGATCTCTCCTAGGAGAGATCGGGTTGGCTGACCCGATCTCTCCTAGGAGAGATCGGGTTGGCCAACCCGATCTCCCCTAGGGGAGGTCGGGTGTGGCCACCCAACCTCACCTAGGTGAGTTCGCCTCCGTCGGACGGGCGCTTCGGCCCCGTCCGAGCCGTTGATGTTCTCGCGAAGTGTCCGGGTTGAAGTTTTGATTGGAAATCATAAATGGGACGATAAAAATACAACGGTTTGGAAGTCAACGGGTTCAAATTGGGCGTATATCCATCACATGCCCCCGAGTCAACCAATGGCCTAACCCTTGATTGACTCTATTTTAGGATGGTATGACACGCGCAATTTGAAACCGGGATTTTACCTTCTTTGTCTGAATGCCTGCTTACCCATGGATGCGTGCCTCTGACTCTGCCCCCTGTCTAATGAGATAGAGGAATTGTAAACGTCAGAGTAGCACGGACGTGTGCCTAGGCATACGTCCGTCTGAGGCGGGAGTAATAAACTTATCTCTGCTACAGGTGTATACTCAAAAAATACAAACTTGCACAGGGGTGTGATACGAATGCAACTAAAAACTTACGCTTCAATTTCGTGCCGGGATTCCATCTAAGTGCGGAAAAATTAATTTTAGCCAAAAATTTTCCTAAGTATGGAATACTAGGAAATAAACCTTAGGGGATGTTAACTAGAGTGAGCGTGGATTTAACCGTGGTTAATAGGAACTAGTTTTTGAATCTTGTCCCTTGAAATTTTCTTCTTTAAAATTCAACGGTGTTGATTTGGCGATTTTGGAAAAACCCTAAACCTTTGTGTTATAAAAGGGGGAGTGATTACCTCATTCTCGTTGTCCTTTTCTTTTCTTTTCGACGGTGGGGTTTCTGGTTGGGCTTACTTCTCGAGGCACGAGTCGCATTGAGGTATGCGTTTTCCTTCTTGTGTAAGCATTGTTCTTGTGGAATTCGATCCTGTTTTTCTTTCAGTTGTTTCTTTACTTGTCTCGTTTCGACTTACGTGTCTTCATGATAATATAGTTCTGTTCGATTTGTCTTTCCTCCATCTTCTTGCTTTCGTACTTCCGTTTACTGGCGTGTGGGGTTTTTTACATCGGGATTATGGCTATCTCTGTTTGCCCTCTTGCCTCTGTCTGTTGGGCTGAGGGGTCTCTTCCATGCTGGGGGTTATGACTATCTCCCCCTGCCCCCTGCCTCTGCCTGTTGGGCTGAGGGGTCTCTCCATGCTGGGGGTTATGACTATCTCCCCCTGCCCCCTGCCTCTGCCTATTGGCTGATGGGGTCTCCTTATGCTGGGGGTTATGACTATCTCCCCCTGCCCCCTGCCTCTGCCTGTTGGGCTGAGGGGTCTCTCCATGCTGGGGGTTATAACTATCTCCCCCTGCCCCCTGCCTCTGCCTGTTGGGCTGAGGGGTCTCTCCATGCTGGGGGTTATGACTATCTCCCCCTGCCCCCTGTCTCTGTCTATTGGCTGATGGGGTTTTTCCTGCCGTCTTTCTATTCTTGTCTTTTGACTTTGTATCTATCATTTTATGGAAATGAGTTCGTGTCCCTCGTCCATTGTTTGCTTTCTGTTTTTCTCGGATTGAGCCTGTGTTTTTTCCGGTTAGCAGAACTTTCTGGTGATTGATGAGGAGTAAGAGGCCAGTACGTGTGGGAGTGGTTACTTCCGGGACCGGATCTTCGATTGCAAAAAGATCGGTTTTCTATGGTGCGGGGAGGTGTTCTCTAACTGAAGGTAAGGGTGGTGACGTTGGGGTGCTATCTTCTTTCTATATTGATGCCCCCCAATCGAAGGTCCGGGAGCCGTCTTTTCCTTCCTCTCTGTTTGGTGAGTTCTTGAGCAGCTGAGTTTCCTTAGTGTATATTGGTATTTACTCTGTGCTTTGTTATAGGTAGACTTCGTCTTCCGCGTCTGAGTCGGAAGGAGCTGTCTCGTCCGCCTGTTGATGGAATTGTTGGGTCTGAGTGGGCGCCTTATTATGGGCGTGGGTCTCGTTTTGACAATCAATCTTCTTTGCAAACTCCTGAGGTTGGAGTTCGTGTTCTGCAGTCTGCTGTTCCTCCTGTTGATCGTGTGTCCCTCTCCAAAGGGTCGGATGCAACTTATGAGTTGGCTCGTGATGTGTTGGCTCGTTATGCTCCTGTAATGTTATTAACCGTTTTATCCTTTGGCATACTTCTTCTCCATGCGTTATCCGTCTCATCTTTTGTTTTGGTTGCAGGGTATGGCCGACCTTGTTAATTTATCCACCCTTGCTATTCATCTTGCTGAGGAGAGGAAGGTGTACGAGGACATTTGTGTCTCCCTTAACTCCCGTCTTATTAGCTACTTGGAGCATAGTCGTATTACTGATTTGCGGTGCCGAGACTTGGAGGGTCGCATTGCTCTTCTCAATGAAGAGGTTGAGGCGTTGAAACAAAGGTCTTATCGTGATGAGACACTTCGTGCTGCTGAGTTAGTCTCTCTGGAGGAAATGTTTCGTATGGAGGCGAAAGAGTGTTTCATTGCTGAGTATAAGGCCTCTTCCGCTTATCAGGCTGCTATGGACGTTCGCTGCTCTGTGGCTAAACGTATTTCCTTTAAGGAGATTCTTGAACGGATTCACATGATTGCTCCCGACTTTCCTTTCTCTCGTCTTGGTGATTTGTCAGACTTTGCACTTAAGCATATTGCGAAGGTAAAGGAATAGTACCCCTATCTATTGTGGTAGTCTCATGTGCTTGTGAGTTGTGGTTGTCTTTAGAGTTTAAAACTCCACCTTTCTTAGTGTTGCCCTCTTTGTCTGATACACTAGTTTATATTCGTTGTATATGTGGCCGTGTGCTTATATCTCTTCTCATGATGTCTCCCTATGCCTTGTGTATGGCTCTTTGGGTATGGACCCTTTCATTGGTGTGTTTCCTTTACTTATCCTTCTTTCGTGCTTTCCTTCTTGCCTTTCCTGCCATTTCATAAAGAGAAAACATTACTTGTTCTTCACATTACTTTACTTAGAAATTTCTTTCTCATGTTACCCTTCCGAGCATGGTACCCTTCTGAGCATGGTATCCTTCAAAACATGGTATCCTTTCAAACATGGTGTGATTATCTCTTCTGATACCCCTTACACGGTATACGTTGTACTGTTAGACCAAAGATACGCTCTTGGTGGGCGTCGAAATCTTTTCACGAGACAGGCTCTCGGACGGCACTTAACGTTTCACAGGATAGGCTCCCGGAGGGCACAGGTTAGTCCACCGATACCTTCTTGACGGGTGTCAAACTGTTCACGAGACAGGCTCTCGGACGGCACTTAACGTTTCACAGGATAGGCTCCCGGAGGGCACATGTTAGTCCACCGATACCTTCTTGACGGGTGTCAAGCTGTTCACGAGACAGGCTCTCGGACGGCACTTAACGTTTCGCAGGATAGGCTCCCGGAGGGCTCAGGTTAGACCAAAGATACGCTCTTGGTGGGCGTCGAACTGGTAGTTTGAAATCTACCTCAAGATACGCTCTTGGGGGCGTCGAACTGGTAGTGTTTTTTCTACCTCAAGATACGCTCTTGGGGGCGTCGAATCTGGTAGGTTGCAAATCTACCTCAAGATACGCTCCTGGGGGCGTCGAATTCGTAGTTTTTGGAAACCACTCTCAAGATACGCTCTTGGTGCGTCGAAGTCGTAGTGTAATAACTACTCTCAAGATACGCTCTTGGGGGCGTCGAAGGTTGTAGTATGAACACTACTCTCAAGATACGCTCTTGGGGGCGTCGAAGTTCGTAGTTTTTGGAAACCACTCTCAAGATACGCTCTTGGTGCGTCGAAGGTCGTAGTATAATAACTACTCTCAAGATACGCTCTTGGGGGCGTCGAAGGTCGTAGTATGAACACTACTCTCAAGATATGCTCTTGGGGGCGTCGAATGTCGTAGTACGAAGACTACTCTCAAGATACGCTCTTGGGGGCGTCGAAGGTTGTTGACTTGAAGTCATATCTGTGTAAGGATAACTTGGTGATTGTAACATCACATTCACTGGTACATGCTTTTGAATAGCTACTACTCTCTTAGGAGCATTCATGTTTTTGTACACTCGGGATGCCTTGGTGCACCAAGACATCCTTTGTAGGAAATCGAAGATAGTTGTAGAGTTGGAGTAACTTCGTGAGTTCTCCTTCTCAAAAGTTGTTTTTTGAAAAGCTTGCGAGGCTGAAGCGCGTAAAATGTGTAATATGAAACTAAGGATATGGTCTTTTGCTTGTGCTTTCTTCTTATACGTAGTACTTCTTTAGGTGCTCTCCACTGAAGGTGTTTGTGGAGATATACCCCTCCCCATCTTCGAGGCGGTACGCGTTTACGTAGGGAACTGACGCTATCTTGTATGGTCCTTCCCACTTTGGAGATAATTTTCTGACTTGGTCTAAGTGTGAGAACTCATTCCTTCTTAGTACTAGTTCTCCTACGTGGAATTGTCTCTCCTTGACTTGGCGGTTGTAGTATCTTGCTGAGACAAGGCGCATTCGTGTCTGTGCTTCTTCTGAATTCCACCTTTTGTCCTCCACCATGTCTAAATCTAAAAGTCTTGCCTTGTTGTTCTCATGCTCCTCAAAGTACTTGGTTCTCAGTGATTGTACAGCTATTTCTGCTGGTGCCACCGCCTCGGTTCCGTACACTAGACCAAATGGCGTTTCTCCTGTGGATATCTTTGGTGTTGTCCGTACTGCCCATAGAACATTTTCCAGCTCATCTACCCAACTTCCCTTGGTGGCGTGGAGTCGTTTCTTTAGGCCATCTAACACTATCTTGTTTGCCGATTCTACCTGTCCGTTTGTCTGAGGGTGCTTTACCGATGCGAAACGGTGATCTATACTCAGTCTTTCGCAATACCACTGCAATTTCTTGCTCTTGAACTGTGGGCCATTGTCACTTATTATTGCTTTTGGCACTCCATACCTCGAGACAATGTGAGATTGGATGAAGTTGACGACTTGGTCGTCTGTTGTCTTCCCCATTGCCTTTGCTTCTATCCACTTGGAGAAGTAGTCTATTGCAACAATTATGCAAGTCTTCTGACCTTTTGTTTTTGGTAGGGGGCCTATCAAATCAATCCCCCATTGTGCGAAAGGCCAGGCTCCTGAGATGGAGCTTAGCTTTGCTGGTGGGGCTGTTATATTTCTGGAGTACCTTTGGCAGTGATCACATTTTTGTACCAAGTCTGCTACTTCTTTGCTCAATGATGGCCAATAGTATCCTAGGTTGTAAACCTTTCGGCTTATTGACCTTGCTCCTTCATGGCACCCCGCCTCTCCCTCATGGAGCTCTGCAAGTACCCTCTCTGTTTCTGGGTATGCTATGCATTTGAGGAAAGGTGTGGAGTATCCTTTCTTGTAGAGCTCATTGTCCATCACTGCGTAATTCCTAGCCATCCTTTCAATCTTGACTGCTTCCACCTTATCTTTTGGGAGCTTTCCTTCCATGATGTATTGTCTCATTGGTGTCATCCAGACTTCTGCTTCATCTATTGCTAGAACCTCCATTTGTTCTATCACTGATTGCATTCTTTGCTCTACGAAGTGAACATCTTTGCCTGCTTCTGCCCCTAAGGCTAGTTTACTTAAGGCGTCTGCCTCTTGGTTTTGTTCTCTTGGGACAGACTCAATGTCGAAGCTTTGGAAGCTCTTTATTAGGTCCTTGGCTTGCTGCAAGTATCTCTGCATGTTTTCAGACTTTGCAGTGTAGATTCCTTTCACTTGGTTGACAACTAGTTGAGAATCACACTTGACCCTTAAATGCTTTGCCCCTACTCCTTTGGCTATTCTCAGGCCAGTTATTAGTGCTTCGTATTCAGCCTCATTGTTTGTTGCCTTAAAGGTTAGTGCCATGGCATAGCGCATAGGTGTATCGCTGTTTGGTGGGTATAGTAAGAGGCCTGCGCCTGACCCTCCTCCGTTGGATGACCCATCAGTATGCATCTCCCATAATTCTTCTGATTGTGTCTCCTGACTACTACTTGCCTCGCATGTAGTTTTGACTTCTCCCAAGTCTTCGCCCGGATTAATTCCAGTGAATTCGGCGATAAAATCCGCTAGAGCTTGACCCTTTATGGCTGTTCTTGGGGCGAAATGAATGCGAAACTCACTTAGTTCGATTGCCCATTTGGTCAGTCTTCCCGATGTGTCTGGTCTCTGCAGGAGGTGTTTCAATGGTTGGTCTGTGAGGACTGTTACTTCATGCCCATGAAAATACGGTCTCAACTTTCTTGCTGATACAATCAGTGCATAGAGGTACTTTTCTATTGGCAAGTAGTTGATCTCATACTTTGCCAATGTTTTGCTTACGAAGTATACTGGCAATTGTGTAGCGTTTTCCTCCTTGATTAGTACTGAGCTAACTGCCACGTTGCTCACTGAGATGTAGAGGTAGAGGGGCTCCTCTGGTATAGGCTTTGCTAGGGGTGGTAGTGTCTTCAGATGTTGTTTGAGTTGCTGGAAGGCTTCCTCACATCTCGGTGTCCACTCAAATTTCTTGTTTGCCCTTAGTACCTCAAAGAAGGGTAATGCCTTGTCTCCTATTTTGGATAGGAATCTGTTAAGGGCTGCCAACCTCCCGTTCAGCCGTTGAACCTCTTTGTGCTTCGTTGGTGATTGAATTTCTTCAATTGCTTGAAGTTTTTCGGGGTTTACCTCTATGCCTCGCTGGCTTACCATGAAGCCTAAGAACTTTCCTGACTGCACCCCAAATGCGCACTTTTTCGGGTTTAGACGGACTTGATATTGCCTCATCCTTTCAAATGTTGAGCGAAGGTTTTCCACATGGTCCTTCTTCTCTTTAGATTTGACTATCATGTCGTCCACATACGCCTCCATTGTCTTCCCTATCATGTCCCCAAAGATTTTGTTGACCATTCTTTGGTATGTTGCTCCAGCATTTATGAGTCCGAAAGGCATCACTGTGTAATGGTATATCTCGCTATTAGCGTAGAATGCTGTGTGGGGGGCGTCCTCAGGGGCCATTTTTATCTGGTTATATCCTGAGTATGCGTCCATGAAGCTCATTAGTTGGTGACCTGATGTTGCATCCACTAACTGATCTATTCTTGGTAGCGGATATGAGTCCTTTGGGCATGCCTTGTTTAGGTCCCGATAGTCAATACACATTCTCCAACTTCCTCCCGGCTTCTTTACCAGTTCTGGGTTTGCCACCCATGTCTGGAATCTGATTTCCTTGATGAACTTTGCCTTTAGTAACTTTTCTACTTCTTCTTGAATAGCTATCTTTTTATTGCCTCCCATTGGTCTCACCTTCTGTGTTGTTGGCCGCGTTGCCGCGTCTATGTTGAGCCTATGTGAGATCACATCTTCTGATATCCCTGGCATATCGCTCGGTGACCAGGCGAACAAATCCTTGTACTCCCTTAGTAAGGCGACTAGATGGTTCTCCTCTTCCTGAGATAAGGCAGTTCCAATTTTAGCCTTCCTATCGGGTTCTTCTATGAGTATCTCTTTTAGTTCCTCCATGGGGGCTGGCCTTCCATGATCTTCTCTTGGGTCCTCGTCTACTAGTAGGACTTCTCTTGTTTTCTTCCTTTTGCCTAGTGCGATCCTTGCACATTTCCGTGCTACCTTCTGGTTACCCTTTACTTCCCCTATCCCTTGGTCTGTGGGGAATTTTACTTTCTGATACAGCGTTGATGGTACCATACCCCACTTGTTGATTGTAGTGGTACCTAGGACCCCATTGTACTCCTCCATGTCTTCTGTAATGAAGAATGGGACATCAATCTTTAGCTGCCTCTGGCCTGTGCCCAGTGTCACAGGTAGTGTGATTGCCCCCAGTGGGTATGTTGGCTCTCCTGAAAATCCTACCAAGGGGGAGTAAACCTGTTTTATGCTACTTGGCCTAACTCCTAGTATGTTGAGGACCTTCTTGCTAATGATGTTGGGTGAGCTTCCACTGTCTATTAGGATTCTCCCAATGTCCATGTCAGTGATCTTTATTGTTATGACCAGGGCATCTTTGTTGTCTGGTAACACATGCTCCATGTCTCTTCTTGAAAATTCTATTATGTCTTCTTTCTTTTCCTTTGGTTGTTCTTCTCTTGGCTTAGGAGTCCCTAACTCTGCCATATATGCTTCTCTGGCATTTGCTGACTCTCCTCCAGCTCCATACCCTCCATGGATGACATATACGCTTGCCATCTTGCTAGTGATAGTTAGGCTTTCTGTCCGAAGCCCGCAGACGGCGCCAAGTGTTAAGTTATGGGATCTCAGTCAACGGGGTGTCGGCTTTAATCCCACTCCTTATAGGGGGGTGTGTGTGATCCGGTCTTCTCAAGTCGCCTTGTCTTTTCCTATGTCCTTCTTCCGTTCCTTCTTCCCTTGGTTCCTTCTCTTCTTCTCTCCCTTTGCCCTGCAAAAGGGGCAATACCAGACACGGAGGAGGGGGGGGTGGTGCCTGGTGAACCCTCTCCGATGCCTAAGTCAGAACTATACTTCTAGAGAGATAAAGCTAGAGAGATGTCAGAGCTAAATTGTCCAAATAGCCAAGATGATCAAATGAATAGTGGAGGTGGGGTATTTATAGGCAACGGTGTCATTAAGGTAGCTTAATGACATTGTTAACCTTTAAACACAATTAATTAACCTTTAAGTATATAATTAAGACCTTAGGATTCGGAGGAGGTAGGCGGAGTGGACCGAGCATGGGCGTCTGAGAGTGGTGTCGGGACCCTTGGGGGGGGAGGAATCCGACCCCCGAGGGTAGGGGTTGGGTGAGGGCACCCAACCCCTCCTAGGGAGGGTGGGGTTGGCCAACCCCATCCCTCCTAGGAGGGATCGGGTTGGCCGACCCGATCTCTCCTAGGAGAGATCGGGTTGGCCAACCCGATCTCCCCTAGGGGAGATCGGGTCGGCTGACCCGATCTCCCCTAGGGGAGGTCGGGTGTGGCCACCCAACCTCACCTAGGTGAGTTCGCCTCCGTCGGACGGGCGCTTCGGCCCCGTCCGAGCCGTTGATGTTCTCGCGAAGTGTCCGGGTTGAAGTTTTGATTGGAAATCATAAATGGGACGATAAAAATACAACGGTTTGGAAGTCAACGGGTTCAAATTGGGCGTATATCCATCAGGTGTGAAGATAATAAAATATGAAAACTCAAAAACATGGCAATAAGCGAATACAATGAGCCCGAACCCTCTAAACGTCCCCAGCAGAGTCGCCAAATTGTCGGACCTAAAATCCGACCTAAAGCGATTACGTTTTGAAAAACGTGCATTTTGAAAGAGTCGCCACTAGTTGATTATTATGACCTGATTTACCTAGGGAATAATGAATTAAACACCTAGGTTTCAAAAATGGTCTACGATCAGAAATTCAAGTTTGGGGGTTCTATTACGAATCAAAAAAAATATTTTCTAATTACGCCATTTCGGTACTTAATTCACTTATTTGCCAGTTTTATTGTTACGTATATATCACTTCAGATTAGTTAAAAGAGTAAATAAATATCAAATTACATCACTAAGAGATCGTCAACTGTTAATTAATTATATACAAATAAAATCATAATTCGTATGTAACAATTATCAAACCTACTTAAAAAACTCAACATGTTTAACGTATGTAATTTAGGTAATCAACCCTATCTAATTAAACTTAAATTCAACAAAGTTTATACACTATTTAACTAAACTACTTACACTGTATTTAATTATGTAAAAGACAATACACTAAGCTGCTTACATTTTATATTATATAATAATTATAATAAAACATGGAAAATTGTAGATTTCGTATAATAATAATAATGAAACAATTATAAAATAATGAAAGAAGAAAACTTAGCTTTCCTGTTACCTGCAAAGTGGATCTGGAAACACATTATGGTGAGTGCACGGGACGTTACGGGATTAACCAACAGAAGAAACTGAAGCTACGACGGCATCTGGGGTCAGATCACGGCGGCGAAAGTCGGCAGTAGCGGTGGACGTCGGGGAAGGGCTCTGCTGGTCTGTCGGTGCTGTGGAGTCTTGATGGTGTATATGGGTGACGCGATGGTGATCTGTGCAGACAGAGATGGGGGGATGAACGTTGTGGAAGATGGCCGTGGTCGGACTTCGAGGAGGAATTGCCGAGCTGCTGGTAGGGCGTTTGTACGGGGTCTCGCAGGTGCTGGTCGGAGGTGAAATGCGAAGGGATAGGTAGCAGCGTGGTCTGTGATGGGTTCCGATGTAATCGTTAGCCCCATTAACAGCCAATGGACGGCGAGTAGGTCCAGTGGGCCTCGTGAAAAGCCTGGAAGGCCCAGAGGCCCAGCACGAAGGGTCCCGACTTTAGCGGTCCCGATGTATGAGCTGAATGCTCCCGATGAGAAGCCTCTGAGTAGGCCCCGATAAGCCTTAGTAAAAGCCCCGATAATAAAGCCCCGCAGAGGCTGGACCTGTCCCGTAGAGACTGAAGGTCCTGGGTGGTGATCTAGAATGAGACAACTCTGGAGTCCCCGACAGGAGTCGAGACTTGTGATCAGAGGATAAGACCGAGAAACCCGCCTACTAGATGAGAGTAGTGGGAAGACGGTTAAGATATAGATAATCTCCCCCGAGATACGCAAGGCGTGCCCGAGATACGCAAGGCGTGCCCGAGATACGCGGAGGTACGGGTAAGATACGCGGAGCGTGGGGCGAGATATATGGAATCCCAGCCGAGATATGTGGAATCGTGGCGAGATACACGGAATCATGGGCAAAACTGCCAGGCGCAGTAACAGGTAACTGAGTAACTTCCCCTCCTATATAAAGGAGGAGTTTACCTCAGAAAATCGACTATGCTAATACGAACTTAGATTTTGCTTACCACCCATTGATCACCATACTCATTTAAGCATCGGAGAGGGATTCTGGGTCACCACCCAGGTCATCCCCTTTTGCAGGATTACGCGGAGCCCAGGAGTCCAAGCTTTCCGTCAAGGACGTAACGGAGCTTCGCCCGTGATCCAACATTGGCGCCGTCTGTGGGAAGCTTACGAAAAGTCAAGATAGCTTCTACTAGATCAATGGCCGGTGGTGGCAAGAAGAAGCTAGTTCAGGCTGGCAGTTCTCGTCCCGCAGGAACTGTGAACTCCCCGTTGCCAGAACGCGTTGCTGAACAAGGTGAGAACCCTGCTCTCTCCCAGACAGGGGGGGCAAGGTGATGGCTATGAGGTCTCAGTCCGAGACGCTGAGACGAACAGGCAGGATGTCCCGCGTAGGGAGGAAGATGAGGCTCCCCCAAACCCGGTGGGCCATGGAAGAGAAGGAGTCCCGCGAAGGGAGGAAGGGTCGTCTTCAAATTCGGAGTTGGCCAAGGCAGTAGCGGAGGCTATGCCCATGTTCTTGGCCGCCATGGAGGCCTTGCTGGATAAGAGAGAGGCTGCCAGGAGAGCGGAGGAGTTGCCTCCGCGAGAAGAATTACCAACACCCCCGCCGAGGGTGGACCCGGAGGAACAGAAGGTTCCCCTCAGGAATAAGGGCAAGGAACCAGCACATCTGGAGAAGTTCGTGGTCGACGGTCCAGGACCAGTGCAGAACAGGACCATTCCTCTAAATGGCCCATCACCCCCGATCAGGTGGTGGAGATCGTGAGCATCTGCATGGGTGATCAGAAGCAGATGACATCGGAGCTGAGGGATCGGTCCAGCCATCCTTTCGTGCCGCGGCTGATCGATACCGTAGCCCCGTCTGGGCTAGGTATTCCGACCATCAAGGAGTACGATGGTGAGGGGGACCCAGTTCGCCATGTGCAGAGGCACGTCCAGGCCTGTATGGGACGAACATCGAACGATGATCTTATATGCTCATTGTTCCCGATAACCCTGGGAGAAAGGGCCATGACTTGGTTCTTCAGCCTTCCGCCAGGGAGCATCACCTGCTGGGCCGATATGCACGATCGCTTCATCAAGCAGTATCAAGGTCGAAGGCGCCTTCT
This sequence comes from Clarkia xantiana subsp. parviflora, assembly GCA_036873135.1. NCBI lineage: Eukaryota > Viridiplantae > Streptophyta > Magnoliopsida > Myrtales > Onagraceae > Clarkia > Clarkia xantiana. Next base: position 6,435,735 of record JAPTYO010000022.1, read on the forward strand.
GAAGAGCGTGAGATCCCTGACTCAGGTGGTGCAGAGGCCCGACGAATCGTTGGCATACTACTACCAGCGATTCACTGCCAGTGCCGCGGAGATTGATGAAGAAATTTCGGAGGGTGAGACCATCCGCACTTTCCTGCGGAACTTGAGCGCTCCGTACGGTTCCGACCTAATGCATAGCGTCGCCGCGAAGGCCGTGTGGAGTATGGAGGCCCTGCAGGCGAGGGTGAAACAGCAAATCGACGTCCAGGAGTCAAAGATTGCTGCTGGAGAACTTGATCCCCCGAAGTCGGGAAGAGGAAAGCCATCGTCCAAGCTGTCGGACGATCGCAAGGGGAGCGACAAGTCGGAGGGAAGTAGGAACCGTGGTCGTCCCGATAAAAGAGAAGACAAGCGTCCTCCGAGGAAGGACAACCGAGAGTGTCGGGCTGTTCCCATCAATAGCTCGATGACCTCTGTGTTAGCTGTGATGGACAGACAAGGTCTCGCTCGATACCCCCCGAGGAAAGAAGGCGAATTCCTAGGAGGCCGTCCCGACCGTTACTGTCGCTACCATCGAGCCAATGGTCACGACACTGAGAACTGTCGGGAGCTGAAGAAGGAGATTGAAAAGCTGATCCAGAAGGGAAGGCTGAAAGAGTTCGTCGGGAAGGGTCGGTGCCGATCCCGTTCCAGAAGTCGGTCGCGATCCCGTTCCAAGTCCCGCGACCGATCCCCGAAGAAGAAGAAGGTCGAGCATGAGGCCTCGGGTTCAGGTGCCCGCAAGGAGAGGCGCGGAACTATCAACGTCATCCATGGAGGAATAGCGGCGGGAGGAGATACCTCTGCCTCTCGGGAGAACTACGCTTCCCGCATATCTGCCGCGGTGGTGCTAGGCAAACGGTCCCGGTCGTGGACCCTGAAGGAGGAAATGGAAATTTCGTTCTCGAAGGAGGATCTAATTGGCGTAGAGAGCCCTCATGACGACGCCCTGGTCGTGACCCTGGATGTGGACGGATTCGAGATGAAGCGGATCCTGATAGACGGAGGAAGCTCCTCCGATATTCTTTTCATGGACGCACTGGAAGCCATGGGAAAGACGAAGAAGGACCTGACGCAGGTGGACTTCCCGATGGTGGGATTCTCTGGCTCCACTTCCTACCCGTTGGGAATGATTACCTTACCAGTAGAGTTTGGTAGTGGCTGGAAAATGGAGAGGCGAAACGTGGATTTCGTCGTCGTGGAGTCCGCGGGGGCATACAACGCGATCATCGGGAGGACCACCATCAATCCTTTCATGGCAGTCGCCTCGACGGTCCACCAGAAGATGAAGTTCCCGACTGACAATGGGGTCGGAGAGGTCAAGGGAGACCAGGTGGCATCGCGAAAATGCTATGTTAACGCCACCCGACGGAGAAGAAGGGAGGCCATGACCGTCCTTCAAACCGATACCGATCCTCGAGAGGAGTATGGGCGTCCCGCCCCCATGGAGGATTTGAAGGAAGTGGATATCGATGGGCCTCAGAGGAAGGTAAAGATCGGCTCTGCTTTGTCGGAGGAAAGAGCCCAAGAGTTGATCGAGCTCTTGAAGGAGTTTAAGGAGCTGTTTGCCTGGTCCCCGAGTGATATGCCGGGAATCAGTCCCGACGTGATAGTGCACGAGCTGAAGATAGACCCCGCAATCAAGCCTATCACGCAGAGAAGGCGTCCGATGGGCGCGGACAAGAGGATCGCGATCCAGCAGGAGGTGGGCAAACTGCTCGATGCTGGATTCATCGAGGAACTCCGATTCCAGACTTGGGTGGCTAACCCAGTGCTGGTGCGAAAGAGTAACGGAAGGTGGCGGATGTGTGTCGACTTCCGCGACTTGAACAAAGCCTGCCCGAAGGACTGCTACCCGCTTCCGAGGATTGACCAGCTGGTAGATGCCACATCGGGACATGAGCTGTTGAGCTTCATGGATGCCTATTCCGGATACAACCAGATCAAGATGGCGAAGGAGGATGCCCCTCACACAGCTTTTTACGCTGACAGTGACGTCTACCATTACGACGTGATGCCCTTCGGATTGATCAATGCCGGAGCAACTTACCAGCGGATGGTGAACAAGTTGTTCGGGGACATGCTGGGGAAAACAATGGAGGCATATGTGGACGACATGCTGGTGAAGTCCCGACAGGCAGGAGACCATGTCCAGAATTTGGCGGCGGCTTTTGAGCGGATGAAATTCCATCAGGTTCGGTTGAACCCCGACAAATGCGCTTTCGGGGTGAACTCGGGGAAGTTCCTAGGGTTCATGGTGAGCCAGAGAGGAATCGAGGTGAACCCTGAGAAGCTGCGAGCAATCGAGGAGATGCAGTCCCCGAGGACTCATCGGGAGGTCCAGGTGCTGAATGGCCGTTGGCCGCGATGAATCGCTTCCTATCCAAGGCGAGTGACCGAGCCATGCCATTTTTTGAGGTGCTGAGGGCCAACAAGAAGTTCGAATGGACCAACAAGTGCGAGGAGGCGTTCCAGGCACTCAAGCAGCATCTCCGTACCCTTCCGCCGTTGGCGAAACCAGTTCCAGGCGAGCCGCTCTATCTCTATTTGGCTGTTTCTGATGTGGCTGTTAGTTCTGTTTTGATTAAAATTGTCAAGGGCAACCAAGTGCCGATCTATTATGTAAGCAAGGCGTTTGCCAAGTCTGAAATAAACTATCCCGCTATTGAGAAGTATCTCTTCGCGTTGATTATTGCCGCTCGAAAACTGCGACCTTACTTCCATGCCCATGAAGTCACGGTACTGACTAATCAGCCCCTGAAACACTTTTTGAACCGACCGGATGCGTCGGGGAGATTGGTAAAATGGGCCATCGAGCTGACGGAATTCCGCATTCATTTTGCTCCGAGAACCGCTATTAAGGGCCAGGCATTGGCAGATTTTATAGCTGAGTCTACGGCACCCGATCTGGAAGTAACGGGTCCCGCAGAGGGGGCAGCCATGGAGGATGTCCCGACAACAGAACAGCAGCCAGAACAGCCAAATGAGGAGAATACTTGGGAGATGTACACTGATGGTTCATCGAGTGTAGAAGGCTCGGGGGCAGGATTCGTATTGATACCGCCCGGTGGAGGCGAGCCCCTGCGATATGCCTTGGCGTTGGCATTCAAAGCCACCAACAACGAAGCGGAGTATGAGGCTCTCATCACAGGCCTTAAGATTGCCAAGGGTACGGGGGTTGATCATTTAAAGGTGAAATGCGACGCTGCTTGGTTGTAAATCAAGTCCAGGGGAACTACGAAGCTAAGAACCCGACAATGAAGAAGTATTTGCACGAGGTGCAGACTTTGAAGGGAAGCTTCAAAAGCTTTGATATCGAGGCGATCCCGAGGGAAGAGAACGCGGAAGCAGATGCCTTGAGCAAGTTTGCCCTGGGAGTGGTCCCCGAGGAGAATCGGAAGGTGCATTTCCTAGAAAAGGTGATTATCTCAAACATTGATCGGGCGGAGATCTGTGCTATTGAGACAGGATCGGAAGAAGAAGAGAAGTCCACTTGGATGACCCCGATGGTTACGTACCTAACTACGGGGGTCCTCCCCGATGACAAAGTAGCCGCTGTCAGGTTACGACGAATTGCGGACAACTATGCAATGGTGGACAACCAGTTGTACAAAAAAGGGTACGTAAAGCCTTTTCTAAAATGCGTAGCAGAGCCCGACACAAATCGGATCCTGAGGGAGTTACATGAAGGAGTCGCGGCCTTCCATGAAGGAGCCCGATCTCTGGTAAGGAAGGCATTGAACCTAGGCTACTATTGGCCCTCGATGAACAAAGAAGCGACCGCGATGGTCCGATCCTGTGATGCATGCCAGAGGTACGCTCCAAATATCGTGGCTCCCGCTGCGGACTTGATGCCCATCAGAAGTGCATGGCCCTTCGCGCATGGGGAATTGACTTGGTGGGACCACTTCCCCAAGCGAGAGGTCAGTGCAAGTACTTACTCGTGGCTATCGACTACTTCTCAAAGTGGATAGAGGCTAAAGCATTGGCTAGAACGACGGGGCAGCAGGTCCTCAAGTTCCTTCAGACCCAGATCATATCCCGGTACGGGGTCCCGCGAGTGTTGATCAGCGACAATGGCCCCCCGTTCAATGGGGCTCAGTTGAAGGAGTACCTGGAAGAATTAAACATTGAGCATCGGACTGCTTCAGTCCGCCACGCTCAGACCAATGGCCAGGTAGAGTCAGCCAACAAGATCATGATGGATGGCTTGAAGAAGAGAGTCTACGCCTTGCAGGGCCATTGGCTGGATAAGCTCGAGAATGTGCTATGGGCTGTGAGAACGACACCCAAGCAATCAACAGGAGAAACTCCGTTTGGCCTGGTTTATGGCACGGAGGCAGTTGCTCCCGTGGAGATAGCGGTGGCGTCCCACCGCGCGAAATATTACGAGCCTCTGACAAATGAGGAGATGAGACGTCTGGACTTAGACCTACTCGAGGAAAAGAGATGGAAGGCTGATGAAGTCCAGGCCCGAATGCGTCTGGCAACATCCCGATATTATAATCGGCGTGTCAGGTCCCGACAATTCTTCGTGGGAGAACTTGTTTGGCGGAGGAATGTGTTTGTTCATCAAGATCGGATCAACAAGCTGTCACCAAAATGGGAGGGACCTTACAAGATCGTAGGGATGCCAGTACCCAATGCACACAAGTTAGAGGATCTCGAAGGCAAGACGTTGAAGCATTCCTTCAGTGGCGAACACTTGAAGAAGTATCATGTTTGATATTAAGCCGCCGTGAAGGGCGCAAATTGTCTATCAATAAGACCCGATGTAAGCCTATTTTGAGTTATTTATGAATAAAAGAAATTGCCTTCAGATCAAATTGCTTTCAAATTTATTCTGACTGTTAGTAAGACGTCCTGAGTGACGCGACAAAAGCCTTCCGAGGTACGATGAAAGCCCCGCAGGGGATGCGTAAGTCGTCTATATGACGCGGCCAAAAGCCTTAACGGGTACGGACAAAAGCCCTACGGGGTACACGTAAGTCGTCTATATGATGCAACCAAAAGCCTAGGTACGAAAAGGCCCTGATGGGTCCGCGTAAGTCGTCTATATGATGCGGCCAAAAGCCTTAACGGGTACGAAAAAGCCTTAACAGGTCCGCGTAAGTCGTCTATATGATGCGGCCAAAAAGCCCTAAAGGGTACGAGTAAGCCGTCCAGTAGAGACGCACTAAAAGCCCTAAGGGGTATGAAAACAGCCTTGAAAGGCATGGACGAGAAGCCTTAAGTGGCGAAGTCCCGATTTTGGACGAGAAGCCTTAAGTGGCGAAGTCCCAATTTTGGACGAGAAGCCTTAAGTGGCGAAGTCCCGATTTTGGACGAGAAGCCTTAAGTGGCAAAGTCCCGATTCTTGGACGAGAAGCCTTAAATGGTAAAGTCCCGAGTTAAATGTCGGAAGGACGTATGAAGTCATTTTAATGGTGCATCGGAACGTTCTGAGTAACGAATTTTAAGCTGCTTTAGATAAAGTGCAGATGAATATCGATGCCAAAACAGATGGAAAGAAAACTACTTATATAAGGGCCAGAAGGCCAAAGAGGTTCGATACAATAGACAAAGGAGAAAGACAACAAGGACTAAAAGATGTAAGCATTAAGCTTGGTCCTTGCAGGAAGGTGGATCCTTAGCAGCATCGGAGGGAACGAAGTTTGGAGGGACTTGGGCAGAAGGCTCCGCAGCTGGCGGAGTCGGGTCCACGGCAGCAGCCTCTTCACTCTCCGCGGGGAGGTTGAAGTACTTCTCCGCAATGGGGGCAAGAGTCTCGGACTTCGTGAAGTCAATGGAATCCGCGTAGGCTGTGTACAGTTCCTCGACGGCGTTGAACAAAACGTCCTCCATCTCGGACTTGCAAAACTCCACAGCAGCCACCTTGAATTCTTCAGAGTCCCGATACTCCTCGAGGCCCCGCTGGTGGCCCTCCTCGAAGCCCCGCTGGTGGCCCTCCTCGAGGCCCTGAGCCTTTGTCTTAGCCAGCTTGGCAGAGAACTCAGCCCTCTCCGCCTCAAACTTCGCCTTGGCCTCCGCGAGAAGGTCCGCGAAGACGTTTTTCTCGTGAATGAGCTGCTTCTTCTCCTCCTCATTCCGCTGCTGGTCCGCCTGGACCATCTTCCGCTCCCGACACATGACAGCCTCATGATCGTGAACCTTCTTGAGCAGGTTGGAGGACAAATCATCGAGGAGAGCCTTCTCCTTGGCCATCTTGTTCTTGGCCGCAACAGCCTCGTCGAGTTCTACCTGAAGCTTGGCTAAAGCATCAGGGTTCGATTGGGCCTCCGCCGCCTCCAAAGCACCCTTCAGGGCCAGGATAAGGCCGAAGCAGCGCTGTTGGTTCGCGGTGTCCTGAAAGAAGGAAGGGAAAAGATCAAGACATAAGCAATCAAAGATAATGGTAATGAAGAAAACCAAACAAGGATAGAAGTTTCACCTCCATCCGACGAATGGCCATGTCGCGGATCTCCTCCTCAAGGTCCTCCCGCGCAAAAGACAGGGGCCGCCTCAAGGCTGGAGGAACGCACCCCGCCAGCAGATGCAGGGCCAACCCAGGATCAAGCTCTCCTCGTCGAAGTGGAACCCCTCGGAGGGACTCGATCGGGTTCCAAGGCATCATCCCCTCATCGGGGGTGAAAACCTTGTAAAGGTTTTCATCCACAGGGAGAGGGGGGATGACCCCGGAACTTTCAGCAGGAGGAGCCACCTCCACTGGCGGCTCAGGAGTTGGAGTGCGAAGAACAGGAGGAGGACTCTGGGACACGTCCCTAACAGCGGGCCTCACGTTCCTGGATCCCGACCTGCCGCGAGGAAGCAGGCCCCCTCTTCACGCTCCTCGACAGAAGGAGAAGCTTCCAAATTGGTCACCTGGCGGAACTGAGCTCCCGCCGGGGTGTCCTCCAGCATCTGTTCTTGCGGAGTTGCAGTCTCCGCCGGAACGATAGCCTCCGTTGGGGCAGGAGTCTCAAAGGGACCTGCGGTGGCGGGACGGATAAAGTTAGGAAGAGTACCTTCAGGGCACCAGATGAGTTGACGATCGAAATGTCTATTCTTCCCAAGGACGTTGTAATATCCTGCCTCAAGAACGTGGGGAATTTCTCCTTGAAGGATGTACTTGATCTCTTGAACCCGTGTTTTCCGATCAGCGGGGATAAACTCCTTGGGGATTAATTTTTTATATTGATTAATTGCACGACGAACGCGCTTACCTTCTTCGACGGTGGTGGCCCCGAAGGCCCGATCTATCTCCTCCCGTCTGGCCTTCTTGGCCCCGACTTGCTCGTCAGTAGGAGGAGCAGCAGATAATGGAGTGGAGGAGGAAGCACCCTTCTTCACCAGCTTACGCTTCCGCCGGGAGCCACTCTGGACGGCATCAGTCTCGCCCTGCTTCAGAATGAGATGAGTCAACAGAGAAGCCTTCTTGGCTGCAAAGGTAAAAATAAAATAGTTAGAAATATTACCCAGACGACTAAATCTGCAGAAACAGCGTCAAGGAGTCGGACTCCGATAGCAATCAGGTTCCGCTCCTGAAGCTTGTTGGCATCAATGGGTATGAAGTTGTCCCCCCAGCGGTAGAGTTGAACCATCTGGAGGGTGTTGAGGTCATCCTCAGTGTAGTCTTGGAGCTTGGGGGCAGGATCCGCCACGACCTCCCATCGAGGCCAGGGGACAGAGCTATGTTGGACGAAGAAGTAGTACTTCTTCCATCCGCTGTTGTCGGACCCAGAATCACGAATCAGCACCCGATCTTTGTGGAACTTCCACGTTTTGCTATCCCAACCGAAACGTGAAAGTTGCTCCTTTGTCCACTTGGGGAGTCGGGGGGAGAAGGAGCAGACACCGGCTTTGTTGCACTTCATGCCGTAGAAAGTGCGAAACAGCAGAAGACTGTACGTCCATTGCTGGCGGTGACACCAGAGCTGGAAGGCGTTCCACACGCGGATGGCGTGTGGAGAGAAAGTACAGGGATGCGTTTTGTAGAAGTTGCACATCTCCACCATATTGCCGCAGAAGGGGAACCGAATCCCCGCGCTTATTTGTCCAGCGGAGACGAACACCTCCCCTGCCCGAGGAGGCGTAATAATGTGCTTCCTCCTGACAGTGGACTGGGACTCATACGGGAAACGAGGTTCCCAATCAGAGGTAATACACCCCTCCCTACGGGCAACCTCATATGTAGCCTCCGAGATCTCATTGACAGCGAACTCGAAGGTGAAGGGAGTCCTAGCCTCAGAACTAGCTTCGTCTAAAACGGTCGCAAGCAAAAGGATTTGAGAAAAGAAGAAAAAACAGCAGGCAAATCACGAAAATGTAGAAAGGAACTCTTACCAGACATGATCGGTGGTTGAATAAGGAAGTTCGAAAAGGTTGAAGGTCTTGGATCACTTGAACACCAGGAGGAGCTTGAATAGGAAGCTTCGAATGCAAAGATGGCTGAAAGCGAGAGAGTGCAGAAGAAGTGAATAAGACCAGGGTTTCACCTTTTATAGGCAGAAGGATGATTGAAAGGATGTAATCGTGACCGTCGAAGACGAAACGATTCGATCACAACCATTGAGATTATGGAGACGGTACGGAGGAAACAGCTGGATGGGCTTGATCTGCACCGTTGAAGAGGAAACGACACGATCTTAATTGACGAGATTATAGGCACGGAAGGGATGTGTATGACGTCACGGTTGCTTTTGCAGAAAACAGCAGTCACGCTGGTTTAAGACGTCGCTTCTTTATCCCTAGGCATTTAATGCTACAGCAACCGAGGAGTCTCCTCGGATTAAGCAACTGCCCATGGGGCCTGGTGGGCCCAAGACAATCATGAGTAAGAGACTCTGTTATGTAATGGTCACATGCAAGGCAAAAGCCTCCGACGGCGGTATCGGGAGATATGAAAACAAAAGCCTCCGACGGCGGTATCGGGAGGTATGAAGACAAAGGCCTCCAACGGTGGTATTGGAAGGTATAAAAACAAAAATCTCCGACAACGAGGTCAGAAGAGCGGAATTAGAAGACATGACGAACTAAAAGTCCCCCATGTCTTGGGGGCAAATGATGGGTTCCGATGTAATCGTTAGCCCCATTAACAGCCAATGGACGGCGAGTAGGTCCAGTGGGCCTCGTGAAAAGCCTGGAAGGCCCAGAGGCCCAGCACGAAGGGTCCCGACTTTAGCGGTCCCGATGTATGAGCTGAATGCTCCCGATGAGAAGCCTCTGAGTAGGCCCCGATAAGCCTTAGTAAAAGCCCCGATAATAAAGCCCCGCAGAGGCTGGACCTGTCCCGTAGAGACTGAAGGTCCTGGGTGGTGATGTAGAATGAGACAACTCTGGAGTCCCCGACAGGAGTCGAGACTTGTGATCAGAGGATAAGACCGAGAAACCCGCCTACTAGATGAGAGCAGTGGGAAGACGGTTAAGATATAGATAATCTCCCCCGAGATACGCAGGGCGTGCCCGAGATACGCGGAGGTACGGGTAAGATACGCGGAGCGTGGGGCGAGATATATGGAATCCCAGCCGAGATATGTGGAATTGTGGCGAGATACACGGAATCATGGGCAAAACTGCCAGGCGCAGTAACAGGTAACTGAGTAACTTCCCCTCCTATATAAAGGAGGAGGTTACCTCAGAAAATCGACTATGCTAATACGAACTTAGATTTTGCTTACCACCCATTGATCACCATACTCATTTAAGCATCAGAGAGGGATTCTGGGTCACCACCCAGGTCATCCCCTTTTGCAGGATTACGCGGAGCCCAGGAGTCCAAGCTTTCCGTCAAGGACGTAACGGAGCTTCGCCCGTGATCCAACAGTCTGGCTATCGGAGCCGGAAGTGGCACCGGCGGAGGATGACCAAGCCGTGCCGGAGCTGTGCGGATGGAGCGTGCTGAAGGGGCCTAAAAAAAAATATTTCACGCAGGAGGAATAGAAATGGGAGAGAGAGAAGCGAGAGAAAAAAAAAAAAATTTAACACGATTTCCAATAAAACTTTTATTATTTTGGTGTGGTCTTTTTTACATAGACTCTAGGTACTATTTATAGCTAACATAGACCCAAAAATTAGGAAAACATATATTTTCTCTAATATGCACTCAATAAATCCGAAAATTATACATATATATATTTATGAATTTTGCCATAAATATATACTGTATATTTTCTGATTATTACATCATTTATTGCATATGTATTGTCCTAATTTAAACTGAGCCTATTTTTGGCAACCCTGTGACCTTCCATATTTAAATACTTCCTTTTTTAAACGCGTTACACATAACATTTTTGAACGTGTTATATACGTGTCGCGCGTACCAAAATTAGGTGTTTATAGTAGTCTGAATGCTTCCACGCCTCCAACGCCAGGAAGGATGTAGCATCATCTGGGACAATTGGTGGGGGAATTTCTGTTAGGAATCTCTCCATGCTATGGAAGGTGATATAATACTTCATCTTCTCACTCCATATCTTGAAGTTCGTCCCGTCAAACTTTTCTGGTTTCTCCACCGGGGAAGTTAAAATACGGGGCATGGCCACTCCTCCGGCCAATGGTGCTCCAGCAAAGTTCCCGAATCCGAGATTAGGAACAGTTTGAGATGAACTGGCACTTGGAGCAGCAAAATTGAAACCACCGCCTGGAAGCAAATTCAGTCCGGTGCATACAACAGCGGTTGTGGTGACAGTAGTGGTGTTGACAGCAGTTGTCGGTGGAGGTACACCTCCAGTTCCCTGATTCGGCACTTCCGTCTCGAGAATCATCTCGCTAGAGAAGGGAACAAATGTGTTGTTATTTGGATCCATATTACCTGATAACGGATAAACAACAACGTTAGTTTCAAAATTAAGATCCAACAACAACCCTGATAATCAACAATAAAATTGCCTTAAGACTGTTGGCAAATATCAGGGTCGAACTGCAAAACACAAAAAGTTGAGGATCAATTTGCAATATTTGAAACTTCAAGGACTAAATATAAATAGTCAAATTTCTAGTTCTTACATATAACTATACCGAATTATCATGCAAGATATTAACAACTACGAAATTACACGTAAAATCGAGAAAGTCGAAAACGTGATTTTAATACTGAGGCCCGTGCTGATCACGGTCTCCTTAAGGCAATTTCGCCCCACTCCACCCTCGGGTTATGCAAAGGAGTTTAAACACGGGGCGATCACCTCCCAGGATTCAACGCTTGACCGAACCGAACTCAATACCTGAACACAATAGGATTTTAATAGAGATGCCGACGACGACGGCAGAAATTCAATATAAGAACAGATTGTAGATACTGAATTAATAAAATAAACAGATACTATAACCTGATAATGCAGTGGCAGATAAACTCGGAGAGGTAGGAAAACTCAGAGAGAAAATGAGAGAATGAATTTGTGAGGTGTGTTCAAATGTGAAGGATTGATGCTGTATTTATAGGGCAGACAGACTCCTTCTGCATTAAATTCGAGATTTAGCAGAATATTCTCGACATCAATTCTGTCCAAAAATGGATGCATTAATTGCATCACATTAATCTTGAAATATATTCTGTCCATAATTAATTGTAACCAAAAATAAATTTTCGAATTCAATGTATCTGGACAATTGCCATTCACCTCACATGGGCTAAGGCAAGCCCATTAAGGCAAAAAAAAACCTTACAGCCAACAATAATATACTATCATATAGATTAATATAATAATAATAATGTCACATTACAGTGAACATTACAACACATACCAAACACCGTAATCTAACATTATATAACAATACAACCAAACACTGCAATCTAACATTACATTACGTACCACATTACTTGTAATCTCATATTTCAAGTAATCTTACATTATGGTCACCCAAACGCCCCCTCATAAGTCAGAGGCGGACGTACCATGTAGAAATGGAACAATTTGTCCCTTTTATTTATGTTTATTTTTTTTATTATATATACTTAATTAAATAGTAAGAGTGTACCCAGATTATAAGTATGCTAATAAATTGACCAGTTTATTTTTATTAAAGAGATTTTGTAAATTGGTAACCCACATTTGAACGACAAAATTTTAGCTTAATTATCCTTGTAAAAATTGCTTGCTCAGTTTCATTTTATGGAAAATTTCCTAGTTGAAATTATTTTTGGATAATTTATTAGCTCGAGTTTTAGTTTGTAAAGAATTTGATAGCTCATAATCGCTTTGTGGACAATTTGGTATCACCCAAATTGTTCACAAAATAAAACCCGAGCTAACTAATGTCCACAAAAGGAAACCTGAGTTAGTAAATTTCCCACAAGCAAAATCTAAGCTAGTAAATCTACCAAAAAAAAAATCAATTAACAATTTGTCAACGAAGTGAAACCTAAGCTAGCAAATTGCTTTGATAGCAATTTATCCTAGTACTCAAATGTGAGTTAGCAATTTAGTAAATAACCTTTATTAGGGTTAATACATTGTTTAGTTACTTATGTTTGCATAATGTGATCAAATGGTTACTTTTATTTTTTGACGTGATAGTTTGGTTACCTACATTTTAGAATGTGATTAACTAGTTCAAACTTCTTTCATTTGGTCACTTATGTTTGACCCAATGTAATTATTGTTGGATCACGGGCGAAGCTCCGTTGCGTACTTGACGGAAAGCTTTGGACTCCTGGGCTCCGCGTAATCCTGCAAAAGAGGATGACCTGGGTGGTGACCCAGAATCCCTCTCCGATGCTTAAATGAGTATGGTGATCAATGGGGTGGTAAGCAAAAGTCTAAGTTCGTATTAGATGATGGTTTTCTGAGGTAACTTCCTCCTTTATATAGGAGAGGAAGTTACTCAGTTACCTGTTACTGCGCCTGGCAGTTTTACCCATGATTCCGTGTATCTCGCCACGATTCCGTATATCTCGGTTGGGATTCCATATATCTCGCCCCACGCTCCGCGTATCTTACCCGTACTCCGCGTATCTCGGGCACGCCCTGCGTATCTCGGGGGACTTATCTTTATCTCTAACCGTCTCCCACTACTCTATCTAGTAGGCGGGTTTCTCGGTCTTTATCCTCTGATCACAAGTCCCGACTCCTGTCGGAGACTCCAGAGTTGTCTCATTCTAGATCACCGCCCAGGACCTTACAGTCTCTGCGGGACAGGTCCAGCCTCTGCGGGGCTTTATTATCGGGGCCTTTACTAAGGCATATCGGGGCCTTCTCAGAGGCTTCTTATCGGGAGCATTCAGCTCATACATCGGGACCGCTAAAGTCGGGACCCTTCGTGCTGGGCCTCTGGGCCTTCTAGGCTTTCACGAGGCCCACTGGACCTACTCGCCGTCCATTGGCTGTTAACGGGGCTAACGATTACATCGGAACCCATCATTTGCCCCCAAGACATGGGGGACTTTTAGTCCGTCGTGTCTTCCAATTCAGATCTTTTGCCCTCGTTGTCGGGAGCTTTTTTGTCTTCGTACCTCCTGATACCACCGTCGGGGACTTTTACCTTCACATTTCTTGATACCTCAATCAGAGGCTTTTATTTTCACACCCTCCGATACCACTGTCGGAGGTTTTTTCCTTGCGTGTGATCGTTGTATAACAGAGTCTCTTACTCATGATTGCCTTGGGCCCACCAGGCCCCATGGGCAGTTGCCAAATCCGAGGAGACTCCTTGGTTATTGTAGCATTAAATGCCTAGGGATAAGGAAACGACGTTTGAACCAGCATGTCTGTTGTTTTCTGAAAAAGCAGCTGTGACGTCACACACGTCCCCTCCGTGCCTATAATCTCGGCGATTAAGATTGTGTCGTTTCCTCTTCAACGGTGCAGATCAAGGCCATCCAGCTGTCTCTTCCGTACCGTCTCCATAATTTCAACGATTGTGATTGAATCGTTTCATCTTCAATGGTCAAGATTGAGTCCCTCCAATTGTCCTTTTGCTTATAAAATCCAAAACCCTGGTATTATTCCCTTCTTCTGCATTCTCTCGCTTTCAGCCATCTTTGCATTCGAGGCTTCCTCTCCAAGCTCCTCCTGGTGTTCAAGTGATCCAAGGTCTTCAACCCTTCAGATCTTCATTTACCTTACTTTTTCGACCACCGATCATGTCTGGTAAGGACTTTCTTCTAAGTTTTCATGATTTACTTATTGTTTGTTCGTCTTTTCTCAAATCCTTTCGTTTGCAATCGTTTTAGACGAAGCTAGTTCTGAGGTTAGGGCTCCTTTCGTTTTCGAGTTTGCTGTCAATGAGATATCTGAGACTTCGTATGAGGTTGCCCTTAGAGAGGGGTGTATTACCTCGGATTGGGAGCCTCGCTTCCTGTATGAGTCTCAGCCTGCTGTTAGAAGGAAGCACATCATTACGCCTCCTCGGGCAGGGGAAGTGTTTGTCTCCGCCGGATAAATAAGCGCGGGGATTCGGTTACCCTTCTGTGGAAACATGGTGGAGATGTGCAACTTCTACAAAACGCACCCCTGTACCTTCTCTCCACACGCCATCCGCGTGTGGAATGCCTTCCAACTCTTATGCCACCGCCAGCAGTGGACGTACAGTCTTCTGCTGTTCCGCACTTTCTACGGCATGAAGTGCAACAAAGCCGGTGTCTGCTCCTTCTCCCCCCGACTCCCCAAGTGGACAAAGGAGCAACTTTCACGTTTCGGCTGGGATAACGAAACTTGGAAGTTTCACAAAGATCGGGTGCTGATTCGTGATTCGGGGTCCGACAACAGCGGCTGGAAGAAGTACTACTTCTTCGTCCAGCACAGCTCTGTCCCCTGGCCTCGATGGGAGGTCGTGGCGGACCCTGCCCCCAAGCTCCAGGACTACACTGAGGATGACCTCAACACCCTCCAGATGGTTCAACTTTATCGCTAGGGAGACAACTTCATACCTCTCGATGCCAACAAGCTCCGGGAGAGGAACCTGATTACTATCGGAGTCCGACTCCTTGACTCTGTTTCCAAGGATTTAGTCATTTGGGTAATATTTCTAACTATCTTATTTTTACCTTTGCAGCCAAGAAGGCTTCTCTGTTGACTCATCTCATTCTGAAGCAGGGCGAGACTGATGCCGTCCAGAGTGGCTCCAAGCGGAAGCGCAAGCTGGTGAAGAAAGGTGCTTCCTCCTCCACTCCCTTATCTGCTGCTCCTCCGACTGAAGAGCAGGTCGGGGCCAAGAAGGCCAGTCGGGAGGAGATAGATCGGACCTTCGGGGCCACCACCGTCGAGGAAGGTAAGCGCGTTCGTCGTGCAATTAAACAATATAAAAAATTAGTTCCCAAGGAATTTATCCCCGCTGATCGGAAAACGCGGGTTCAAGAGATCAAGTACATCCTTCGAGGAGAGATCCCCCGCGTTCTCAAGGCGGGATATTACAACGTCTTTGGGAAGAACCAACACTTCGATCGTCAAATCATTTGGTGCCCTGGTGGTACCCTTCCTGACTTTATTCGTCCCGCCACCGCAGGTCCCTTGGAGACTCCTGCCCCGACGGAGGCTATCATTCCAGCGGAGACTGCAGCTCCGCAAGAACTGCTGCTGGAGGACGTCCCGGCGGAAGCTCAGTTCCGCCAGGTGACCAATTTGGAAGCTTCTCCTTCTGTCGAGGAGCCTGATGAGGGGGGCCTGCTTCCCCGCGGCAGGTCGAGGTCAAGGAGCAGGAGGCCTGCTGTGAGGGACGTGTCCCGAAGTCCTCCTCCTGTTTTTCGCACCCCAACTCCCGAGCCTCCGACTGAGATAGCTCCTCCCACCACCGGGGCCGAGCCTATCCCTCGTCTTCCGATGGACGATGTGTATAAGATTTACACTTCCGATCAGGCAGCGATCCCTTGGCGTCCGATCGAATCCCTCCACGAGTTTTCGATCCGTCGGGACAATCTTGAGCCTGACTTGGCCCTGCATCTGCTGTCAGGGTCAATTCCTCCTGCTTTGAGACGGCCGCTTTGCCTGTCGCGGGAGGATATTGAAGAGGAGTTCCGTGCCATGGCCGTCCGTCGGATGGAGGTAATACTTTACCGTTTCTCGTTTTCTTCTTTATTCCTACTTTCGACCGCTGAACTCTATCTTTTTTCCCTTCGCCTTAGGAAACTGCGGACCAGCAGCGTAGCTTTGCCATCGCCTTAGCTCTGAAGAGCGCTTTGGAAGAGGCTGAAGCCAAGTCGAACCCTGATGCCTTAGCCAAGCTTCAGGTGGAACTCGACGAGGCGGTGGCGGCCAAGAACAAGATGGCCAAGGAGAAGGCTCTCCTCGATGATATGTCCTCAAACCTGCTCAAGAAGGTCCATGACCATGAGGCTGTCATGCGTCGAGAGCGGAAGATGGCCCAGGTGGAGCAGCAGCGGAACGAGGGGGAGAAGCAGCAACTCGTTTGCGAGAAGAACGTCTTCGCGGATCTTCTAGCGGAGGCCAAAGCCAAGCTTGAGGCGGAAAGGGCAGAGTTCTCTGCCAAGCTGGCTGAGGCAAAGGCTCAAGGTCTCGAGGAGGGCCGCCTGCAGGGCCGCGAGGAGGGCCGCCTTCAGGGCCACAGGGAGTATCGGAACTCTGAAGAGTTCAAGGTGGCTGCTGTAGAGTTTTGCAAGTCCGAGATGGAGGATGTGCTATACAATGCTGTCGAGGAACTCTACACAGTCTACGCGGATTCTATTGACTTCACGAAGTCCGAAACCCTTGCCCCTGTCGCGGAGAAGTATTTCAACCTCCCCGCGGAGAGTGAAGAAGCCGCTGCTGTGGATCCGACTCCGCCAACCGCGGAGCCTTCTGTCCAGGCCCCTCCAAACCTTGCTCCTTCCGACGCTGCTGAGGATCCATCTTCCAACAAGGGCCAAGTTTAACGCTTACATCTTTTAGTCCTTGTTGTCTTTCTCCTTTGTCTCTTTGTAACGGACCTCTTTGGCCTTCTGGCCTTTATATGAGTAGTTTTCTTTCCATCTGTTTTGGCACCGATACTCGTTTGCACTTTATCTAAAGCGGCTTTAAATTCGTTACTCAGAACGTCCCGATGCACCATTTAAGATGACTTCATACGTCCTTCCGACGCTTAACTCGGGCCTTTACCACTTAAGGTTTCTCATCCAATTGAGACTTCGCCACTTAAGGCTTCTCGTCCAATCGGGACTTCACCACTTAAGGCTTCTCGTCCAATCGGGACTTCACCACTTAAGGCTTCTCGTCCTATCGGGACTTCACCACTTAAGGCTTCTCGTCCAATCGGGACTTCACCACTTAAGGCTTCTCGTCCAATCGGGACTTCACCACTTAAGGCTTCTCGTCCAATCGGGACTTCACCACTTAAGGCTTCTTATCCCTGCCTTTCGAGGCCATTTTCACACCCCTTGGGGCTTTTGCTGCGTCTCTACCAGACGGCTTAATCGTACTCTTTAAGGCTTTTTGCCGCGTCATATAGACGACTTACGCGGACCCGTTAAGGCTTTTCCGTACCCGTTAAGGCTTTTGGCCGCATCATATAGACGACTTACGCGGACCCATCAGGGCCTTTTCGTACCTAGGCTTTTGGTTGCATCATATAGACGACTTACGTGTACCCCGTAGGGCTTTTGTCCATACCCGTTTAGGCTTTTGGCCGCGTCATATAGACGACTTACGCGTACCTCGGAAGGCTTTTATCGTACCTCAGAAGGCTTTTGTCGCGTCCTTCAGGACGTCTTACTAACAGTTAGAATAAATCTAAAAGAAATTTGATCGGAAGCAACTTCTTTTATTCATAAATAACTCAAAATAGGCTTACATCGGATCTTATTGATAGACAATTTGCGCCCTTCACGGCGGCTTAATATCAAACATGATACTTCTTCAAGTGTTCGCCACTGAAGGAATGCTTCAATGTCTTGCCATCGAGGTCCTCTAGCCTGTATGCATTGGGTGCTGGCATCCCTACGATCTTGTAAGGTCCCTCCCATTTTGGCGATAATTTGTTGATCCGATCTTGATGAACGAACTCGTTCCTCCGCCAGACAAGTTCTCCCACGAAGAATTGTCGAGACCTGACACGCCGATTGTAATATCGGGCTGTTGCCAGACGCATTCGGGCCTGGACTTCATCAGCCTTCCACCTCTTTTCCTCGAGTAGGTCTAAGTCCAGACGTCTCATTTCCTCGTTTGTCAGAGGCTCGTAATATTTCGCGCGATGGGATGCCACCGCTATTTCCACGGGAGCGACTGCCTCCGTGCCATAGACCAGGCCAAACGGAGTTTCTCCTATTGATTGCTTGGGTGTTGTTCTCACAGCCCACAGCACGTTCTCGAGCTCATCCAGCCAATGGCCCTGCAAGGCATAGACTCTCTTCTTCAGGCCATCCATCACGATCTTGTTGGCTGACTCTACCTGGCCATTGGTCTGAGCATGGCGGACTGAAGCGGTCCGATGCTCGATGTTTAGTTCCTCCAGGTACTCCTTCAACTGAGCCCCATTGAATGGAGGGCCGTTGTCGCTGATCAACACTCGAGGAACCCCGTACCGGGATACGATCTGAGTTTGGAGGAACTTGAGGATCTGCTGCCCCGTCGTTCTAGCTAATGCTTTAGCCTCTATCCACTTTGAGAAGTAGTCGATGGCCACGAGCAAATACTTGCACTGACCCTTTGCTTGGGGAAGAGGTCCCACCAAATCAATTCCCCATTGCGCGAAGGGCCATGCACTCCTGATGGGCATTAGGTCCGCGGCGGGAGCCACGATATTTGGGGCGTACCTCTGGCATGCATCACAGGATCGGACCATTGCGGTCGCTTCCTTGTTCATCGAGGGCCAATAGTAACCTAAGTTCAATGCCTTCCTCACTAGAGATCGGGCCCCTTCATGGCAGGCCGCGACTCCTTCGTGTAGCTCCCTCAGGATCCGATTTGTGTCAGGCTCTGCTACGCATTTTAGAAAAGGCTTTACATACCCTTTTTTGTATAACTGGTTGTCCACCATCGCTTAGTTGTCCGCAATCCGACGCAACCTGACAGCTGCCACCTTGTCATCGGGGAGTGCCCCCGTAGTCAGGTATGTGACCATCGGGGTCATCCACGTGGGCTTTTCTTCCTCCTCCGATCCTATCTCAATAGCGCAGACCTCCGTCGGATCGATGTTTGAGACAATCACCTTCTCTAGGAAATGCACCTTTCGATTCTCCTCGGGGGCCACTCCCAGAGCGAACTTGCTCAAGGCATCTGCTTCCGCGTTTTCTTCCCTCGGGATTGCCTCGATATCAAAGCTTTTGAAGCTTCCCTTCAAAGTCTGCACCTCGTGCAAATACTTCTTCATTGTCGGGCTCTTAGCTTCATAGTTCCCCTGGACTTGGTTTACAACCAAGCTGGCATCACACTTCACTTTTAAATGATCGACCCCCGTATCCTTGGCAATCTTGAGGCCCGTGATGAGAGCCTCGTACTCCGTTTCGTTGTTGGTGGCTTTGAATGTCAACGCCAAGGCATATTGCAGGGGCTCGCCTCCACCGGGCGGTATCAATACGAATCCTGCCCCCGAGCCTTCTACACTCGATGAACCATCAGTGTACATCTCCCAAATATTCTCCTCATTTGGCTGTTCTGGCTGCTGTTCTGTTGTCGGGACTTCCTCCATGGTTGCCCCCTCTGCGGGACCCGTTACTTCCAGATCGGGTGCCGTAGACTCAGCTATAAAATCTGCCAATGCCTGGCCCTTAATAGCGGTTCTTGGAGCGAAATGAATGCGGAATTCCGTCAGCTCGATGGCCCATTTCACCAATCTCCCCGACGCCTTCGGTCGGTTCAAAAAGTGTTTCAAGGGCTGATTAGTCAATACCGTGACTTCATGGGCATGGAAGTAAGGTCGTAGTTTTCGAGCGGCAATAATCAACGCGAAGAGATACTTCTCAATAGCGGGATAGTTTATTTCAGACTTGGCAAACGCCTTGCTTACATAATAGATAGGCACTTGGTTGCCCTTGACAATTTTAATCAAAACAGAACTAACAGCCACATCAGAAACAGCCAAATAGAGATAGAGCGGCTCGCCTGGAACTGGTTTCGCCAACGGCGGGAGGGTACAGAGGTGCAGCTTGAGTGCCTGGAACGCCTCCTCACACTTGTCGGTCCATTCGAACTTCTTGTTAGCCCTCAGTAAATCAAAAAATGGCATAGCTCGGTCACTCGCCTTGGATAGGAAGCGATTCATCGCGGCCAACCGGCCATTCAGCACCTTGACCTCCCGATGAGTCCTCGGGGACTGCATCTCCTCGATTGCTCGCAGCTTCTCAGGGTTCACCTCGATTCCTCTCTGGCTCACCATGAACCCTAGGAACTTCCCCGAGTTCACCCCAAAAGCACACTTGTCGGGGTTCAGCCGAACCTGATGGAACTTCATCCGCTCAAAAGCTGCCGCCAAGTTCTGGACATGGTCTCCTGCCTGTCGGGACTTCACCAGCATGTCATCCACATACGCCTCCATGGTTTTCCCCAACATGTCCCCGAACAACTTGTTCACCATCCGCTGGTAAGTTGCACCGGCATTGATCAATCCGAAAGGCATCACATAGTAATGGTAGACGTCACTGTCGGCATAGAAAGCCGTATGGGGGGCATCCTCCTTTGCCATCTTGATCTGGTTGTACCCGGAATAGGCATCCATGAAGCTCAGCAGCATGTGTCCCGATGTGGCATCCACCAACTGGTCAATCCTCGGGAGCGGGTAGCAGTCCTTCGGGCAAGCTTTGTTCAAGTCGCGGAAATCGACACACATCCGCCACTTCCCGTTACTCTTTCGCACCAGGACTGGGTTAGCCACCCAAGTCTGGAATCGGAGCTCCTTGATGAATCCAGCATCGAGCAGTCTGCCCACCTCTTGTTGGATCGCGATCCTCATGTCCGCGCCCATCGGACGCCTTCTCTGCGTGATAGGCTTGATCGCGGGGTCTATCTTTAACTCGTGCACTATCACGTCGGGGCTGATTCCTGGCATATCACTCGGGGACCAGGAAAACAGCTCCTTAAACTCCTTCAGGAGCTCGATCAACTCTCGGGCTCTTTCCTCCGATAAAGCAGACCCGATCTTCACCTTCCTCTGAGGCCCATCGATCTCAACCTCCTTCAGATCCTCCATGGGGGCGGGACGCCCATGCTCCTCTCGAGGATCAGCATCAGTCTGAAGGACAGTCATGGCCTCCCTTCTTCTCCGTCGGGTGGCGTTAACGTAGCATTTCCGCGATGCTACTTGGTCACCCTTGACCTCTCCAACCCCATTGTCAGTCGGGAACTTCATCTTCTGGTGGACCGTCGAGGCGACTGCCATAAGAGGGTTGATAGTGGTCCTTCCGATAATGGCGTTGTATGCCCCCGCAGACTCCACGACAACGAAATCTACATTTCGCTTCTCCATCTTCCAGCCACTACCAAACTCCACCGGTAAGGTAATCATTCCCAGCGGGTAAGAGGTGGAACCAGAGAATCCCACCATTGGGAAGTCCACCTGCGTAAGGTCCTTCTTCGTCTTTCCCATGGCCTCCAGAGCGTCCATGAAGAGAATATCGGAGGAACTCCCTCCGTCTATCAGGATCCGCTTCATCTCGAATCCGTCTACGTCTAGGGTCACGACCAAGGCGTCATCGTGAGGGCTCTCCACGCCTACTAAATCCTCCGCCGAAAAAGAAATTACCATTTCTCCTTCAGGGTCCACGACCGGGACCTTTTGCCTAGCACCACCGCGGCAGATATGCGGGAAGCGTAGTTCTCCCTAGAAGCAGAGGTATCACCTCCCGCTGCCATCCCTCCGTGGATGACGTTGATAGTCCCGCGCCTCTCTCTACGGGCACCTGAACCTGAAGCTTCTTGCTCAATCTTTTTCTTCTTCGGGGGATCGGTCGCGGGATTTGGAACGGGATCGTGACCGACTTCTGGAACGGGATCGGCACCGCCCCTTTCCGACGAATTCTTTTAGCTTCCCCTTCTGGATCAGCTTCTCAATTTCCTTCTTCAACTCCCGACAGTTTTTGGTGTCGTGACCATTAGCTCGATGGTAGCGACAATAACGGTCAGGGCGGTCTCCTAGGAATTCGCCTTCTTTCCTCGGGGGGTATCGAGCGAGACCCTGTCTTTCCATCACAGCTAACACAGAGGTCATCGAGCTATTGATGGGAACAGCCCGACCCTCTCGATTGTCCTTCCTCGGAGGACGCTTGTCTTCTTTTTTATCGGGACGACCACGGTTCCTACTTCCTTCCGACTTGTCGCTCCCTTTGCGATCATCCGACAGCTTGGACGATGGCTTTCCTCTCCCCGATTTCGGGGGATCGAGCTCTCCGGCAGCAATCTTCGACTCCTGGACGTCGATTTGCTGTTTCACCCTCGCTTGCAGGGCCTCCATACTCCACGCAGCCTTCGCGGCTACGCTGTGCATCAGATCGGAGCCGTACGGAGCGCTCAGGTTCCGCAGGAAAGTACAGATTGTTTCTCCCTCCGAAATTTCTTCATCAATCTCCGCAGCACTAGCAGTGAACCGTTGGTAGTAGTATGCCAACGATTCATCGGGTCTCTGCACCACCTGGGTCAAGGACCTCAAACTCTTCAGAAGACGCCTCCGACCTTGGTACTGCTTGATGAAGCGATCGTGCATATCAGCCCAGCACGTGATGCATCCTGGCGGTAGGCTGAAGAACCAAGTCATGGCCCTTTCTCCCAGTGTTATCGGGAACAATGAACAGATGAGGTCATCGTTCGAAGTTCGACCCATGCAGGCCTGGACATGCCTTTGAACATGACGAACTGGGTCCCCCTCACCATCGTACTCCTTGATAGTCGGAATACCTAGCCCAGGCGGGGCTACGGTATCTATCAGCCGCGGAACGAAAGGATGGCTGGACCGATCCCTCAGCTCCGATGTCATCTGCTTCTGATCACCCATGCAGATGCTAACAATCTTCACCACCTGATCGGGAGTGATGGGGCCATTCATGGGAATGGTCCTGTTTTGCACCGGACCTGGGCCGTCGACCACGAATTTCTCCGGGTGGGCTGGTTCCTTACCCTTGCTCCTAGGCGGAACCTCTTGTTCCTCTGGGTCCACCCTCGGTGGGGGTGGTGGTAATTCCTCTCGCGGAGGCAACTCCTCCGCCCTCCTGGCGGCCTCTCTCTTGTCCAGTAAAGCCTCCATGGCGGCCAAGAACATGGGCATAGCGTCTGCTACTGCCTTGGCCAACTCCGAGTTCGAAGACGACCATTCTTCCCTTCGCGGGACTCCTTCTCCTCCATGGCCCACCGGGTTTGGGGGAGCCTCATCTTCCTCCCTACGCGGGACATCCTGCCTGTCCCTCTCTGTGTCTCGGACTGAGACCTCATAGCCATCACCCTGCCCCCCTGTCTGGGAAAGAGCGGGGTTCTCACCTTGTTCAGCAACACGTTCCGGCAACGGGGAATTCACAGTTCCTGCGGGACGAGAACTGCCAGCCTGAACTTGCTTCTTCTTGCCACCACCGGCCATTGATTTGGTAGAAACTATCTTGACTTTTTGTAAGTTTCCCACAGACGGCGCCAATGTTGGATCACAGGCGAAGCCCCGTTACGTCCTTGACGGAAAGCTTTGGACTCCTGGGCTCCGCGTAATCCTGCAAAAGGGGATGACCTGGGTGGTGACCCAGAATCCCGCTCCGATGCTTAAATGAGTATGGTGATCAATGGGGTGGTAAGCAAAAGTCTAAGTTCGTATTAGATGATGGTTTTCTGAGGTAACTTCCTCCTTTATATAGGAGAGGAAGTTACTCAGTTACCTGTTACTGCGCCTGGCAGTTTTACCCATGATTCCGTGTATCTCGCCACGATTCCGTATATCTCGGTTGGGATTCCATATATCTCGCCCCACGCTCCGCGTATCTTACCCGTACTCCGCGTATCTCGGGCACGCCCTGCGTATCTCGGGGGACTTATCTTTATCTCTAACCGTCTCCCACTACTCTATCTAGTAGGCGGGTTTCTCGGTCTTTATCCTCTGATCACAAGTCCCGACTCCTGTCGGAGACTCCAGAGTTGTCTCATTCTAGATCACCACCCAGGACCTTCCAGTCTCTGCGGGACAGGTCCAGCCTCTGTGGGGCTTTATTATCGGGGCCTTTACTAAGGCATATCGGGGCCTTCTCAGAGGCTTCTTATCGGGAGCATTCAGCTCATACATCGGGACCGCTAAAGTCGGGACCCTTCGTGCTGGGCCTCTGGGCCTTCTAGGCTTTCACGAGGCCCACTGGACCTACTCGCCGTCCATTGGCTGTTAACGGGGCTAACGATTACATCGGAACCCATCAATTATATGGTTATGAAATGACGATTTTGCCCTTAGTTTCAATTAATTCAAATGCTAATCTTTATATTTTTCTAGATGTCTCCGATGAAATATGAGAATGATAATCATCGAAGAGATTAAGACGAAGACGATGAGCCTCGTACTAAGGAATTTCTTCCTCTCATGGCACAATATTCTCGATTTCACATTCTGAAACTCTACGAGTGATCATAACTCTTTAGTATTATTACAAGTTGACGACAATCAAAGGTTGGTGTGTGACACACATAACTCTTAAGCAATTATATTCCCCAACTCTGGGATCGAAAAAAATTGTAACTAAACTAATTTAAAAACGTAGGTAACAAAACATACATGTTTGAATTAATCGCTCACATTGACAAACGTAAGTAATCAAACAATATATTAACATTTTTTTTTATGGTTAATGGGTCTTTTGGTGCAACATGTTTGCCGACTTTTGGCTATTGGTGCAACATTTTTTTTTCTTGTATATTTTGGTGCTATACGTTTGCACTTTGTACACTTTTGGTGCAACCGTTAACATTCCGTCCAAAAGTCCCGTTAAGTCACCATTTGACCTGCACGTGACCGAAAAAAATAAAATTTTAATGTAAAAATGACAAACTTACCCTTCATCTTCTCCACCTGCAACCTTTCATCTTCTCCACCTGCAGCCTTTAATCTTCATCAATGGTTCTCTCTACCTCTGTCCGGCTTCCACTCCGAGTATCCACTCACGAGAATCATAATGTTTGTTGATTGCCAATGATCCAACACTGGAGTCACTCACTCAGTCGTTGATCGCACCGTTTCCGATGGATTACGATCAATTGCTCATTAATCAATTAATCACTCTAATTCCAACTCAAGTCAATCCATAATCTGATTCTAATACCAACAAAATCCAGATCTTAATTACTTTTAACTACCACAAACAACAAACTTCGAGCCTAGCTTCAAAGCAACCAAATTGATCAATCTCGAATCAAAATAGCAAATCGTGAACATAAGGCAGACTAAAATTCACTTCAATGACATCAAATCAAAACTTGTAAAAGCTCAGAGTGGGCTTGAGCGTAGACACGGTGGACAATTATTCTTCATGGATGGTCAGAGTGGAAGTCGGAGCGCAGCCGATTACGAGGTAGCAGGTTTGCAGCAAAGAGAGAGTGACGAGCAGCGGCCGGAGAACGGTCGACTGAGCAAGTGAGTGGAGGTCGGAGTGGAAGTCGGACGGAGGAAGGGAGCGCCATTGATGAAGATGAAAGGTTGCAGGTGGAGAAGGTTTGTCTTTTCTACATTTATATTTTGTTCTTTTGTTTTTTTTTTCGATCAAGTTCAGGTCACATGGTAACTTAACGGGACTTTGAACAGAATGTTAATAGTTGCATTAAAAGTGTATAAAGTACAAACATATAACACAAAAAAAAAATATTGCACCATAAGCCAAAAGTCGACAAACATGTTGTACTAAAAGACCTATTAACTATTTTTTTTTATTGTCAAATTGTGTTATGCATCACAATTAATATATATAGTACAATTGATTGGTAAAATATATATATATATATATATATTAATTCGGTATCGGAAGCCCTCTGGTCGACACGTGGACAGTCCACGTAGTCACAGTTTCTTAATTTAATCGAAATTTAATAGGTGTTCTTTAAATTTAGATACATTATATTGATTGGTTGAAAATTAAGAAGTATTTTTATTTTCTAATTTGGTCTCTACGCAATTTAAAAAAATAAATTAATTAAAAGTTTCCTTTTAAATAGTAAATCTATACAGTTTGGCTCCGGAAGACCATAGGTCGCCACGTCAACAATATATATATATATTACATATAAAAAACGTAGAAAGAAAAGTCCCCCAATATTTATTTATATATTTTATATATATACATACCCGTTATCTTAGAAATAATAGGTATTTATATATTATTATATACATGCCTACATATAAAAAAACGTAGAAAGAAAAGTCTCCCTATATTTATTTATATATTTTATATATATACATACCCGTTATCTTAGAAAGACTTCTAACTATATATTATATTATATATTATATATTTATTATTAAACAAAAAAAAAAATATAGCAAACATAGTATAACATGGGTTCACGGCAACTCTAGATAGGCTAGGCCCTAGGGATTCTTCTTCGTACCAGCCTATTTAAAGACAGAATCCAAACCCTAATCGTAACCCCAAATCCTAATGTCCATCGTCACTTCCATGTCATACATGATACGGCATGCTCCGCATGAAAATAAGCTCATGGCTTCGTCATGGACAAGTCAAGGCCGCGAGTTTGCATTTGTGAGTTCCTTCGGAAATTCAATCAAGTTTCGAAGAACGAATTATATAGTGCAAATTACATATAGCTAGCGAGGTGAGTTATAATTATTTAAATGAAAAAAACTTTTGTTTTTGTTATTGATCAATGTATAAATTAAATTTAGGTGTTGTAATTTCACAGGTTGAATTTCATGATTTGGATGGCTATGCAGGTTCATTACACACACTGCAACTTATTTTTATTTTCTTTTGTAAGTATGATATATACACAATTATATTATTTTATTTCGGACCCTTTGTATTTATGTGTTCATCAGGTTGTGAATGAAGCTACTGCATAAAGCAAGCATGATACATCTCAAACTACTTTAACACGGGTACGATAACTGTTTTTTTCCTGTTTTTTAGTATGTGTACAACATATATATTATATATGATATGTATTATTATATGGTGTATAACCTCTTACACAGTTATCTATATCGAGACATTCCATAAGAGTGACACCTAAAGTAATTTAAACAAAATCGTAACATATTGGTATCATCATTTCCATTTTTTACGTCCTTAAGGTACGTAAGTACATTCATACATGTTTCATAGGTACTTGGAGACGGTAGACATTCTAAATATATATTCTGAGTTTTGGGTTATTTTTTTCTTACATTTGCAGGAAGCTAGGAGAAGTTCGAGTCATCAAGGGAACTTTGTTTAGTTCTTATATGCACATCGATGTTTGGTTAATATATATTTATCAGTGTTGATGAAATTATTGATGCATAAAACTACAAATATGTTCACGTTTTGAATTTTCTCCATTAGTGTGTTCTGGGTGTAGAGTGTTGGTAGTATGATAATTCATAAATTAAGACAACTGTTTTCTCTACTTTTAGTGATTAGTTAATTTTTACTTGCCTTGTGAATAAATTTATCAGTATTACTTTATCCAAAGTAAAAGAACTATTATTATATATAAATTATCATTCGTTAACTTTAAAAATTAGTTGAGTTTTCTAATAAAATAAATCAATTCATTGAATTAATCTGCAGCTCTTTAAAAAGTCGAAGCAGTCTTTGAGCTCTATAGCTAACTAATAAGGTGATCACTCAATTAATAAAACAATAATGTACATCTTTTTTAGACAATCAAATTATGTAATTTTGATATATTTTGCAAGATACTTTCATATCATGTTAGAGTATTTTTTTTCAATATGTTTTAGCTATTTCTTTTAGAGTTTATCTGAAGTTTTGTTTCAGCAATATTGTAGTGTACCTGGATTCATGATAAATCATATTGTACATTATTTTATGCATTACTAAATTTTTTTTTTCAATTGGTTTTATAGTTGATTATCAATATTGTACCAGATCTATTCATCTACGTACGTATGCATTGTTATGAAATTTTGTCAGATCTATATATATAATTTATAATAATCAAAATAAATAAAATATATATACATATAACCTATGTAATATATTTTTTTATTTTATATGTCATATATTAAAAATTTTTCACACATTTAATCTTAATATAATATATATTTTTTATGGTAATAAAATAATATATACAAGTTACTATTTTAAGTACATCTAATATTATCACATATATTTTGTAATATATTATTATATGAATTAGTTCAAATATTATTTTATATATATTTAATATTGTTCTAATTTTGTAGGGCTATTTAATAACCCTCAAGGTAGCTCCTTCACGACAACAAGTACTGCGAAGTGATGATATTGTTTGCAGCGGCAAAAGAAATATATTATATGATGGATTCGTGTTAATTGATCAATATATTATAGGGTGTGGGGAGTCGTTCATCCAATGTTTGAGAATCCAGTAATCCCACAAATTCAGATTGAGTAGTTAGCTTTGATTCTGATGCCGTATGATGGGTTCCGATGTAATCGTTAGCCCCGTTAATAGCCAATGGACGGCGAGTAGATCCAGTGGGCCTCGTGAAAAGCCTGGAAGGCCCAGAGGCCCAGCACGAAGGGTCCCGACTTTAGCGGTCCCGATGTATGAGCTGAATGCTCCCGATGAGAAGCCTCTGAGTAGGCCCCGATATGCCTTAGTAAAGGCCCCGATAATAAAGCCCCGCAGAGGCTGGACCTGTCCCGTAGAGACTGAAGGTCCTGGGTGGTGATCTAGAATGAGACACTCTGGAGTCTCCGACAGGAGTCGGGACTTGTGATCAGAGGATAAAGACCGAGAAATCCGCCTACTAGATAGAGTAGTGGGAGACGGTTAAAGATAAAGATAGATTCCCCGAGATACGCAGGGCGTGCCCGAGATACGCGGAGTACGGGTAAGATACGCGGAGCGTGGGGCGAGATATATGGAATCCTAACCGAGATATACGGAATCGTGGCGAGATACACGGAATCATGGGTACAACGGCCAAGTATGGTCACAGGTAGCTGGGCAACTCCTCCCTCTATATAAAGGAGGAGGTTACCCCAGAAAACACATACTCTCTGATACGCACTTAGATTATTGCTGCCACCCCATTGATACATACTCATTTAAGCATCGGAGAGGGATTCTGGGTCACCACCCAGGTCATCCCCTTTTGCAGGATTACGCGGAGCCCAGGAGTCCAAGCTTTCCGTCAAGGATGTAACGGAGCTCCGCCCATGATCCAACATTGGCGCCGTCTGTGGGAAACTTACAAAAAGTCAAGATAGTTTCTACCAGATCAATGGCCGGTGGTGGCAAGAAGAAGCAAGTTCAGGCTGGCAGTTCTCGTCCCGCAGGAACTATGAATTCCCAGTTGCCAGAACGTGTTGCTGAACAAGGTGAGAACCCCGCTCTTTCTCAGACAGGGGGGCAGGGTGATGGTTATGAGGTCTCAGTCCAAGACACGGAGATGAACAGGCAGGATATCCCGCGTAGGGAGGAAGATGAGGCTCCCCCAAACCCGGAGGGCCATGGAGGAGAAAGAGTCCCGCGAAGGGAAGAAGGGTCGTCTTCGAACTCGGAGTTGGCCAAGGCAGTAGCAGATGCTATGCCCATGTTCTTGGCTGCCATGGAGGCCTTGTTGGACAAGAGAGAAGCTGCCAGGAGGACAGAGGAGTTGCCTCCGCGAGAAGAATTACCACCCCCCCTCCCCCCGAGGGTGGTCCCAGAAGAACAGGAGGTTCCGCTCAGCAGCAAGGGTAAAGAACCAATGCACCCGGAGAAGTTCGTGGTCGACGGCCCAGGACCAGTACAAAACAGGACCATTCCTCTGAATGGCCCCATCACCCCCGATCAGGTGGTGAAAATCGTCAGTATCTGCATGGGCGATCAGAAGCAGATGACATCGGAGCTAAGGGATCGGTCCAGCCATCCTTTCGTTCCGCGGCTGATAGATACCGTCGCCCCGCCCGGGCTAGGTATTCCGACCATCAAGGAGTACGATGGTGAGGGGGACCCAGTTCGCCATGTTCAGAGGCATGTCCAGGCCTGTATGGGTAGAACTTCGAACGATGACCTCATATGCTCATTGTTCCCGATAACCTTGGGAGAAAGGGCCATGACTTGGTTCTTCAGCCTCCCGCCAGGAAGCATCACGTGCTGGGCTGATATGCACGATCGCTTCATCAAGCAGTATCAAGGTCGGAGGCGTCTTCTGAAGAGTGTAAGGTCCTTGACCCAGGTGGTGCAAAGACCCGACGAATCGTTGGCATATTACTACCAACGATTCACTGCCAGTGCTGCGGAGATCGATGAAGAGATATCGGAGGGAGAGACCATCCGCACTTTCCTTCGGAACTTGAGCGCTCCGTACGGTTCCGACCTGATGCACAGTGTAGCCGCGAAGGCTGTGTGGAGTATGGAGGCTCTGCAAGCGAGGGTGAAACAGCAAATCGACGTCCAGGAGTTGAAGTTTGCTGCCGGAGAGCTCGATCCCCCGAAGTCGGGAAGAGGGAAGCCATCGTCCAAGCTGTCGGATGATCGTAGAGGGAGCTGTTGGATCACGGGCGAGGCTCCGTTACGTCCTTGACGGAAAGCTTGGACTCCTGGGCTCCGCGTAATCTTGCAAAAGGGGATGACCTGGGTGGTGACCCAGAATCCTTCTCCGATGCTTAAATGAGTATGGTGATCAATGGGTGGTAAGCAAAGAGTCTAAGTTCGTATTAGATGATGGTTTTCTGAGGTAACTTCCTCCTTTATATAGGAGGGGAAGTTACTCAGTTACCTGTTACTGCGCCTGGCAGTTTTGCCCATGATTCCGTGTATCTCGCCACGATTCCGTATATCTCGGTCGGGATTCCGTGTATCTTGCCCCACGCTCCGCGTATCTTACCCATACCTCCGCGTATCTCGGGCACGCCCTGCATATCTCGGGGGAGATTATCTGTGTTAGGTTATGAGATCTAGGTCAACAGATGGTCGGCTTTGATCTCACTCCTTACTGGGGATGTGTGTGATCCGGTATTCCTGAGTTGCCCTGTCTTAGCCTATGTCCTTCCTTCCTTCCTTCCTTCCTTCCTTCCTTCCTTCCTTCCTTTGCTTCTTCTCTCCTTGTACCCTGCAGAAGGGGCAGTACCAGACACGGAGGGGGGGTGGTGCCTGGTGAACCCTCTCCGATGCCTAAGTCAGTATTCTTCTTAGAGAGATAAACTAGAGAGATGTCAGAGCAAAATAATCCAAATTGCCAAGATGATCAAATGAGTTGTGAAGGTGGGGTATTTATAGGCAACGGTGTCATTAAGGTGGCTTAATGACATCGTTAACCTTTAAACACAAATAATTAACCTTTAAGCGTACAATTAAGACCTTAGGATACGGAGAAGGTAGGCGACGCGAACCGGGTGTGGGTGTCCGAAAATGGCGCAGGGGCCCTTGGGGGAGGAGAAATCCGATCCCCAAGGGTAGGGGTTGGGTGAGGGCACCCAACCCCTCCCAAGGAGGATGGGGTTGGCCAACCCCATCCCTCCTAGGAGAGATCGGGTTGGCCGACCCGATCTCTCCTAGGAGAGATCGGGTTGGTCCACCCGATCTCCCCTAGGAGAGATCGGGTTGGCTGACCCGATCTCTCCTAGGGGAGGTCGGGTGTGGCCACCCAACCTCACCTAGGTGAGTTTGCCTTGGCCGGACGAGCGCTCCGGCCTCGTCCGAGCCGTTGATGTGTTCGCGAAGTGTTCGGGTTGAAGTTTCGATTTACAATCGGTAATGGGACGATAAAAATACAACGGTTTGGAAGTCAACGGGTTCAAATTGGGCGTATATCCATCACATGCCCCCGAGTCAACCAATGGCCTAACCCTTGATTGACTCTATTTTAGGATGGTATGACACGCGCAATTTGAAACCGGGATTTTACCTTCTTGTCTGAATGCTCGCTTACCCTTAGATGCGTGCCTCTGACTCTGCCCCCTGCCTTATGAGATAGAGGAATTGTAAACGTCAGAGTAGCACGGACGTGTGCCTAAGCACGCGTCCGTCTGTGGTAGGAGTAATAAACTTATCTTTGCTATAGGTGCATACTCAAAAAATACATACTTGCACATGGGTGTGATACGAATGCCACTAAATAACTTACGCTTCAAATTCGTGCCAGGATTCTATCTAAGTGAGGAAAAATTTAATTTTGGCCAAATTTTTTCTAAGTATGGAATACTAGGAAATAAACCTTAGGGGATGTTAACTATGGTGAATATGAGTTTAACCGTGGTTAACGGGAACTAGTTTTTGAATCTTGTCCCTTGAAATTTTCTTTTCTAAAATTCAACGGTGTTGATTTAGCGACCTTAGAAAAACCCTAATCCTTTGTGCTATAAAAGGGCAAGTGATTACCTCATTCTCGTTGTTCTTTTCCCTTCTTTTCTTTTTGACGGTGGAATTTCTAGTCGGACTTACTTCTCGGGGCGGGTGTTGTATTGAGGTACGTGTTTCTTCTCTTGTGTAAGCGTTGCTCTTGAGGGACTTAATTCTGCTTCTCCTTCAATCGTTTCCTTACTTGTCTCGTTCTTGATTTGTATGTCTTCCTGGTAATGTAGTCCTATTTGGTTCGTCATTTTTCATCTTTTTACCTTCATGTTTCCGCTTACTGGCGGGCGAAGTCCTCCCTATTGGGATTATAATTATCTCCTTTTGCCCCCTGTTTCTGCTAGTTGGCCAGTGGTGTCTCTCTCCTTATGCTGGGGGTTATTACTATCTCCCTCTGCCCCCCTGCCTCTGCCTGTTGGCTGGTGGGGTTTTCTTATGCTGGGGGTTATTACTATCTCCCCCTGCCCCCCTGCCTCTGCCTGTTGGCTGGTGGGGTCTCCTTATGCTGGGGGTTATTACTATCTCCCTCTGCCCCCCTGCCTCTGCCTGTTGGCTGGTGGGGTTTTCTTATGCTGGGGGTTATTACTATCTCCCCCTGCCCCCCTGCCTCTGCCTGTTGGCTGGTGGGGTCTCCTTATGCTGGGGGTTATTACTATCTCCCCCTGCCCCCCTGCCTCTGCCTGTTGGCTGGTGGGGTCTCCTTATGCTGGGGGTTATTACTATCTCCCCCTGCCTCCCTGCCTCTGCCTGTTGGCTGGTGGGGTCTCCTTATGCTGGGGGTTATTACTATCTCCCCCTGCCCTCCTGCCTCTGCCTGTTGGTTGGTGGGGTCTTTTTTGTCGTCTTTCTATTCTTGTCTTTTGACCTTGTGTCCATCTTTTTAGGGGAATGAATTTGTATCTCTTGTCCACTGTTCGCTTTCTGTTTTCTTTAGGCTAAGCCTGTGTTTTTTCGATCAGCAGAACTCTCCGGTGATTGATGAGGAGTAAGAGGCCAGTACGTGTGGGAGTGGTTAATTCTGGGACCGGACCTTCGATTGCAAAAAGATCGGTTTTCTATGGTGCGGGGAGGTGTTCTCTAACTGGAGGTAAGGGTGGTGACGTTAGGGTGCCATCTTCTTTCTATATTGATGCCCCCCAATCGAAGGTCCGGGAGCCATCTTTTCCTTCTTCCTTGTTTGGTGAGTCCTTGAGCCTCTGAGTTTCCTTAGTGTACATTGGTATTTACTCTGTGCTTTGTTATAGGTAGACTTCGTCTTCCGCGTCTGAGTCGGAAGGAGCTGTCTCGTCCACCTGTTGATGGAATTGTTGGGTCTGAGTGGGCGCCTTATTATGGGCGTGGGGCTCGTTTTGACAACCAATCTTCTTTGCAAACTCCTGAGGTTGGAGTTCGTGTTCTGCAGTCTGCTGTTCCTCCTACCGATCGTGTGTCCCTATCCAAAGGGTCGGAGGCAACATATGAGTTGGCTCGTGATGTGTTGGCTCGCTATGCTCCTGTAATGTAACCGTTTTATCCTTTAGCATATTTCTTCTCCGTGTGTTATCCGTCTCATCTTTTGTTTTTGTTGTAGGGTATGGCCGACCTTGTTAATTTATCCACCCTTGCTATTGATCTTGCTGAGGAGAGGAAGGTGTACGAGGACATTTGTGTCTCCCTTAAATCCAGTCTTATTAGCTGTTTGGAGCATAGTCGCATCACCGATTTGCGGTGCCGAGACTTGGAGGGTCGCATTGCTCTTCTCAATGAAGAGGTTGAGGCGTTGAGACAAAGGTCTTATCGTGATGAGACACTCCGGGCTGCTGAGTTAATCTCTCTGGAGGAAATGTTTCGTATGGAGGCGAAGGAGTGTGCCATTGCTGAGTATATGGCCTCCTCCGCTTATCAGGCTACTATCGACGTTCGCTGCTCTGTGGCGAAACGTATTTCCTTGAAGGAGATTCTTGAGCGTATTCACATGATTGCTCTTGACTTTCCTTTCTCTCGACTTGGTGATTTGTCAGATTTTGCTATTAAGCATATTGCGAAGATGAGGGGATAGTACCCCTATTTCTTGTGGTAGTCTCGTGTGTTTGTGAGTTGTGGTTGTCTTTAGAGTTTAAAACTTCATCTTTCTTAGTGTTGCCATCTTTGTCTGATACACTTGTCTCTACTCGTTGTATACATGGCCGTGTGCTTATATCTCTTCTCATGATGTTTCCCTATGCCTTGTGTATGGCTCTTTGGTTATGGACCCTTCCCTTGGTGTGTTTCCTTTATTTATCTTTCTTTCATGCTTTCCTTCATGTCATGCCTGCCATTTCATAAAGAAAAAACATTACTTGTTCTTCACATTACTTTTAGACCAAAGATACGTTCTTCACAGAAGAAAAAACATCTTCTGATACCCCTTACACGGTATACGTTGTACTGTTAGACCAAAGATACGCTCTTGGTGGGCGTCGAAAACTGTTCACGAGACAGGCTCTCGGACGGCACTTAACGTTTCACAGGATAGGCTCCCGGAGGGCTCAGGTTAGACCAAAGATACGCTCCTGGTGGGCGTCGAACTGGTAGTTTGAAATCTACCTCAAGATACGCTCTTGGGGGCGTCGAACTGGTAGTGTTTTTTCTACCTCAAGATACGCTCTTGGGGGCGTCGAATCTGGTAGGTTGCAAATCTACCTCAAGATACGCTCATGGGGGCGTCGAATTCGTAGTTTTTGGAAACCACTCTCAAGATACGCTCTTGGTGCGTCGAATTCGTAGTGTAATAACTACTTTCAAGATACGCTCTTGGGGGCGTCGAAGGTCGTAGTATGAACACTACTCTCAAGATACGCTCCTGGGGGTGTCGAAGTTCGTAGTTTTTGGAAACTACTCTCAAGATACGCTCTTGGGGGCGTCGAATGTCGTAGTGTAATAACTACTCTCAAGATACGCTCTTGGGGGCGTTGGAGGTCGTAGTATGAACACTACTCTCAAGATACGCTCTTGGGGGCGTCGAACCTGTCATTGACTTGAAGTCATATCTGTGTAAGGATAACTTCGTGACTATACCACTACATTCACTGGAAAATACTTTTGAGTAACTTGTACTCCCTTAGGAGCATGCATGTTTTTGTACACGTGGGATGCCTTGGTGCACCAAGACATCCTTTGTAGGGATCAAAGATAGTTGTAGAGTTGGAGTAACTTCGTGAGTTCTCCTTCTCAAAAGTTGTTTTTTGAAAAGCTTGTAAAGCTGAAACATGCAAAATGCTAAATATGAAACTAAGGATATGGTCTTTTGCTTGTGCTTTCTTCTTATACGTAGTACTTCTTTAGGTGCTCTCCACTGAAGGTGTTTGTGGAGATATACCCCTCCCCATCTTCGAGGCGGTAAGCGTTTACGTAGGGAACTGACGCTATCTTGTATGGTCCTTCCCACTTCGGAGATAATTTTCTGACTTGGTCTAAGTGTGAGAACTCATTCCTTCTTAGTACCAGTTCTCCTACGTGGAATTGTCTCTCCTTGACTTGGCGGTTGTAGTATCTTGCTGAGACAAGGCGCATTCGTGTCTGTGCTTCTTCTGAATTCCACCTTTTATCCTCCACCATGTCTAAATCTAAAAGTCTTGCTTTGTTGTTCTCATGCTCCTCAAAGTACTTGGTCCTCAGTGATTGTACAGCTATTTCTGCTGGTGCCACCGCTTCAGTTCCGTACACTAGGCCAAATGGCGTTTCTCCTGTGGATATCTTTGGTGTTGTCCGCACTGCCCATAGAACATTTTCCAGCTCATCTACCCAACTTCCCTTGGTGGCGTGGAGTCGTTTCTTTAGGCCATCTAGCACTATCTTGTTTGCCGATTCTACCTGTCCGTTTGTCTGAGGGTGCTTTACTGATGCGAAACGGTGGTCTATATTCAGTCTTTCGCAATACCACTGCAATTTCTTGCTCTTGAATTGTGGGCCATTGTCACTTATTATTGCTCTTGGCACCCCGTACCTCGAGACAATGTGAGATTGGATGAAATTGACGACTTGGTCGTCTGTTGTCTTCCCCATTGCCTTTGCTTCTATCCACTTGGAGAAGTAGTCTATTGCAACAATTATGCAAGTCTTCTGACCTTTTGTTTTTGGTAGGGGGCCTATCAAATCAATCCCCCATTGCGCGAAAGGCCAGGCTCCTGAGATGGAGCTTAGCTTTGCTGGTGGGGCTGTTATATTTCTGGAGTACCTTTGGCAGTGATCACATTTTTGTACCAAGCTTGCTACTTCTTTGCTCATTGATGGCCAATAGTATCCTAGGTTGTAGACCTTTCGGCTTATTGACCGTGCTCCTTCATGGCACCCCGCATCTCCCTCATGGAGTTCTGCAAGCACCCTCTCTGTTTCTGGGTATGCTATGCATTTGAGGAAAGGTGTGGAGTATCCTTTCTTGTAGAGTTCATTGTCCATCACTGCGTAATTCCTAGCCATCCTTTCAATCTTGACTGCTTCCACCTTATCTTTTGGGAGCTTTCCTTCCATGATGTATTGTCGCATTGGTGTCATCCAGGCTTCTGCTTCATCTATTGATAGAACCTCCATTTGTTCTATCACTGATTGCATTCTTTGCTCTACAAAGTGAACCTCTTTGCCTGCTTCTGCCCCTAAGGCTAGTTTACTTAAGGCGTCTGCCTCTTGGTTTTGTTCTCTTGGGACTGACTCAATGTCGAAGCTTTGGAAGCTCTTTATCAGGTCCTTGGCTTGCTGTAAGTATCTCTGCATGTTTTCGGACTTTGCAGTGTAGATTCCTTTCACTTGATTGACAACTAGTTGAGAATCACACTTGACCCTTAAATGCTTTGCCCCTACTCCTTTGGCTATTCTCAGGCCAGTTATTAGTGCTTCGTACTCAGCCTCATTGTTTGTTGCCTTAAAGGTAAGTGCCATGGCATAGCGCATAGGTGTATCGCTGTTTGGTGGGTATAGTAAGAGGCCTGCACCTGAACCTCCTCCGTTGGATGACCCATCAGTATGCATCTCCCATAATTCTTCTGATTGTTTCTCCTTACTACTACTTGCCTCGCATGTAGTTTTGACTTCTTCCAAGTCTTCGTCTGGATTAATTCCAGTGAATTCAGCGATAAAATCTGCTAGAGCCTGACCCTTTATGGCTGTTCTTGGGGCGAAATGAATGCGAAACTCACTTAGCTCAATTGCCCA
Organism: Clarkia xantiana subsp. parviflora; assembly: GCA_036873135.1. NCBI lineage: Eukaryota > Viridiplantae > Streptophyta > Magnoliopsida > Myrtales > Onagraceae > Clarkia > Clarkia xantiana. The sequence goes on from JAPTYO010000022.1 coordinate 6,473,216, forward strand.
TTTGGTCAGTCTTCCCGATGTGTCTGGTCTCTGTAGGAGGTGTTTCAATGGATGGTCTGTGAGGACTGTTACTTCATGCCCATGAAAATACGGTCTCAACTTTCTTGCTGATATAATCAGTGCATAGAGGTACTTTTCTATTGGCAAGTAGTTGATCTCATACTTTGCCAATGTTTTGCTTACGAAGTATACCGGCAATTGTGCAGCGTTTTCTTCTTTAATTAGCACTGAGCTTACTGCCACATTGCTCACGGAGATGTAGAGGTAGAGGGGCTCCCCTGGTGTAGGCTTTGCTAGGGGCGGTAGTGTTTTTAGGTGTTGCTTGAGTTGCTGGAAGGCTTCCTCACATCTCGGTGTCCATTCAAATTTCTTGTTTGCCCTTAGTACCTCAAAGAAGGGTAATGCCTTGTCTCCTATTTTGGATAGGAATCTGTTAAGGGCTGCCAACCTCCCGTTCAGTCGTTGAACCTCTTTGTGCTTCGTAGGTGACTGCATTTCTTCAATTGCTTGAAGTTTTTCGGGGTTTACCTCTATGCCTCGCTGGCTTACCATGAAGCCTAAAAATTTCCCTGATTGCACCCCAAATGCGCATTTTTTCGGGTTTAGACGGACCTGGTACTGCCTCATCCTCTCGAATGTTGAGCGAAGGTTCTCCACATGGTCCTTCTTCTCTTTGGATTTGACTATCATATCGTCCACATATGCCTCCATTGTCTTCCCTATCATGTCCCCAAATATTTTGTTGACCATTCTTTGATATGTTGCTCCAGCATTTATGAGTCCGAAAGGCATCACCGTGTAATGGTATATCTCGCTATCAGCATAGAATGCTGTGTGAGGGGCGTCCTCAGGGGCCATTTTTATCTGGTTATATCCTGAGTATGCATCCATGAAGCTCATTAGTTGATGACCCGATGTTGCATCCACTAACTGATCTATTCTTGGTAGGGGATATGAGTCCTTAGGGCAAGCCTTGTTTAGGTCACGATAGTCAATACACATTCTCCAACTTCCGCCCGGCTTCTTCACCAGTACTGGGTTTGCCACCCATGTCTGGAATCTGATTTCCTTGATGAACTTTGCCTTTAGTAGCTTTTCTACTTCTTCTTGGATAGCTATCTTTTGGCTTCCTCCCATTGGTCTCACCTTCTGTGTTGTTGGTCGCGTTGCCGCGTCTATATTGAGCCTGTGTGAGATCACTTCTTCTGATATTCCTGGCATATCGCTTGGTGACCAGGCGAACAGATCCTTGTATTCCCTTAGTAAAGCTACTAAGTGGTTTTCCTCTTCATGAGATAAGGCAGTCCCGATTTTAGCCTTCCTATCGGGTTCTTCTATGAGTGTCTCTTTTAGTTCCTCCATGGGGGCTGGTCTTCCATGATCTTCTCTTGGGTCCTCATCTACTAGTAGGACTTCTCTTGTTTTCTTCCTCTTGCCTAGTGCAATCCTTGCACATTTCCTTGCTACCTTCTGGTTGCCTTTTACTTCCCCTATTCCTTGGCCTGTGGGGAATTTCATTTTCTAATGTAGTGTTGATGGTACCATACCCCACTTGTTGATTGTAGTGTTACCCAGGATCCCATTGTACTCCTCCATTTCTTCTGTGATGAAGAATGGGACATCAATCTTTAGCTGCCTCTGGCCTGTACCCAGTGTCACAGGTAGTGTGACTGCCCCCCGTGGGTATGTTGGCTCTCCTGAAAATCCTACCAAGGGGGAGTGAACCTGTTTTATGCTACTTGGCCTTACTCCTAGTATGTTGAGGACTTTCTTGCTAATGATGTTGGGTGAGCTTCCACTGTCTATTAGGATTCTCCCAATGTCCATATCAGTGATCTTCATTGTTATGACCAGGGCATCCTTGTTGTCTGGTAACACATGCTCCATGTCTCTTCTTGAAAATTCTATTATGTCTTCTCTCTTTCCTTCTGCTTGTTCTTCTTTTGGCTTAGGAGCCCCTAACTCTGCCATATATGCTTCTCTGGCATTCGCTGACTCTCCTCCAGCTCCATAACCCCCATGAATGACATATACGCCTGCCATCTAGCTGGTGATAATTAGGCTTTCTGTCCGAAGCCCACAGACGGCGCCAAGTGTTAGGTTATGAGATCTAGGTCAACGGATGGTCGGCTTTGATCTCACTCCTTACTGGGGATGTGTGTGATCCGGTATTCCTGAGTTGCCCTGTCTTAGCCTATGTCCTTCCTTCCTTCCTTCCTTCCTTTGCTTCTTCTCTCCTTCTACCCTGCAAAAGGGGCAGTACCAGACACGGGGGGGGGGGGGGGGGGGGGGGGGGGGTGGTGCCTGGTGAACCCTCTCCGATGCCTAAGTCAGTATTCTTCTTAGAGAGATAAACTAGAGAGATGTCAGAGCAAAATAATCCAAATTGCCAAGATGATCAAATGAGTTGTGAAGGTGGGGTATTTATAGGCAACGGTGTCATTAAGGTGGCTTAATGACATCGTTAACCTTTAAACACAAATAATTAACCTTTAAGCGTACAATTAAGACCTTAGGATACGGAGAAGGTAGGCGACGCGAACCGGGTGTGGGTGTCCGAAAATGGCGCAGGGGCCCTTGGGGGAGGAGAAATCCGATCCCCAAGGGTAGGGGTTGGGTGAGGGCACCCAACCCCTCCCAAGGAGGATGGGGTTGGCCAACCCCATCCCTCCTAGGAGAGATCGGGTCAGCCAACCCGATCTCTCCTAGGAGAGATCGGGTTGGTCCACCCGATCTCCCCTAGGAGAGATCGGGTTGGCTGACCCGATCTCTCCTAGGGGAGGTCGGGTGTGGCCACCCAACCTCACCTAGGTGAGTTTGCCTTGGCCGGACGAGCGCTCCGGCCTCGTCCGAGCCGTTGATGTGTTCGCGAAGTGTTCGGGTTGAAGTTTCGATTTACAATCGGTAATGGGACGATAAAAATACAACGGTTTGGAAGTCAACGGGTTCAAATTGGGCGTATATCCATCAATCTGTATTCTAACCGTCTTCCCACTACTCTTATCTAGTAGGCGGGTTTCTCGGTTTTATCCTCTGATCACAAGTCTCGACTCCTGTCGGGGACTCCAGAGTTGTCTCATTCTAGATCACCACCCAGGACCTTCAGTCTCTACGGGACAGGTCCAGCCTCTGCGGGGCTTTATTATCGGGGCCTTTACTAAGGCATATCGGGGCCTGCTTAGAGGCTTATCGGGGCCTGCTCAGAGGCTTCTCATCGGGAGCATTCAGCTCATACATCGGGACCGCTAAAATCGGGACCCTTCGTGCTGGGCCTCTGGGCCTTCCAGGCTTTTCACGAGGCCCACTGGACCTACTCGCCGTCCATTGGCTGTTAACGGGGCCAACGATTACATCGGAACCCATCATTTGCCCCCAAGACATGGGGGACTTTTAGTTCGTCATGTCTTTTAATTTAACTCCTCGTTGTCGGAGGTTCCTGTTTTCATGCCTCCCGATACCACCGTCGGAGGCTTTCGTTTTCGTACCTCCCGATACCACCGTCGGGGGCTTTTACCTTCACATTTCTTGACACCTCGATCAGAGGCTTTTATTTTCACACCCTCTGATACCACTGTCAGAGGTTTTTGCCTTGCGTGTGATCGTTGCATAACAGAGTCTCTTACTCATGATTACCTTGGGCCCACTAGGCCCCATGGGCAGTTGCTAAATCCGAGGGGACTCCTCAGTTACTGTGGCATTAAATGCCTAGAGATAAGGAAACGACGTTTAAACCAGCGTGACTGCTGTTTTCTGAAAAAGCAACTGTGACGTCACACACGTCCCTTCCGTGCCTATGATCTTGGCGATTAAGATCGTGTCGTTTCCTCTTCAACGGTGCAGATCAAGCCCATCCAGCCGTCTCTTCCGTACCGTCTCCATAATTTCAACGGTTGTGATCAAATCGTTTCGTCTTCGACGGTCAAGATTACGTCCCTCCAATTGTCCTTCTGCCTATAAAAGGTAAAACCCTGGTCTTATTCACTTCTTCTGCACTCTCTCGCTTTCAGCCATCTTTGTATTCGAAGCTTCCTCTCCAAGCTCCTCCTGGTGTTCAAGTGATCCAAGGCTTTCAACCCTTCCGATCTTCCTTTACCTTACTCCTTCGACCATTGATCATGTCTGGTAAGAATTTCTTTCTACGTCTTCGTGATTTGCTTGCTGTTTGTTCTTCTTTTCTCAAATCCTTTTGCTTGCAACCGTTTTAGACGAAGCTAGTTCTGAGGCTAGGACTCCCTTCACCTTCGAGTTCGCTATCAATGAGATCTCGGAGGCTACATATGAGGTTGCCCTTAGAGAGGGGTGTATTACCTCTGATTGGGAACCTCGTTTTCCGTATGAGTCCCAGTCTGCTATCAGGAGGAAGCACATCATTACCCCTCCTCGGGCAGGGGAAGTGTTCGTCTCTGCTGGGCAAATAAGCGCGGGGATTCGGTTCCCCTTCTGCGGAAACATGGTGGAGATGTGCAACTTCTACAAAACGCATCCCTGTACCTTCTCTCCACACGCCATCCGCGTGTGGATTGCCTTCCAGCTCTTATGCCACCGTCAGCAGTGGACGTACAGTCTTCTGTTGTTCCGCACTTTCTACGCCATGAAGTGCAACAAAGCTGGTGTCTGCTCCTTCTCCCCCCGACTCCCCAAGTGGACAAAGGAGCAACTTTCACGTTTCGGCTGGGATAGCGAAACTTGGAAGTTTCACAAAGATCGGGTGCTGATTCGTGATTCTGGGTCCGACAACAGCGGCTGGAAGAAGTACTACTTCTTCGTCCAGCATAGCTCTGTCCCCTGGCCTCGATGGGAGGTCGTGGCGGATCCTGCCCCCAAGCTCCAAGATTATACTGAGGATGACCTCAACACCCTCCAGATGGTTCAACTCTACCGCTGGGGGGACAACTTCATACCCATCGATGCCAACAAGCTCCAGGAGCGGAATCTGATTGCTATCGGAGTTCGACTCCTTGACTCTGTTTCCAAAGATTTAGTCATCTGGGTAATATTTCTAACTATTTTATTTTTACCTTTGCAGCCAAGAAGGCTTCTCTGTTGACTCATCTCATTCTGAAGCAGGGCGAGACTGATGCCGTCCAGAGCGGCTCCAAGCGGAAGCGCAAACTGGTGAAGAAGGGTACTGCCTCCTCCACTCCCTTATCTGCTGCTCCTCCTACCGACGAGCAAGTCGGGGCCAAGAAGGCCAGGCGGGAGGAGATAGATCGGGCCTTCGGGGCCACCACCGTCGAGGAAGGTAAGCGCGTTCGTCGTGCAATTAAACAATATAAAAAATTAGTCCCCAAGGAGTTTATCCCCGCTGATCGGAAAGCACGGGTCCAAGAGATCAAGTACATCCTTCGAGGAGAAATTCCCCACGTCCTTGAGGCGGGATATTACAACGTCCTTGGGAAGAATAGACATTTCGATCGTCAAATCATCTGGTGCCCTGAAGGTACTCTTCCTAACCTTATTCGTCCCGCCACCGCAGGTCCATCGGAGGCTGTCACTCCGGGGCATGCTGATACTCCAGCCCGGGCCGTGACTCCACCGGCGCCGGAGACAGAAGAAACCTCGACGGAAGCCTAGTTCCGTCAGGTGACTGATTTGGAGGCTTCTCCCTCCTCTGAGGAGCCCGCTGAAGGTGGCCTGCTCCCTCGTAGGCGTGGTCGGAGCACTTTGAGGCCCGTCGTGGAGGATGTGTCCCGGAGTCCTCCTCCCGAGTTCCGTACTCCGACTCCTGAGCCACCAGTTGAGGTGGCTCCTCCTGCTGAAAGTTCCGGGGTCATCCCCCCTCTCCCCGTGGATGAAAACCTTTACAAGGTTTTCACCCCCGATGAGGGGATGATGCCTTGGAACCCGATCGAGTCTCTCCGAGGGGTTCCACTTCGACGGGGAAACCTTGATCCTGGACTGGCCCTGCATCTGCTGGCGGGGTCAGTTCCTCCAGCCTTGAGGCGGCCCCTGTCCTTTGCGCGGGAGGACCTTGAGGAGGAGATCCGCGACATGGCCATTCGTCGGATGGAGGTGAAACTTCTATCCTTGTTTCATTTTCTTCATTACTCTTATCTTCGATTGCTTATGTCTTGATCTTTTCCTTCCCTTCTTTTAGGACACCGCGAACCAACAGCGCTGTTTCGGCCTTATCCTGGCCCTGAAGGGTGCTCTGGAGGCGGCGGAGGCCCAGTCGAACCCTGATGCTTTAGCCAAGCTTCAGGTAGAACTCGACGAGGCTGTAGCGGCCAAGAACAAGATGGCCAAGAAGAAGGCTCTCCTCGATGATTTGTCCTCCAACCTGCTCAAGAAGGTTCACGATCACGAGGCTGTCATGCGTCGGGAGCGGAAGATGGTCCAAGCGGACCAGCAGCGGAACGAGGCGGAGAAGAAGCAGCTCGTTCATGAGAAAAACGTCTTCGCGGGTCTCCTCGCGGAGGCCAAGGCGAAGTTTGAGGCGGAGAGGGCTGAGTTCTCTGCCAAGCTAGCTGAGGCCAAGGCTCAGGGCCTCGAGGAAGGCCGCCTGCAGGGCCGCGAGGAAGGTTTCCAGCAAGGTCGCGGGGAGTATCGGAACTCTGAAGAATTCAAGCTGGCTGCTGTGGAGTTTTGCAAGTCCGAGGTGGAGGACGTTTTGTTCAACGCCGTCGAGGAACTCTACACAGCCTACGCGGATTCCATTGACTTCACGAAGTCCGAGACTCTTGCCCCCGTTGCGGAGAAGTACTTCAACCTCCCCGCGGAGAGTGAAGAGGCTGCTGCCGTGGACCCGACTCCGCCCACTGCGGAGCCTTCTGCCCAAGCCCCTCCAAACCTTGCTCCCTCCGACACTGCTGAGGATCCATCTTCCAACAAGGACCAAGTTTAATGCTTACATCTTTTAGTCCTTGTTGCCTTTATCCTTTGTTTCTTGTTTATCCTGTGTATCGGACCCCTTTTTGGCCTTCGAGCCTTTATCTAAGGAATTTCTTTCCATCTGTTTTGGTTTCGATGATCATTTGCACTTTATCTAAAGCGGCTTACAATTCGTTACTCAGAACGTTCCAATGCGCCATTAAAATGACTTCATACGTCCTTCCGACGTTTTACTCGCGACTTTACCATTTAAGGCTTCTTATCTTATCGGGACTTCACCACTTAAGGTTTCTGGTCCAAAATCAGGACTTCACCACTTAAGGCTTCTCATCCAAAATCGGGACTTCACCACTTAAGGCTTCTCGTCCAAAATCGGGACTTCACCACTTAAGGTTTCTCGTCCAAAATCGGGACTTCACCACTTAAGGTTTCTCGTCCAAAATCGGGACTTCACCACTTAAGGTTTCTCGTCCAAAATCGGGACTTCACCACTTAAGGCTTCTCGTCCACGCCTTTCAAGGCCATTTTCATACCCCTTAGGGCTTTCATTGCGTCTCTACCGGACGACTTAATCGTACCCTTTAAGGCTTTTTGCCGCATCATATAAACAACTTACACGGACCTGTTATGGCTTTTTCATACCCGTTAAGGCTTTTGGCCGCGTCATATAGACGACTTACGCGGACCCGTTAAGGCTTTTTCATACCCGTTAAGGCTTTTGGCCGCGTCATATAGACGACTTACGCGGACCCATCAGGGCCTTTTCGTACCTAGGCTTTTGGTTGCATCATATAGACGACTTACGTGTACCCCGTAGGGCTTTTGTCCGTACCTGTTAAGGCTTTTGGCCGCGCCATATAGACGACTTACGCATCCCCCGCGAGGCTTTCGTCGTACCTCGGAAGGCTTTTGTCGCGTCACTCAGGACGTCTTACTAACAGTTAGAATAAATTCGAAAGCAATTTGATCGGAAGACAATTTCTTTTATTCATAAATAACTCAAAATAGGCTTACATCGGATCTTATTGATAGACAATTTGCGCCCTTCACGGCGGCTTAATATCAAACATGATACTTCTTCAAGTGTTCGCCACTAAAGGAGTGCTTCAATGTCTTGCCATCGAGATCCTCTAACTTGTATGCATTGGGCACTGGCATCCCTACGATCTTGTAAGGTCCTTCCCATTTTGGTGACAGCTTGTTGATCCGATCTTGATGAACAAACTCATTCCTCCGCCAGACAAGTTCTCCCACGAAGAATTGTCGGGACCTGACACGCCGATTATAATATCGGGCTGTTGCCAGACGCATTCAGGCCTGGACTTCATCAGCCTTCCACCTCTTTTCCTCGAGTAGGTCTAAGTCCAGACGTCTCATTTCCTCGTTCGTCAGAGGCACGTAATATTTCGCGCGGTGGGACGCCACCGCTATCTCCACGGGAGCGACTGCCTCCGTGCCATAAACCAGGCCAAACGGAGTTTCTCCTGTTGATTGCTTGGGTGTTGTTCTCACAGCCCATAGCACATTCTCGAGTTCATCCAGCCAATGGCCCTGCAAGGCATAGACTCTCTTCTTCAAGCCATCCATCACGATCTTGTTGGCTGATTCTACCTGGCCATTGGTCTGAGCGTGGCGGACTGAAGCGGTCCGATGCTCAATGTTTAGTTCTTCCAGGTACTCCTTCAACTGAGCCCCATTGAACGGAGGGCCGTTGTCGCTGATCAACACTCGCGGGACCCCGTACCGGGATATGATCTGAGTCTGAAGGAACTTGAGGATCTGCTGCCCTGTCGTTCTAGCCAATGCTTTAGGCTCTATCCACTTTGAGAAGTAGTCAATAGCCACGAGTAAGTACTTGCACTGACCTCTCGCTTGGGGAAGTGGTCCCACCAAGTCAATCCCCCATTGCGCGAAGGGCCATCCACTCCTGATAGGCATTAGGTCCGCGGCGGGAGCCACGATATTTGGGGTGTACCTCTGGCATGCATCACAGGATCGGACCATCACGGTCGCTTCTTTGTTCATCGAGGGCCAGTAGTAGCCTAAGTTCAATGCCTTCCTCACTAGAGACCGGGCTCCTTCATGGCAGGCCGCGACTCCTTCGTGTAGCTCCCTCAAGATCCGATTTGTGTCAGGCTCTGCTACGCATTTTAGAAAAGGCTTTACATACCCTTTTTTTTACAACTGGTTGTCCACCATTGCGTAGTTGTCCGCAATCCGCCGCAACCTGACAGCTGCCACTTTGTCCTCGGGGAGTACCCCCGTAGTCAGGTACGTGACCATCGGGGTCATCCAAGTGGGCTTCTCTTCTTCCTCCGATCCTGTCTCAATAGCACAGATCTCCTCCGGATCGATGTTTGAGATAATCACCTTCTCTAGGAAATGCACCTTTCGATTCTCCTCGGGAGCCACTCCCAGAGCGAACTTGCTCAAGGCATCTGCTTCCGCGTTTTCTTCCCTCGGGATTGCCTCGATATCAAAGCTTTTGAAGCTTCCCTTCAAAGTCTGCACCTCGTGCAAATATTTCTTCATTGTCGGGCTCTTAGCTTCATAGTTCCCCTGGACTTGATTTACAACCAAGCTAGCATCGCATTTCACTTTTAAATGGTCGACCCCCGTACCCTTGGCAATCTTAAGGCCTGTGATGAGAGCCTCATACTCCGCTTCGTTGTTGGTGGCTTTGAATGTCAACGCCAAGGCATATCGTAGGGGCTCGCCTCCGCCGGGCGGTATCAATATGAATCCTGCCCCCGAGCCTTCTACACTCGATGAACCATCAGTGTACATCTCCCAAGTATTCTCCTCATTTGGCTGTTCTGTTGTCGGGACTTCCCCCATGGCTGCCCCCTCTGCGGGACCCGTTACTTCCAGATCGGGTGCCGTAGACTCAGCTATGAAATCTGCCAATGCCTGGCCCTTAATAGCGGTTCTCGGAGCAAAATGAATGCGGAATTCCGTCAGCTCGATGGTCCATTTTACCAATCTCCCCGACGCCTCCGGTCGGTTCAAAAAGTGTTTCAGGGGCTGATTAGTCAGTACCGTGACTTCATGGGCATGGAAGTAAGGTCGCAGTTTTCGAGCGGCAATAATCAACGCGAAGAGATACTTCTCAATAGCGGGATAGTTTATTTCAGACTTGGCGAACGCCTTGCTTACATAATAGATAGGCACTTGGTTGCCCTTGACAATTTTAATCAAAACAGAATTAACAGCCACATCAGAAACAACCAAATAGAGATAGAGCGGCTCGCCTGGAACTGGTTTCGCCAACGGCGGAAGGGTACGGAGGTGCTGCTTGAGTGCCTGGAACGCCTCCTCGCACTTGTCGGTCCATTCGAACTTCTTGTTGGCCCTCAGTACATCAAAAAATGGCATAGCTCGATCACTCGCCTTGGATAGGAAGCGATTCATCGCGGCCAACCGACCATTCAGCACCTGGACCTCCCGATGAGTCTTCGGGGACTGCATCTCTTCGATTGCTCGCAGCTTCTCAGGGTTCACCTCGATTCCTCTCTGGCTCACCATGAACCCTAGGAATTTCCCCGAGTTCACCCCGAAAGCACATTTGTCGGGGTTCAGCCGAACCTGATGGAACTTCATCCGCTCAAATGCCGCCGCCAAATTCTGGACATGGTCTCCTGCCTGTCGGGACTTCACCAGCATGTCGTCCACATATGCCTCCATGGTTTTCCCCAGCATGTCCCCGAACAACTTGTTCACCATCCACTGGTAAGTTGCTCCGGCATTGATCACTCCGAAGGGCATCACATCGTAATGGTAGACGTCACTGTCAGCGTAAAAAGCTGTGTGGGGGGCATCCTCCTTCGCCATCTTGATCTGATTGTACCCGGAGTAGGCATCCATGAAGCTCAGCAGCTCATGTCCCGATGTGGCATCCACCAACTGGTCGATCCTCGGGAGCGGGTAACAGTCCTTCGGGCAGGCTTTGTTCAAGTCGCGGAAGTCGACACACATCCGCCACTTTCCGTTACACTTTCGCACCAGCACTGGGTTAGCCACCCAAGTCTGGAATCGGAGCTCCTTGATGAATCCAGCATCGAGCAATCTGCCCACCTCTTGCTGGATCGCGATCCTCTTGTCCGCGCCCATCGGACGCCTTCTCTGTGCGATAGGCTTGATTGCGGGGTCTATCTTCAGCTCGTGCACTATCACGTCGGGACTGATTCCTGGCATATCACTCGGGGACCAGGCAAACAGCTCCTTAAACTCCTTCAAGAGCTCGATCAACTCTCTGGCTCTTTCCTCCGACAAAGCAGAGCCGATCTTCACCCTCCTCTGAGGCCCATCGATCTCTACTTCCTTCAAATCCTCCATGGGGACGGGACGCCCATACTCCTCTCGAGGATCAGTATCAGTCTGAAGGACAGTCATGGTCTCCCTCCTTCTCCGTCGAGTGGCGTTAACGTAGCATTTTCGCGACGCCACCTGGTCACCCTTGACCTCTCCGACCCCGTTATCAGTCGGGAACTTCATTTTCTGGTGGACCGTCGAGGCGACTGCCATAAGAGGGTTGATGGTGGTCCTCCCGATGATCGCGTTGTATGCTCCCGCGGACTCCACGACGACGAAATCCACATTTCGCTTCTCCATTTTCCAGCCACTACCAAACTCTACTGGTAAGGTAATCATTCCCAACGGGTAAGAAGTGGAGCCAGAGAATCCCACCATCGGGAAGTCCACCTGCGTCAGGTCCTTCTTCGTCTTTCCCATGGCTTCCAGAGCGTCCATGAAGAGGAAATCGGAGGAGCTCCCTCCGTCTATCAGGATCCGCTTCATCTCGAATCCGTCCACGTCCAGGGTCACGACCAAGGCGTCATCGTGAGGGCTCTGCACGCCTACTAGATCCTCCGCCGAGAAAGAAATTACCATTTCCTCTTTCAGGGTCCACGACCGGGACCTTTTGCCTAGCACCACCGCGGCAGATATGCGGGAAGCGTAGTTCTCCCTAGAGGCAGAGGTATCACCTCCCGCTGCCATCCCTCCGTGGATGACGTTAATAGTTCCGCGCCTCTCCTTACGAGCACCTGATCCTGAAGCCTCATGCTCGACCTTCTTCTTCTTCGGGGATCGGTCACGGGATTTGGAGCGGGATCGTGACCGACTTTTAGAACGGGATCGGCACCGTCCCCTCCCGACGAACTCTTTCAGCTTTCCCTTCTGGATCAGCTTTTCAATCTCCTTCTTCAGCTCCCGACAGTTCTCAGTATCGTGACCATTGGCTCGATGGTAGCGACAGTAACGGTCAGGGCGACCTCCTAGGAATTCGCCTTCTTTCCTCGGGGGGTATCGTGCGAGACCCTGTCTGTCCATCACAGCTAACACGGAGGTCAACGAGCTATTGATGGGAACAGCCCGACCCTCTCGGTTGTCCTTCCTCGAAGGACGCTTGTCTTCTCTTTTATCGGGACGACCACGGTTCCTACTTCCTTCCGACTTGTCGCTCCCTTTGCGATCATCCGACAGCTTGGACGATGGCTTTCCTCTTCCTGATTTCGGTGGATCGAGTTCTCCAGCAGCAATCTTCGACTCCTGGACGTCGATTTGCTGTTTTACCCTCGCTTGCAGGGCCTCCATACTCCATACGGCCTTCGCGGCTACGCTGTGCATCAGGTCCGAGCCGTACGGAGCACTCAAGTTCCGCAGGAAAGTACGGATTGTTTCTCCCTCCGAGATTTCTTCATCAATCTCCGCAGCACTAGCAGTGAATCGTTGGTAATAGTATGCCAACGATTCATCGGGTCTCTGCACCACTTGGGTCAAGGACCTCACACTCTTCAAAAGACGCCTCCGACCTTGGTACTGCTTGATGAAGCGATCGTGCATATCAGCCCAGCACGTGATGCATCCTGGCGGGAGGCTGAAGAACCAAGTCATGGCCCTTTCTCCCAGGGTTATCGGGAACAATGAGCATATGAGATCATCGTTCGATGTTCGTCCCATGCAAGCCTGGACATGCCTCTGCACATGGCGAACTGGGTCCCCCTCACCATCGTACTCCTTGATGGTCGGAATACCGAGCCCAGGCGGGGCGACGGTATCGATCAGCCGCGGCACGAAAGGATGGCTGGACCGATCCCTTAGCTCCGATGTCATCTGCTTCTGATCACCCATGCAGATGCTAACGATCTTCACCACCTGATCGGGGGTGATAGGGCCATTCAGGAGCGACAAGTCGGAAGGGAGTAGGAACCGTGGTCGCCCCGAGAAAAGAGAAGACAAGCGTCCCCCGAGGAAGGACAATCGAGAAGGTCGGGCCGTTCCCATCAATAGCTCGATGACTTATGTGTTAGCTGTGATGGACCGACAGGGTCTCGCCCGATACCCTCCGAGAAAAGAAGGTGAATTCCTAGGAGGCCGCCCTGACCATTACTGTCGCTACCATCGAGCCAATGGTCACGACACCGAAAACTGTCGGGAGCTGAAGAAGGAAATTGAGAAGCTGATCCAAAAGGGGAAGCTAAAAGAGTTTGTCGGAAGGGGACGGTGCCGATCCCGTTCCAAAAGTCGGTCACGATCCCATTCCAAGTCCCGTGACCGATCCTCGAAGAAGAAGAAGGTTGAGCAAGAAGCCTCAGGTTCAGGTGCCCGTAAGGAGAGGCGGGGAACTATCAACGTCATCCATGGAGGAATGGCGGCGGGAGGTGATACCTCTGCTTCTCGGGAGAACTACGCTTCCCGCATATCTGCCGCGGTGGTGCTAGGCAAAAGGTCCAGGTCTTGGACGCTGAAGGAGGAAATGGTGATTTCTTTCTCGGCGGAGGATCTAGTAGGCGTGGAGAGCCCTCACGATGACGCCTTGGTCGTGACCCTGGACGTGGACGGATTCGAGATGAAGCGGATCCTGATAGACGGAGGGAGTTCCTCCGATATTCTTTTCATGGACGCTCTGGAAGCCATGGGAAAGACGAAAAAGGACCTCACACAGGTGGACTTCCCGATGGTGGGATTCTCTGGTTCCACTTCTTACCCGCTGGGAATGATTACCTTACTGGTGGAGTTTGGTAGTGGCTGGAAGATGGAGAAGCGAAACGTAGATTTCGTCATAGTGGAGTCTGCGGGGGCATGCTATTATCGGGAGGACCACTATCAACCCTCTCATGGCAGTCGCCTCTACGGTCCACCAGAAGATGAAGTTCCCGACTGACAACGGAGTCGGAGAGGTCAATGGCGAACAAGTGGCGTCGCGAAAATGCTCTGTTAACGCTACCCGAAGGAGAAGGAGGGAGGCCATGACTGTCCTTCAGACTGATGCCGATCCTCGAGAGGAGTATGGGCGTCCCGCCCCCATGGAGGATCTGAAGGAGGTTGAGATTGATAGGCCTCAGAGGAAGGTGAAGATCGGGTCTGCTATGTCGGAGGAAAGAGCCTGAGAGTTGATCGAGCTCCTGAAGGAGTTTAAGGAGCTGTTTGCCTGGTCCCCGAGTGATATGCCAGGAATCAGCCCCGATGTGATAGTGCACGAACTGAAGATAGATCACGCGATCAAGCCTATCGCGCAGAGAAGGCGTCCGATGGGCGCGGACAAGAGGATCGCGATCCAGCAAGAGGTGGGTAGACTGCTCGATGCTGGATTCTTCAAGGAGCTCCGATTCCAGACTTGGGTTGCTAACCCAGTCCTGGTACGAAAGAGTAACGGGAAGTGGCGGATGTGTGTCGATTTCCGCGACTTGAACAAGGCCTGCCCGAAGGACTGCTACCCGCTTCCGAGGATTGACCTGTTGGTGGACGCCACATCGGGACATGAACTGCTGAGCTTCATGGATGCCTATTCCGGATACAACCAGATCAAAATGGCGAAGGAAGATGCCCCCCATACGGCTTTCTATGCCGACAGTGACGTCTACCACTACGACGTGATGCCCTTCGGATTGATCAATGCCGGAGCAACTTACCAGCGGATGGTGAACAAGTTGTTCGGAGACATGCTGGGGAAAACCATGGAGGCATATGTGGATGACATGCTGGTGAAGTCCCGACAGGCAGGAGACCATGTCCAGAACATGGCGGCGGCGTTTGAGCGGATGAAGTTCCATCAGGTTCGGTTGAACCCGGACAAGTGTGCCTTCGGGGTGAACTCGGGGAAGTTCCTAGGGTTCATGGTGAGCCAGAGAGGAATCGAGGTGAATCCTGAGAAGCTGCGAGCAATCGAGGAGATGCAGTCCCCGAAGACTCATCGGGAAGTTCAGGTGCTGAATGGCCGGTTGGCCGCGATGAATCGATTCCTATCCAAGGCGAGTGACCGAGCCATGCCATTTTTTGATGTGCTGAGGGCCCACAAGAAGTTCGAATGGTCCGACAAGTGCGAGGAGGCGTTTCAGGCACTCAAGCAGCACCTCCGTACCCTTCCGACGTTGGCGAAACCAGTTCCAGGCGAGCCGCTTTATCTCTATTTGGCTGTTTCTGATGTGGCTGTTAGTTCTGTTTTGATTAAAATTGTCAAGGGCAACCAAGTGCCTATCTATTATGTAAGCAAGGCGTTTGCCAAGTCTGAAATAAATTATCCCGCTATTGAGAAGTATCTCTTTGCGTTGATTATTGCCGCTCGTAAGCTACGACCTTACTTCCATGCCCATGAAGTCACGGTATTGACTAATCAGCCCTTGAAGCACTTTTTGAACCGACCGGAGGCGTCGGGGAGACTGGTGAAATGGGCCATCGAGCTGACGGAGTTCCGTATTCATTTCGCTCCGAGAACCGCTATTAAGGGCCAGGCATTGGCAGATTTTATAGCTGAGTCTAGGGCACCCGATCTGGAAGTAACGGGTCCCGCAGAGGGGGCAACCATGGAGGTCCCGATAGCAGAACAAGCCCCGATAACAGAGCAGTCAGAACAGCCAAATGAGGAGAACACCTGGGAGATGTACACTGATGGTTCATCGAGTGTAGAAGGCTCGGGGGCAGGATTCGTATTGATACCGCCCGGTGGAGGCGAGCCCCTACGATATGCCTTGGCGTTGACGTTTAAAGCCACCAACAATGAAGCGGAGTACGAGGCTCTCTTCACGGGCCTTAAAATTGCCAAGGGTACGGGAGTCGATCATCTAAAGGTGAAGTGTGATGCCAGCTTGGTCGTAAATCAAGTCCAGGGGAACTATGAAGCCAGGAGCCCGACAATGAAGAAGTACTTGCACGAGGTGCAGACTTTGAAGGGAAGCTTCAAAAGCTTCGATATCGAGGCGATCCCGAGGGAAGAAAACGCGGAAGCAGATGCCTTAAGAAAGTTTTCTCTGGGAGTGGCCGCCGAGGAGAATCGGAAGGTGCATTTCCTAGAGAAGGTGATTATCTCAAACATTGATCCAGCGGAGATCTGCGCTATTGAGACAGGATCGGAGGAAGAAGAGAAGCCCACTTGGATGACCCCGATGGTCACATACCTGACTACGGGGGCACTCCCCGATGATGAGGTGGCAGCTGTCAGGTTGCGTCGGATTGCGGACAACTACGGGATGGTGGACAACCAGTTATACAAAAAAGGGTATGTAAAGCCTTTCCTAAAATGCGTGGCGGAACTTGACACGAATCGGATCCTGAGGGAGCTACACGAGGGAGTCGCGGCCTGTCACGAAGGGGCCCGATCTCTTGTGAGGAAGGCGCTAAACTTGGGCTACTATTGGCCTTAGATGAACAAGGAGGCGACAGCAATGGTCCGATCTTGTGATGCATGCCAGAGGTACGCTCCAAATATCGTGGCTCCCGCCGCGGACTTAATGCCCATCAGGAGTGCATGGCCCTTCGCGCAATGGGGGATTGACTTGGTGGGACCTCTTCCCCAAGCGAAAGGTCAGTGCAAGTATTTGCTCGTGGCCATCGATTACTTCTCAAAGTGGATAGAGGCTAAGGCATTGGCCAAGACGACGGGGCAGCAGATCCTCAAGTTCCTTCAAACTCAGATCATATCCCGGTACGGGGTTCCTCGAGTGTTGATCAGCGACAACGGCCCTCCGTTCAATGGGGCTCAGTTGAAGGAGTACCTGGAGGAATTAAACATTGAGCATCAGACCGCTTCAGTCCGCCACGCTCAGACCAATGGCCAGGTAGAATCAGCCAACAAGATCGTGATGGATGGCTTGAAAAAGAGAGTCTACGCCTTGCAGGGCCATTGGCTGGATGAGCTCGAAAATGTGCTGTGGGCTGTTAGAACAACACCCAAGCAATCCACGGGGGAAACTCCGTTTGGCCTGGACTATGGCACGGAGGCAGTCGCTCCCGTGGAAATAGCGGTGGCGTCCCATCGCGCGAAATATTACGAGCCTCTGACAAATGAGGAAATGAGACGTCTAGACTTAGACTTACTCGAGGAGAAAAGATGGAAAGCTGACGAAGTCCAGGCCCGAATGCGTCTGGCAACAGCCCGATACTACAATCGGCGTGTCAGGTCCCGACAATTCTTCGTTGGAGAACTTGTCTGGCGGAGGAACGAGTTCATTCATCAAGATCGGATCAACAAGCTTTCGCCGAAATGGTAGGGACCTTACAAGATCGTAGGGATGCCAGCACCCAATGCATACAAGCTAGAGGACCTTGATGGCAAGACGTTGAAGCATTCCTTCAGTGGCGAACACTTGAAGAAGTATCATGTTTGATATTAAGTCGCCGTGAATGGCGCAAGTTATCCATCAATCCGATGTAAGCAAAGCTTTGAGTCATTAATAAAAGAAGTTACTTCCGATCAAATTATTTTAGATTTATTCTAACTGTTAGTAAGACGTCCTGAAGGACGCGACAAAAGCCTTCCGAGGTACGAGAAAAGCCTTCTGAGGTACGATAAAAAGCCTTCCGAGGTATGAGAAAAGCCCTACGGGGTATGCGTAAGTCGTCTATATGATGCGGCCAAAAAGCCTTAACAGGTACGGACAAAGCCCTACGGGGTACAAGTAAGTCGTCTTTATGATGCAACCAAAAGCCTAGGTACGAAAAGGCCCTAAGGGGTCCGCGTAAGTCGTCTATATGATGCGGCCAAAAGCCTTAACGGGTACGAAAAAGCCTTAGCAGGTCCGCGTAAGTCGTCTATATGATGCGGCCAAAAGCCTTATCGGGTATGAAAAGCCTTAACAGGTCCGCGAAAATCGTCTGACAAAGGCGCGATAAAAGCCCTTAAGGGGTACGATTGAAGCCGTCAGAGTTGGCGCGATAAAAGCCCTTAAAGGGTACGATTGAAGCCGTCAGAGTTGGCGCGATAAAAGCCCTTAAAGGGTACGATTGAAGCCGTCAGAGTTGGCGCGACAAAAGCCCTAAAGGGTGTGAAAAAGGGCCTTGAAAGGCGGGGACGAGAAACCTTAAGTGGTGAAGTCCCGATTTTGGACGAGAAGCCTTAAGTGGTGAAGTCCCGATTGGACGAGAAACCTTAAATGGTGAAGTCCCGAATCAAACGTCGGAAGGACGTATGAAGTCATCTCAAATGATGCATCGGAATGTTCTGAGTAACGGGTTTAAAGCCGCTTTAAATAAGTGCAAACGATTATCGAGACCAAAACAGATAAAAGAAATTCCTTATATAAAGGCTCGAAGGCCTAGGAGTTCTGATACAAAAGACGAAGGAGAAAAAACTACAAGGACTAAAAGATGTAACATTAGACTTGGTCCTTGTTGGAAGATGGATCCTCAGCAGCATCGGAGGGAGCAAGGTTCGGAGGGGCCTGGGCAGAAGGCTCCGCAGCCGGCGGAGTCGGGTCCACGGCAGCAGCCTCTTCACTCTCCGCGGGGAGGTTGAAGTAATTCTCCGCGACGGGGGCAAGAGTCTCGAACTTCGTGAAGTCAATGGAATCCGCGTAGGCTGTGTAGAGTTCCTCGACAGGATTGTACAAAACATCCTCCACCTCGGACTTGCAGAACTCTACAGCAGCCACCTTGAATTCTTCAGAGTTCCGATACTCCCCGCGGCCCTGTAGGCGGCCCTCCTCACAACCTTGCTGGAGGCCTTCCTCGCGGACCTGCAGGCGGCCCTCCTCGAGGCCTTGAGCCTTTGCCTCAGCCAGCTTGGCAGAAAACTCAGCCCTCTCAGCTTTGAACTTCGCCTTGGCCTCCGCGAGAAGATCCGCGAAGACGCCCTTCTCGTGAATGTGCTGCTTCTTCTCCGCCTCATTCCGCTGCTGCTCCACCTGGACCATCTTCCGCTCCCGATGCATGACAGCCTCATAATCTTGAACCTTCTTGAGCAGGCCCGAAGTCATCTCATCAAGGAGACCCTTCTCCTTGGCCATCTTGTTCTTGGCCGCCACCGCCTCGTCGAGCTCCACCTGAAGCTTGGCTAATGCATCAGGGTCCGACTTAGCTTCAGCCTCCTCCAAAGCACTCTTCAGAGCCAAGGCGATGGCGAAACAACGCTGCTGGTCCGCAGTTTCCTAAGGCGAAGGGGAAAAATATTAGAATTCGATGGTCGAAAGCAGAGATAAAGAAGAAAACAAACAAAGGTAAAGTATTACCTCCATCCGACGGACGGCCATAGCGCGGAACTCCTCTTCGATGTCCTCCCGCGACAAGCAAAGCGGCAGTCTCAAAGCGGGAGGAATTGACTCTGCCAGCAGATGCAGGGCCAAGTCAGGCTGAAGATTATCCCGTCAGACCGAAAACCCGTGGAGGGATTCGATCGGACGCCAGGGAACCGTCGCCTGGTCGGGGGTGTAAATCTTGTAAACATCATCCATCGGAAGACGAGGGATAACCTCGGCATCATCGGTGGGAGGAGCTACCTCGGTCGGAGGAGGCTCGGGAATAGGAGTGCGGAAAGCAGGAGGAGGACTCCGGGACACGTCCCTCACGGCGGGCCTCATGCTCCTTGGCCCCGACCTTCCGCGGGGAAGCAGGCCCCCCTCGTCAGGCTCTTCGACAGAAGGAGAGGCCTCCAAATCAGTCACCCGACGGAACTGAGCATCCGCCGGGACATCCTCCAGCATCAGTTCTTGCAGAGCCGCAGTCTCCGCTGGAGTGACAGCCTCCGTCGGAGCAGGAGTCTCCGATGGACCTGCGGTGGCAGGACGAACATAGTCAGGAAGAATTCCGCCAGGACACCAGAGAATTTGACGTTCGACATGCTGGTCTTTCCCAAAGAAGTTGTAATATCCCGCTTTGAGAACGCGGGGGACTTCTCCTTGAAGGATGTATTTAATTTCCCGAACCCGCGACTCCCGATCAGCGGGGATAAACTCCTTGGGAACTAATTTCTTATATCTTTTAATTGCACGACGAACGCGCTTACCTTCCTCGACGGTAGTGGCCCCGAAGGCCCGATCTATCTCCTCCCTCCTGGCCTTCTTGGCCCCGACCTGCTCTTCGGTTGGAGGAGCAGCAGACAGAGGAGTGGAAGAGGAAGCGCCTTTCTTCACCAACTTTCGCTTCCGCTTGAAGCCACTCTGGACGGCATCAGTCTCGCCCTGCTTCATAATGAGATGAGTCAGCAGAGAAGCCTTCTTGGCTGCAAAAGTAAAAGACAAGATGGTTAGAAGTGTTGGATCACGGTGGAACTCCGGTACGGATCTTGACGGCAATCCTAGCTCCTTTGCTCCACGTAATCCTGCAAGAGGGGATAGACCGGGCGGTGACCCAGAATCCCTCTCCGATGCTTAAATGAGTCTCTCGTATGACTGGCAAGCAACAATCTCAAAGAGTATGTATTTCAACGTCAGTGATCTGAGGTGACCTCATGCCCTTTTATAGGCAAAGAGGTGCCTCAGGTACCTGGCGAACCGTTAGGGGTGGTTAGCCCGTATCCCGCTTATCTCGTACACGATCTCGCGTATCTTAGCCATGCCCCGCGTATCTCGGCCACGATGCGTGTATCTTAACCACATTCCGTATATCTCGGCCACGCCCCGCATATCTTGGCTTTATCCTCTGGTAACGAGTCCCGACTCCCGTCGGGGACTCCAGAGTTATCTCGTTGTGTCACCGCTCGGGGCCCCTCGTCATCGTGACAGGGCCGATCATTCTCAGGGATTCATCATCGTGGCCTACTTAAAGGCTTCTCGTCGGGAGCCTCCAGCTCCATTGTCGGGACCGACTCTGTCGGGACCTTGCTTCGTCGGGACTCCCTTCATCGGGACCCTTCTCCTAGGTCATCTTGACCCTTACTCTGGGCCTGGTGGGCCTGTTTGCCGTTTCCTCGCCGTTAAAGGGCCTGACGGCTATAGTCGGACCCATCATTTGCCCCCAAGACATGAGGGACTTTTAGTTCATCGTGTCTTCCAACTCCCGATTTTCCAATACTAGAGTCGGGGATCTGTTCATTGATTCAGTTACTCAGTTTTATCAGTCTTCTCCTCCACGTTTCCTCAGGGTTTTGTAGATAACTACTATATCCCAAAGGTCTCTTCGGTTCTCTAGTGCATTAAATGCAGCAGATAATGGAGTGACGTTTTCGACCCATGTGCCTGATTTTTCGCGCCTGTCCTTTTCTGAAAAGTGCTTTTCAGGCCGTTTCATCATTACGCCCGTTGTCCTTCTGCACGTTTCATCTCAACGGTCCAGATTAAGACTCTTCGACTTCGACGACTCGGATCGAAGTGTCCTTTCAACCGTCTTCTTCGACTATAAAACCCTAGCCACAGTCACAATTTAACTTTTACCGTCTTCGAATTCTCAAAAGTTCACTGCGATTCCTCTGCAATTTCAAGCTCTGTGATTTCGAAGGTCTTTGGAGTCTTCTCCGATCATATTTCCGGCGACATCTCGTTCATCTCCTTCACCCTCTACTTCACCATGTCTGGTAAGGAAGCACTCTTCGTTGTTTGTTTGTCCCCTTGTTTTTAATTTTTTCCAGAATCCCACTGTATTTTCTTGCCCTGGTTGCTTTTCAGACAGCGGTTCCAGCTCCGAGGGGAGAAAACCCTTTAAATTTGACTATGCTCCAAATGAAATTTCCACCACTGCTTATGATGCAGCTCTCCGAGGGTTGCATCACCCTCACCTGGGAACCTCGTTTCCCTTATCCTCGGCATCGTCCCTCGAGTGACCCTGAGGTTACTCGTCCCCAGAAAGGGGAGGTATTTGTCTCAACGGGGCAAATATCAGCGGGGATCAGGTTCCCCTTCTGCGGTAACCTGGTCGAGCTGTGCCAACACTACCAAACACACCCTACTACCTTCTCTCCTCATGCCATTCGCATCTGGAACGCCTTTCAAGTCCTCTGTCTCCGACAGAAGTGGGTCTACAGCCTCCAGCTTTTCCGGACTTTATACGGGCTGAAATGCAACGAGGCGGGGTTTGCGCCTTCTACCCTCGGATGCCCAAATGGAGTAAGCAGCAGCTTGCCCGGCACGGTTGGACCAGTGACACCTGGAAGGTAGTCAAGGGTCGGGGACTCTTGATTGATACAGGGTCTGACAACAGTAGCTGGAAGAAGAGCTACTTCTTCATCCAACACTCTTCTATCCCTTGGCCTCGGTGGGAGGTGGCAGCAGACCCTCCGCCTGCTTTCCACTCCTATGCTGATGAGGACTTCGAGACTCTTCAATTGATCCAGCTTTATCGTTGGGGGGAGTCTTACACTCCTCTCAATGCTAACTCTCTGGTGGAGCGGGACCTGGTGCACGCCGGGGTCCGACTCCTCAGTATTGTCTCTAGGGGGCAGCTCTTCGACGGCCCTTCTAGCGTGGTCCCTTGGGTAAATTTCTAACTTTTTCTTCGTTTATTGTTTGCAGCCAAGAAGGTGTCTGTGCTGACCGATTTATTCCTTAAGCAGGGGGAGACCGATGCTGTCCGCCCCTCGCGGAAGAGGAAGTCTGCCAAGAAGGCTGCTGCTGCCAGGTCGGGGTCTCCTTCAACGGAGAAGCACAAGCGGCCACGGGTGGATCTGGACCAACTCTTTGAGGTCCAGAATGCTGAAGAAGGTAAACAACTCCGACTTGCTATTAAATCGTATAAAAGGATGGTTCCGTCGGACTTGATTTCCTCGACCAAGAAGGGCCGAATTGCTGATGTCAAAAGGATCCTTCGAGGTGAAACTCCCCGAGTCTTGAAGGCAGGCTACTATCACTACCGCGGGAAGGATCAATACGTCTCCCGTCGTATCATTTGGTGTAAGAATCCCGATGAACTCCCTGACTACCTATCTGAAGCTCTTCATCCTCCAGGTGCAGGTCGCTCGGGAGCTTCCTCGGGTGCTGCAGCTTCCACAGATGCACCGCCTTCAGCGGGGGTGCCTTCCTCAGCTGGAGAGAAGGCACCATCTTACCATCTGGTGAACAGTTTCGCCAGGTGGAGACTCTGGACTCCTCCGAGGAGACCGGCGGGGTTGACCCCCATCAGCAGCGTCGGAAGGCGGGGCAATCCCCCTTGAAACCAACCCCTCAGGGGCCGCCTCCTTCGTCTTCTCCACAGCAGCGGGAGCTCTCTCCTATCCATGACTTCTCTCCCTCCCCTGTCCGGGCCGAGACGGAGATGTGCCCTTCTCTTCCCCGTCCCATCTCTCCCCTGGCTCTTGATGGGGACTTCTACAGGCCCTTCAACTCTTCACAGGCCGATGCCCCCTGGGCTCCGATCCAGACGCTCCAGGGAGTCCCGCTCACGCAAGAGGAACAGGACCAAGAGCTGGCCCTGCATCTGCTGGCGGGTTCCATCCTGCCCTCTATGCGACATCCGATCCACCTCAATCGGACGCATATGCAGCGGGACGTCAGGGATATGGCTGTGCGCCGCATCGAGGTGAAACTTCGCTTTTTCCTTGTTGATCGATAAATCGGGTCTTTTGTCCTTCTAACACTTTTTCCTTTTGATTGCAGGAGCTCGGGGATTACAACCGCCTCATCGGGTACGTCATTGCCTATGATGAGGCCCGGGAGCGGGACCGAGGAGTCCGTGAGCAGCTTCAGGCGGATCTCAAGGCCTCCCAGTCTTCGCGGGGGAAGCTGGCCAAAGAGCTGGCTGCCCTCAATGAGAAGATTCGGGGCCTTCAGCAGCAGATCGCGGACTTCGAGGGGCTCTTGAGGCAAGAGCGGCAAGAGCGGGGGGCTCTCGTGGATCGGCTGACCTAGGAGAAGAAAGCCGCCGAGGACCAGCTGGTCCTCGAGAAGAAGGCTCTGGAGGAGCTGATCGCGGGGTTCCCGGCACGGCTGGCCGAAGCGGAGGCCAAGGGTCGGGAGGACTATTGAAGGTCGGAGGGCTTCCAAGCTGACGCCATGAAGTTCTTTGGCGCGGAGGTGGAGAACACTCTCTTCAACGCCGTTGAGGAGCTCCACCTGGAGTACGGGGACGCCATCAATTTCGACAAGTCTCCTTCCCTCGCTCCCTTTGCGAAGAAGTACTTTGCTCTTTCCGAGGAGAGTGATGGGGGGAGTACCCCCGTAATTGTCGAGGATGCCTCTGAGCTTCCAAGTGCAGACGCCCCGATAGCCAATCCTCCCGAAGCCAATCCTGTGGACCCCTCTGCTGCTGCTGACAAGGACCAAGCTTGAATGCTTTTATCTTTCAGAGTCCTTGTATTTTCTTCTCTTGCGTCGTCGTCGGGCCTTCGAGCCCTTTATCAATATTAGACTCCTTTAATTCCGATCTTTTGTTGTCTTTCGTCTTTCCCGACTATTTAACAACTTGCACCACTTAAGGCGACTTAACCTTGAGTGCGTCACTTAAGAAGACTTAGTTCTTGGCAGTCGAAACTTCGATACTTACGAATTTCTCAGACGTCCTCCCGACGATTTAATAACTTGCACCACTTAAGGCGACTTAATATCGAGTGCATCACTTAAGACGATTTTAATCGTTACTTAGGATAAACCTAAAGATCGCGCACCACTTAAGGCGACTTAATATCGTGCACCACTGAAGGCGCCTTTCGTCGTGCACCACTGAAGGCGACTTTCGGATACTTAGAATAAACCTAAGTATTGTGCACCACTTAAGGCGACTTTCATCGTGCACCACTGAAGGCGACTTTCATCGTGCACCACTGAAGGCGACTTTCATCGTGCAACACTGATGGCGACTTTCATCATGCACCACTGAAGGCGACTTTCATCGTGCACCACTGAAGGCGACTTTCATCGTGCACCACTGAAGGCGACTTTTACACTTAGCATAAATCTAAGAACAACTCTTATTTTGGAAGCAACCTCTTTATTAATTGGCATAAGATAAGCTTACATCGAATTAAACGATAAACAGCATACACCACTTAAGGCGATTTTACATCGGGCACCACTTAAGGCGACTTTCTCGGGCACCACTTAAGGCGACTTTATCGGGCACCACTTAAGGCGACTTTATCGGGCACCACTTAAGGCGACTTTCTCGGGCACCACTTAAGGCGACTTTCTTCAAGCATGGTGTTTCTTCAAGTGTTCGCCACTGAAAGAATGCTTTAACGTTCTGCCATCGAGGTCTTCCAACTTGTATGCGTTCGGAGCTGGCATCCCCACGACCTTATAAGGTCCTTCCCATTTTGGTGACATCTTGTTGATTCGGTCCAAAAGGGTGAACTCGTTGCGACGCCAAACCAGCTCCCCGACGAAGAACTGTCGGGACTTCACTCGCCGATTATAGTACCTGGCCGTCGCTAAGCGCATTCGTGCTTGGACTTCATCGGCCTCCCGCCTCTTTTCTTCAAGTAGGTCCAAGTCCAGACGCCTCACTTCATCGTTTGTTAGGGGCTCGTAATATCTCATCCGATGGGATGCCACAGCTACCTCCACAGGGGCGACAACTTCCGTGCCATAAACAAGGCCAAACGGAGTCTCCCCTGTTGATCGTTTGGGTGTCGTTCTAACAGCCCAAAGTACATTTTCCAGTTCGTTTAGCCATTTGCCCTTTAAGGCATAGACCCTCTTCTTCAGGCCATCCATCACGATTTTGTTGGCTGACTCCACCTGACCATTGGTCTGAGCATGGCGTACGGAGGCGGTCCGATGCTCAACGTTTAGTTCTTCCAGATACTCCCTCACCTGAGAGCCGTTAAACGGTGGGCCATTGTCGCTGATCACCACCTTAGGAATCCCGTATCTGGACACGATGTGGGTTTGGAGGAACTTGACGATCTGGTTCCCCGTTGTTCTGGCCAATGCCTTTGCCTCTATCCATTTCGAAAAATAATCGATAGCTACAAGTAAATACTTACATTGTCCTTGTGCTTGTGGAAGAGGTCCCACCAAGTCGATGCCCCACTGCGCGAAGGGCCAAGCGCTCTTGATGGATGTCAGGTTAGCAGCCGGAGCCACGATACTCGGGGCGTACCTCTGGCACGCGTTGCATGATCGGACCAACGCCGTTGCTTCTTTGTTCATCGTGGGCCAATAGTAGCCTAAGTTCAACACCTTCCTCAAAATGGATCGGGCCCCTTCGTGACAAGCCACGATCCCCTCATGCATTTCCTTCAGGATTCGATTGGTGTCGGGTTCTGCTACACATTTCAGGTACGGAGTCGAGAACCAGCCCTTCTTGTACAGCTGATTGTCCAGCATCACATAATTAGACGCGATCCGACAGATCCTGTCTGCTCACATAATTAGACGCGATCCGACAGATCCTGTCTGCTGCTACCTTATCCTCAGGGACTGCCCCCGTAGTCAGATACACGACTATCGGGGTCATCCAAGTGGGCTCCTCCTCCGATTTTGCTTCAATGGTGCACACCTGCGTGGGGTCGATGTTTGACAGGATCACCTTCTCCAGGAAGTGCACCTTCCGATTTTCTTCTAAGGGTGCCCCCAGGGCAAATTTGCTCAAGGCGTCTGCCTCTACGTTCTCCTCCCTCGGGATAGCCTCGATATCGAAACTTTTGAAGCTCTCTCTCAGGGTTTGTACCTCTCGCAGATACTTCTTCATTATCGGGCTCCTTGTTTCGTATCGCCCTTGAACCTGGTTCACGATTAACGCCGCGTCGCACTTCACTCTCAAGTGATTGATTCCTGTGCCTTTAGCGATTTTTAGGCCCGTGATAAGAGCTTCATACTTCGCTTCGTTATTTGTTGCCTTGAATGTTAAAGCCAAGGCATATCGGAGCGGTTCACCTTCACCCGGTGGTATCAACAAGAAGCCCGCTCCTGATCCGTCTGAACTTGCGGAGCCATCCGTGTACATTTCCCAGATATTTTCTTTGTTTGGCTGTTCTGATTGCTCTGCCCTCTCTGGTTGTTCTTCTATCGGGACCTCCGTGGTTGCCCCCTCTACAGGGCCCGTTTCTTCTAGATCGGGGGCTGTAGATTCTGCTATAAAGTCCGCCAATGCCTGACCCTTGATTGCCGTTCTTGGAGCAAAGTGTATTCGAAACTCACTGAGCTCTACTGCCCATTTCACCAATCTCCCCGACGCATCCGGTCGGCTCAAAAAATGCTTCAAAGGCTGGTTCGTTAGCACAGTGATCTCATGTGCGTGGAAATATGGCCTTAGCTTCCGAGCAGTAATTATCAACGCAAAGAGGTACTTCTCAACGGCGGGATAGTTCGATTCAGATTTGGCAAATGCCTTGCTTACATAATATACGGGGACTTGATTACCCTCGACAACCTTTACTAACACAGAGCTAATTGCAAATTCAGAAACAGCCAAATAAAGGAAGAGTGGCTCGCCTGGAACCGGTTTCGCCAGCGGCGGGAGTGTGCGAAGATGTTGTTTGAGTGCTTGGAACACTCTTTCACATTTGGCGGTCCATTCGAATTTTTTGTTGGACCTCAAGACTTCAAAAAATGGCATTGATCGGTCGCTGGCTTTGGACAAGAAGCGGTTCATTGCAGCTAGTCGGCCATTCAGTACTTGCACCTCCCGATGGTTTATCGGAGACTGCATCTCCTCGATTGCCCTCAGCTTCTCAGGGTTCACTTCAATTCCTCTTTGGCTCACCATGAAGCCCAAGAACTTCCCTGAGTGGACTCCGAAGGCGCATTTCGTCGGGTTCAAGCGAACTTGATGAAGCCTCATCCGCTCAAACGCCATGGTAAGGTTGTGCACGTGATCCTCGGATTGTCGGGACATCACCAGCATATCATCCACGTAGGCTTCCATGGTTTCTCCCAGCATATCCCCAAACAGTTTGTTCACCATCCGCTGGTAGGTTGCCCCGGCGTTGATCAACCCGAAAGGCATGACATCGTAGTGATAGATGTCGCTGTCTGCATAAAACGCAGTGTGGGGGGCGTCTTCCTTGGCCATCTTGATCTGGTTGTAGCCCGAATATGCATCCATGAAACTCAGCAGCTCATGTCCCGATGTGGCATCCACCAGCTGGTCAATCCTCGGGAGTGGATAGCAATCCTTTGGACAAGCCTTGTTTAGGTCGCGGAAGTCCACGCACATTCGCCACTTCCCGTTAGTCTTCTTTACCAGCACACTGGGTTGGCGACCCAAGTCTGGAATCGGAGCTCCTTAATGAAACCAGCATCGAGCAACCTGCCCACCTCCTGCTGGATCGCGATCTTCTTATCCGTGCCCATCGGACGCCTCTTCTGCGTGATAGGCTTGATCGCGGGGTCTATCTTCAGCTCGTGCACGATCACGTCGGGGCTGATTCCTGGCATATCGCTGGGGGACCAGGCAAACAGCTCCTTGAACTCTTTCAGCAATTCCACCAATTTTTGGGTTGTCTCCTCAGTTAGAGCAGACCCAATTTTCACCTTCCTCTGGGGTCCGTCGATCTCGACTTCTTTCAGATCTTCTACGGGGGCGGGACGCCCAAACTCTTCTCTGGGATCTGTGTCTGTCTGGAGGACAGTCATAGCCTCTCGCCTCCTTCTCCGGGTGGCATTAACATAGCATTTTCGGGAAGCCACCTGGTCGCCTTTGACCTCCCCGACTCCGTGATCGGTCGGGAACTTCATCTTCTGGTGTACCGTCGAGGCAACCGCCATCAGGGGATTGATGGTGGTTCTCCCGATAATTGCGTTGTAGGTCCCCGCAGAATCAACCACGACAAATTCCACATTCCTCCTTTCTGACTTCCACCCGCTACCAAACTCCACTGGTAAGGTGATTACTCCCAGCGGGTAGGAAGTTGAGCCAGAAAACCCGACCATCGGGAAGTTTGCCTCCTTCAGATCTTTCTTCGTTTTCCCCATAGCTTTTAGCGCGTCCATGAACAGAATGTTGGAGGAGCTCCCTCCATCGATTAGGATTCTCTTCATTTCGAACCCATCTACATCCAAGGTTACCACCAGGGCATCGTCGTGCGGAGTCTCCACGCCTATGAGGTCCTCCGATGAGAAGGAGATCACCATCTCTTCCTTCAGGGTCCAAGATCGGGACCTCTTGCCCAGCACCACCGCTGTAGGGATCCTAGAGGCGTAAACCTCTCGAGCGGATGAGGTATCTCCTCCAGCGGCAAATCCTCCATGAATCACGTTGATGACTCGTCTTTCTTTACGATATAAGATGACTCTGGATCAGTTCTCTTCTTCTTCGGGGACCGATCGCGAGATCGGGAACGGGACCGCGATCGAGATCGAGAGCGGGACCTGCATCGTTTGTCCCCGACGAACTCCTTGAGCTTTCCCTTTTGGATTAGCTTCTCAATCTCCTTCTTCAGCTCCCGACAGTGGTTAGTGTCGTGGCCATTTGCGCGGTGAAACTGACAATAGCGATCTATGCGGGACCCCAGGAATTCTCCATCTTTCTTTGGGGGGTATCTGGAGATACCTTGTCGTTCCATGACTGTCAGCACTTCTGCCATGGAACAGTTAAGAGGAATATCGAGATCTTCCCGCTTATCCTTTCTTGGAGGACGTCTATCCTCCTTTCGACCAGAGCGACCTCGGTGCCGACTGCCCTCTGGTTTGCCCTTTGACTTACGATCATCGAAAGGCTTGCTTGACTGCTTCCCCTTGTTCGATTTCGGGGGCTCCAGTTCTCCCGCGGCTATCTTTGACTCCTGGACATCAATCTGTCGCTTCACCCTCTTCTGCAAAGCCTCCATATTCCACACAGCCTTCTCAGCCACGCTGTGCATCAAGTCGGAGCCATAGGGGGCTGTCAGGTTCCGAATAAAGGTGCGGATGGTCTCGCCCTCCGAGATTTCCTCGTCTATCTCTGCTACGCTGGCTGTGTACCGCTGTTAATAGTGTGCCAGCGACTCGTCGGGCCTCTGCACCACCTGGGTTAGAGACCTCACGCTCTTCAACAATCGTCTGCGGCCCTGATATTGTCGAATGAAACGGTCGTGCATGTCCGCCCAATAGGTAATGCAGCCTGGGGGCAGGCTGAAGAACCAGGTTAGGGCTCTTTCTCCGAGTGTGTTTGGGAAAAGTGTACACACTATATCTTCATTCGGGGTTCTACCCAGACACGCCATAAGATGCTTCTGGACGTGACGGACTGGATCTCCTTCGCCATCATATTCCTTAATCTTGGGGATACCCAGCCCAGGTGGGGCGAGGGTGTCTATTAGTCGGGGAACGAAGGGATGAGTGGATCGATCCCTCAGTTCCGACACCAGCGGCTTCTGTTCTCCCATACAGATGTTCACGATCTTTACCACCTGGTCGGGAGTGATGGGACCATTCAGGGGAATGGTCCTGTGCTGTACTGGTCCTGGCCCATCAACCACGAACCTTTCCGGCTGACCGGTTGCCCTACCTTTGTCCTGGCCTCGGGGCGGGGCTTCCTGTGCATTCTGACCCTCTGTTGGTAGGGTTGCTTCCTCCAGCGGGGGCATCTCCTCCTGCCTCCTGGCAGCCTCACTTCGGTCCAAGAGAGCCTCGACAGCCGCCAGAAACATGGGCATGGCTTCGGCCACGGCCCTCGTCAAATCTGCAGCCGGGGGAGCCTCCTGCCCCCTGTTATCCTGGTGTTGAGGGGCAACGTCTTCGGGATGCGATCCATTGTGTCCTCCTGTCTGGGGGAGCTCAGCCGGGGGATGGTTCAGGTTTTCCTCTTGTTCCGGTACTGAATTCAGGTTCGTTGCAGTGGGGTGACGGGAACCACCGGATTGTCCTCTCTTGTTCTTGCCAGCCGCCATCGATCGAGTAGAAGGCATATCAGCTTTTTGTTTGTTTCCCACAGACGGCGCCAATGTTGGATCACGGTGGAACTCCGGTACGGATCTTGACGGCAATCCTAGCTCCTTTGCTCCACGTACTGCAAGAGGGGATAGACCGGGCGGTGACGCAGAATCCCTCTCCGATGCTTAAATGAGTCTCTCGTATGACTGGCAAGCAACAATCTCAAAGAGTATGTATTTCAACGTCAGTGATCTGAGGTGACCTCCTGCCCTTTTATAGGCAAAGAGGTGCCTCAGGTACCTGGTGAACGTTAGGGGTGGTTAGCCCGTATCCCGCTTATCTCGTACACGATCTCGCGTATCTTAGCCATGCCCCGCGTATCTCGGCCACGATGCGTGTATCTTAACCACGTTCCGTATATCTCGGCCACGCCCCGCATATCTTGGCTTTATCCTCTGGTAACGAGTCCCGACTCCCGTCGGGGACTCCAGAGTTATCTCGTTGTGTCACCGCTCGGGGCCCCTCGTCATCGTGACAGGGCCGATCATTCTCAGGGATTCATCATCGGGGCCTACTTAAAGGCTTCTCGTCGGGAGCCTCCAGCTCCATTGTCGGGACCGACTCTGTCGGGACCTTGCTTCGTCGGGACTCCCTTCATCGGGACCCTTCTCCTAGGTCATCTTGACCCTTACTCTGGGCCTGGTGGGCCTGTTTGCCGTTTCCTCGCCGTTAAAGGGCCTGACGGCTATAGTCGGACCCATCAAGAAGTATTACCCAGATGACCAAATCTTTGGAAACAGAGTCAAGGAGTCGGACTCCGATAGTAATCAAGTCCTTCTCCTGGAGCTTGTTGGCGTCGAGGGGTATGAAGTTGTCTCCCCAACGGTAGAGCTGAACCATTTGGAGAGTGTTGAGGTCATCCTCAGCGTAGTCTAGTAGCTTGGGGGCAGGGTCCGCCACGACCTCCCGCTGAGGCCACGGGACAGAGCTGTGTTGGACGAAGAAGTAGTACTTCTTCCATCCGCTGTTGTCAGACCCCGAGTCGCGAATCAGCACCCGATCTTTGTGGAACTTCCAAGTTTCGCTATCCCAGCCGAAACGTGAAAGCTGCTCCTTTGTCCACTTGGGGAGTCGGGGGGAGAAGGAGCAGACACCAGCTTTGTTGCACTTCATGCCGTAGAAGGTGCGGAAAAGTAGTAGACTATACGTCCACTGCTGACGGTGGCATAGGAGTTGAAAGGCATTCCACACGCGGATGGCGTGTGGAGAGAAGGTACAAGGGTGCGTTTGGTAGAAGTTGCACATCTCCACCAAATTTCCGCAGAAGGGGAACCGAATCCCCGCGCTTATTTGTCCAGCGGAGACGAACACTTCCCCTGCCCGAGGATGCGTAACGATGTGCTTCCTTCTGACGGTAGGCTGAGACTCATACGGGAAACGAGGTTCCCAATCAGAGGTAATACACCCCTCTCTAAGGGCAACCTCATATGAAGCCTCAGAAATCTCATTGACAGCAAATTCAAAAGTGAAAGGAGCCCTAGCCTCAGAACTAGCTTCGTCTAAAACGGTTGCAAACAAGAAGATTTGAGAAAGCAAACATCAAGTAAATCATGAAAACATAGAAGAAAGTCCTTACCAGACATGATTGGTGATCGGTGAGGAAGGATGAAGGAAGATCGGAAGGGCTGAGTGCTTGGGATCACTTGAGCAGCAGGAAGAACTTGGAGGAGAAGCTTTGAATGCAAGAACAGCAGAAATCGAGAGAGTGCAGAAGAAGTGAATAATGCCAGGGTTTTAGCTTTTATAAGCAAAAGGACAACTGGAGGACCCTAATCTTGACCGTTGAAGATGAAACGATTCGATCATAATCGTTGAAATCATGGGGACGGTACGGAAGAGACAGCTGGATGGGCTTGATCTGCACCGTTGAAGAGGAAACGACACGATCTTAATCGCCGAGATTATAGGTACGGAAGAGACGTGAGTGACGTCACAACTGCTTTTTCAGAAAGCAACAGTCACGCCGGTTTAAACGTCGTTTCCTTATCCCCAGGCATTTAATGCTACAGTAACCGAGGAGTCTCCTCGGATTTGGCAACTGCCCATGGGGTCTGGTGGGCCCAAGGTAATCATGAGTAAGAGACTCTGTTATACAACAATCACACGCAAGGCAAAAACCTCCGACGGTGGTATCGGAGGGTATGAAGACAAAAGCCTCTGACTGAGGTATCAAGAAATGTAAAGATAAAAGCCCCCGACGGCGGTATCGGGAGGTGTGAAGACATAAGCCTCCGACGAAGAGGTCAGAAGATCTGAACTGAAAGACATGATGAACTAAAAGTCCCCCATGTCTTGGGGGCAAATGATGGGTTCCGATGTAATCGTTAGCCCCGTTAATAGCCAATGGACGGCGAGTAGGTCCAGTGGGCCTCGTGAAAAGTCTGGAAGGCCCAGCATGAAGGGTCCCGACTTTAGCGGTCCCGATGTATGAGCTGAATGCTCCCGATGAGAAGCCTCTGAGTAGGCCCCGATATACCTTAGTAAAGGCCCCGATAATAAAGCCCCGTAGAGGCTGGACCTGTCCCGTAGAGACTGAAGGTCCTGGGTGGTGATCTAGAATGAGACAACTCTGGAGTCTCCGACAGGAGTCGGGACTTGTGATCAGAGGATAAAGACCGAGAAATCCGCCTACTAGATAGAGTAGTGGGAGACGGTTAAAGATAAAGATAGATTCCCCGAGATACGCAGGGCGTGCCCGAGATTCGCGGAGTACGGGTACGATACGCAGAGCGTGGGGCGAGATATATGGAATCCTAACCGAGATATACGGAATCGTGGCGAGATACACGGAATCATGGGTACAACGGCCAAGTATGGTCACAGGTAGCTGGGCAACTCCTCCCTCTATATAAAGGAGGAGGTTACCCCAGAAAACAGATACTCTCTGATACGCACTTAGATTATTGCTGCCACCCCATTGATACATACTCATTTAAGCATCGGAGAGGGATTCTGGGTCACCACCCAGGTCATCCCCTTTTGCAGGATTACGCGGAGCCCAGGAGTCCAAGCTTTCCGTCAAGGACGTAACGGAGCTCCGCCCGTGATCCAACACCGTATATAATACTAGATGCTAACCCCGCGCAACCGTATACGATAGCCATGATCCAATGTTTAAGAATTCGGTAATATATATATAATGATGACTGCTTAATGGTATATTGGTATCAGACAACTATTTAATCTTGATTCAATCAATCTCGGTACATCAATTTATATATATAGGATATTTTTCCGTCTCCATAAAATTTCATTAAAACCCTTACTTTTTTGTCTATACCTTATTGACATGTCTACAGATGTAAGAAGAGCATATATCTTGCAGAGACGATATCTTTTTGTGTTTGGAGGTCGTACTTATGCATGAACCAGTTATGCATGAACCAGTGGGTGAGTTCGTAAGAGCTGATTCAAGGAAGATGGTGATGAATCAGAGAATAAGAAGATGAAGAAAAATCAGTTTGAGACTGTTGATTTAATTTGTATGGATTTGAAATCCATACTTACAAGTTACAACTCCTTCACTCAACCTGAGGATGGTTTTCATATAAGAGACTTCTCCTATAATAACCTCCAGGTATTGTCTCTATAGTCAAAGAATTAAATTAAGGGTTAATTATTACATATTTAGTGTCTAAGGTCGCAGCGGTTTTTAATGGTGCGGACGTGGCCATCTTTTCAAGTGATGGTCCCGACAAAGTGACGTGAAGGGAGCATGCATGGGAGCTCCAATTTGTCAACCTAAAACATTAAATAGGTTCTTAACCACCATTAAATAGTTCTCAACCATTAAGCAAATCTAAAGCTGTCATTTATACAAAATACAATTATTTTAATCACTATGAATAAAATAAAATAAAATATTTATTTTTATTTGTATCATAATTTTTTTCTTAATACTTTCTTACTGTTAAATTAAGCAATACTAATTTCTTCAACGCAAAAAAAAAAAAAAAAAAAAAAAAACATAAAATATACTATACTATACATGAATTAAAATATAAAATAGAAATATTGTTACTAATCTAATCAGTCAAACCCTAGAATACTAAACAATAAAACCACAATATATATAACTAATAACTAATACTAAGTGGTTTATTTTAGTGGTCGATTATCCGCGTCAACTATTATAATATATTAATATCTATTATAATATGTAATATAATGAATTGACAAATTGTATTCTTTGAGTGGCACGTGTATATTTTTCCCAATCATCGTTATCTATTTTAGATATGAAATATTAAATAAAAATTATTTGAATATAAGTTCACTTTAATTTTTAATGTACAATAATAATTGATTTTATTTCTATAATAAATATCAATTTGAATATCTAGAATACTTTTTTTCTATTTTATAATTCGTCAAAAATACACCTATGAACACAATAGATGACAATGACAAACTAAATGCTAATAAGAGACTTATATATATATATCTCTGATGGAAAGTGAAAGAAAATGTGGTCATAAAGCTAAAAAATAAGAATTTAAGAAAATATATTACATTTATAATAAATTTGTTGATGTTCTTTTTATTTAAATGTAAACATAATTAAGTATTTTAGCTTAGATTTATTTTGATAAATTTTACCCGCGCGGTGCGCGGGGTTAGTAGCTACTATATATATAATTCTATAAATTTTGTTATCATTATCTTTTTGCACAATTTTATTTAAAAAAATGTTCCCATTGCTAAATTTGATTCGCCAATGGGTGCACTTTTTCTCCCAAATTTACAACCCAAGTAATTATATCGATATTCATTATTTGTATGACTGACTGACGTGTGGCTGTAATAATTAATTTCAGTTACATTTTATTATTTTTGTACTTGTCCAGGCTTTTATTTTACAGGTATGTCGTCAATGTAGTTTCTTGGAGGAAAAAGTCCCTTTCTTGACTAATTATCCCTCCCTCCCCTTCGCCATCGCTTTCCTTCTGTCTGTCTAATGCCTGCTCCGAGCGATTAACAACACATTCAAAATCCGTGACCTTTTCCATTCAATCCAATCTTCAGATTCCCGGCCACCATCCGCTCTTGTCTTATTTTTCTTTCCGTATAAAATCTCTTTTTTGCATTTTTTTTCTCGATTCATCATCGAAATCTCTTCCTTTTAACATGGGTGTTTGCATTTCCACCACCAAAGTCAGTGGCTTCAATCAACAAAACACCATCACCAACAATACGGCTGATCCGGCCGACAAGCCGCCACCCAATGTCACCGACCGAACCGATAAGGACCAGCAGCAGAAGAATCCGTCGCCGCAGCAGCAGGTGAAGGGCAAGACAAAGACGCAAGGAGGCTCGATCTCATGTGGCAAGCGCACCGATTTTGGGTACGCCAAGGATTTCGATAACCGCTACAAGCTGGGCAAGTTGCTGGGCCACGGACAGTTTGGTTACACGTTTGTCGGTACGGACAAGGCTAATGGAGATAAAGTCGCTGTCAAAAGGATTGACAAGAACAAGGTTGCTCTTTTCTTTCTTTCTTGATTGATTTAACAAATCTTGCTTTTATGATCTGCAATTCCATGCCCTTAATTTAATCCTTAGTACATTGCTCGATTTGCAATAATTGATAAAATAAACAGGAATTTCTATGAACGATCTTAGATCAATCTATTTTTATTTTTTTCTAGATGAAATGCCGTACGCTTGATGGAGAAGTTTCTAATAATAGCTTCCAATATCTGCTTACAGCTATAACATTCTGCAATTTGAGTAGATCCATGATTTAGAATAGTTGCATTTGTTGTTACAATGATGTTGTAGTAAGGAGGTAATACTAATGCACATTGTTCAAACTTCTCTATGTATATATTATTTTGTTCGGTTAAAAATCCGGCAGAAATCAGGTGATGTTGGCTATAAATGATGTCAATAGAAATTTTTCTTGAAGCGATACTATGATATCCTTTCATTACTAAAACACATTTCCCATTATTGTTTAATTTTGAGAGACTTGCAGAACAAGATAAGTTAATAGGGTTAATTATTCAATCTCTTAAAACTGAACCATCATGCATACTAGTTTACCTTTAATCAACAAAGACCATATATTTTCCTCGAGGTTCCCGGACGATTATCTCATCAGGAGTTGAAGCTTAATATCTATAAGAAATTAAAACTAACATATAATTTTCTGGGACAGATGGTTCTTCCCATTGCAGTTGAGGATGTTAAGCGAGAGGTCAAGATACTTAAAGCACTTACAGGCCATGAGAACGTTGTACAGTTTTATGATGCGTTAGAGGATGACTCTTTTGTTTACATAGTCATGGAGTAAGGTTTTTCTTTGTTTTTTGCTCATTTCTTTTTTATGTCCACTGTTACAGTAAATCCTCAGCTTATAAATTGTATATTCAATCATTCCCATGGTCAGGTTATGTGAAGGTGGTGAATTGTTAGACAGGATATTGGCCAAGTAAGACGTCTTACATTTTTGTCATAATTAACCTGAGTCTGGTTATGTGCCATTTTAACTTTCAACCTTATGACAACTGGTTTATTATCAGGAAAGATAGTCGTTACAGTGAGAAAGATGCAGCAATAGTTGTAAGGCAAATGCTCAAAGTAGCAGCAGAGTGTCATTTACATGGATTGGTACACCGTGACATGAAGCCAGAGGTATACTTTCATTTGCATGATGATGAATATTCATCGTGATTAGTACTAAAAAATATTCACTGAAATTTCTTATACTTGCCCATAGAATTTTCTCTTCAAGTCGACCAAAGAGGACTCTCCATTAAAGGCCACTGATTTTGGTCTATCTGACTTCATAAAACCTGGTGAGCAATTTTGAAACTCAGCACTGTAATTTAGCAGATAGTAAATATGTGCTGGTCGAATAAATTACGTTTGAAATTGATACAGGAAAGAAGTTCCGAGATATTGTTGGCAGCGCGTACTATGTTGCTCCTGAAGTTTTGAAGCGTAAGTCAGGTCCCGAATCAGATGTGTGGAGTATTGGAGTGATAACCTACATCTTGTTGTGTGGAAGGCGCCCATTTTGGGATAAGACTGAAGATGGTATTTTCAAAGAGGTATATATATATATATATATATATGCATGTAGTATGTGCCATTGACTTTAATTTATTTATTATTTCGTATTGCAATTAGTGGTGTAACTATTATTGTCACTATGTAGGTTCTAAAGCACAAACCTGACTTTCGACGCAAGCCATGGCCAACAATAAGCGAAAGTGGCAAAGATTTTGTGAATAAGTTACTGGTGAAAGATCCAATGACAAGACTTACAGCGGCTCAAGCTTTATGTATGTGGAAATATATATATATATATATATATATATATATATATATATATAAGCAATTGAGAGTGTAGTAGCATTGGAATTTTTGTTGTAACTGAAGTTTGAATTTGCAGCTCATCCATGGGTTAGAGAAGGAGGAAATGCATCAGACATTCCAATTGATATATTGGTTCTGAGTAATATGCGGCAATTTGTCAAGTACAGTCGCATGAAGCAAATTGCTTTAAGGGTATATAAGAAGTTTGATATATGTTGGTTGTGATTATATATATATATATATATATATATATATATATATATATATATATAATAGGGAGGGTTTGGTGAGTGGTAAGTAATTGTTGCTGCAGGCGCTGGCGGGCACTCTTGATCAAGAGGAGTTGGCTGACCTTAAGGATCAGTTTGATGCAATTGATGTTGATAAAAGTGGTGCCATTAGTCTTGATGAAATGAGACAGGTTGGCAGGCAGCTTATACTATTATATACATCTTCTTTTCAATATGTTGTTTTACTTAATCTCTATCTATATTAACTTGAAAAAATGCAGGCACTGGCTAAAGATCTACCGTTTAAGTTGAAGGACTCACGTGTGGTGGAGATTGTTCAAGCTGTAAGTTCACAGGGAGGCAGCTAGCCAGAATTAATAATTTATATAAGTATGAGAAATTGAGTAATGGTGTAATGTAATGCAGATTGATAGCAACACAGATGGAATGGTGGACTTTTCGGAGTTTGTAGCAGCAACACTACATCTTCACCAATTGCAGGAACTGGACATGGAGAAATGGCAGAAGAGATGTCAAGCTGCTTTCAGCAAATTTGACATTGATGGAGATGGGTATATCACCCCAGATGAACTTAAAATGCAAACGGGGATAAAAGGGTCAATAGACCCGCTTCTTGAGGAGGCAGATATCGACAAAGACGGGAAGATTAGCCTTCCAGAATTTCGTAGGCTGTTGAGAACAGTAAGCCTCACCTCTAAAACCCAATAATGCATAGCAGTCAGTCAGTCGGTACATATAATTCCTACATGGATTGCAAAGCACATGGTGAGTGTGTGTGTGATTGATCATACCTGAATGCCTACCTTATCAACATTAATTAATTAACTGAGCAAGAGAATTTTTCATCTCAAAACCGACCTAATAATTCATCAACAACAAACAAGCTAGAAAGAAAGAGTTGCAGGCATAATTGTTTCTACTGTATATATGTATAATTGCAAAATTATTATCTATTTCACCAACACACACACATATATATATATATATATATATATATATATATATATATATATATATATGCATGCAAATTCATCACTTTTGCCAAATTCACCACTGCATATGTGATATTATTTCTTTGTACGAATTAACAACTTTGGCTCTCTTCTTTCTTTTTCTTTTTCATCTAATACGAATGCACTTTATATTGTTTGGTTTGCCAAGCGCCGCAATTTGAATGTAATTTAAGACGTAATGTGAAATTACATTTAACATTTTTATCCCCCTAAGAGAAAAGATGAAAGTACACACGGACAAGTTGGTGTGCAAGCACACCGAGTACACACCGAAAAAACGCCGTGTATAACATTTTTTTTTATCAATGCCGAACTTTAGGGAAATATAAACGATTACATACTACAAATTAGAAAAATACCCGCTCTGGAGGAATTCGTTAACATCCAAATCCTGAACAAGTAGAGCAGGTACTAATAAAACAACAAAATCAAATAAAGCAGAGCAAGAAACTAAAATATAACTGGTAGTAAATAAACTAGAACACCAGATCGGCTTAACGGTGAAGATGACCCCAAGCAAATGATAGTAGCTTGGAGAGGAGGGATCCAACTTGTTAGGTTATGAGATCTAGGTCAACGGGTGGTCGGCTTTGATCTCGCTCCTTACTGGGGATGTGTGTGATCCGGTATTCCTGAGTTGCCTTGTCTTAGCCTATGTCCTTCCTTCCTCTCTCCTTCTATCCTGCAGAAGGGGCAGTACCAGACACGGAGGGGGGGGGTGGTGCCTGATGAACCCTCTCCGATGCCTAAGTCAGTATTCTTTCTAGAGAGATAAAGCTAGAGAGATGTCAGAGCAAAATAATCCAAATTGCCAAGATGATCAAATGAGTTGTGAAGGTGGGGTATTTATAGGCAACGGTGTCATTAAGGTGGCTTAATGACATCGTTAACCTTTAAACACAATTAATTAACCTTTAAGCGCGTAATTAAGACCTTAGGATTCGGAGAAGGTAGGCGGAGTGGACCGAGTGTGGGAGTCCGAAAATGGTGCCGGGGCCCTTGGGGGGAGGAGAAATCCGACCCCTAAGGGTAGGGGCACCCAACCCCTCCTAGGGAGGATGGGGTTGGCCAACCCCATCCCTCCTAGGAGAGATCGGGTTGGCCGACCCGATCTCTCCTAGGAGAGATCGGGTTGGTCCACCCGATCTCCCCTAGGAGAGATCGGGTTGGCTGACCCGATCTCTCCTAGGGGAGGTCGGGTGTGGCCACCCAACCTCACCTAGGTGAGTTTGCCTCGGCCGGACGAGCGCTCCGGCCTCGTCCGAGCCGTTGATGTGTTCGCGAAGTGTTCGGGTTGAAGTTTCGATTTATAAACGTTAATGGGACGATAAAAATACAACGGTTTGGAAGTCAACGGGTTCAAATTGGGCGTATATCCATCACATGCCCCCGAGTCAACCAATGGCCTAACCCTTGATTGACTCTATTTCAGGATGGTATGATACGCGCAATTTGAAACCGGGGTTTCTACCTTTCATATGAGTGCCAACTTACCCATGGATGCATGTCTTCGACTCTGCCCCCTGCCTTATGAGATAGAGGAGTTGTAAACGTTAGAGTAGCACGAACGTATGCCTAAGCATGCGTCCGTCTGAGGCGGGAGCAATAAATCTATCTTTGCTATCGGCGTATACTTAAAAAATGCATACTCTTACAAGGATGTAATACGAATGCAACTAAGTGACTTATGCTTCAAATTCGTGCCGGGATTCTATCTAAGTGAGTAAAAATTTAATTTTGGCTAAAATTTTTCCTAAGTATGGAATGCTCAAAAATAAAACTAACTTGATAGTTTTTCTAAGTATGGAGATATACTTAGCCATAGTTGAAAGGGATAAAAATGACGGTTTTTCCTTGGCCCTTAGATCTCATTTAAAGATAGATGGAGGGTGGTGATTAAAACCCCTTAAAAAACCCTATCATCTTTTCAAAATAGAGGAGAGTTAGAAAAATACCTCAAAGAGTCACCATAGCCACCATCTTCCCTCTTCACTCACCCTTGGAGAGCAAGAAAAATTGGAGAGCACCCCCAAGGTTAGGGCCGGCCAGAATTCCGGCGAGAGACACGAAATTCCGGCCAGCAGCTCCGGCGGGAAGAGACCACCAGCACGGGACAGAGCCGGCCGGTGGATTGGTGACGCGAGACGACGGCGTGGAGGCGGGACGGACCAGTGGCGGCGTGAAGGAGCAGCTGACGTAGGTGGAGCCTGGTCCGACGCAGGCGGTCGACGGCGACGTGACTCCCGGTGGCTGACGGACGAAAGCGACGCGGTACGAGCTTGGCCGACGGAGGGCGGCGACCAGACGAGCAGCGGCGTCGGGAGGCTTCGACGGCGAGTTTACCTCCGACGACGGCAGCGCTAGCTTCGGCCAGAACAGTCGACGGCGGGACAGGGGGGCTCCGACGTGATCTGGGGCGGACTCCGGCGGCGAAAGGACGGCTGGGAGCGACTCCGGCGACGACGGAATTGGGACTCCGGCGAGGGGCTGATTTCCGGCAACGCTCAAATTCGAATTCCGGACCCGTTTATCACATCGGGTCGGGTTTTCCGAAGGTCCGCTCTTTTCCTTTCCGTTACCGCGTAAAACGTTGATTTTTGAATCGTTGATATTTGATTGCCGATGCTTGATTGCCGAAATTTGATCGAATGTGGGTAACCGTTGATAGTTGTGGATTTGGGGAAAAATGTTTGCCGGTCGTCCGGATATAGTTTCTTGTCCGATTGGACCATCCCGGTCTTGAATTTGATGTCGTACCGCCGTTGGTGTGTTAATCTTTATTGGAGGGTATAATGGTAATTTTTTCCAAAACCCGACCTTAGGCTCGGATAAAATTATTCAACTTGGTTGTCGTGGTGTCCTTGGCTCATGTTGACTATCTTTGCTGGGTGTCTTTGGATCTGTGACTGTTGTCGTTGGTCGGGTGTTGGAATATTTCCGGTTCTTCGGAAATTTTTCTTGTCTTGATATTTGTCGTGCCGTGGCAGGTACTGTATTCCTGGTGGTGTCCGCGCACACAGACTCTACAGAGGCGTCGCATCCTCCGAAGGATGAGTGAGTTCCTTTTCTCTTCCTTTTTGGTCGCATTACTTCCTTTCCTATTGCTAGCTTAGTGTCGTGACCTTCGTTGGGGTGTTAGTCGAAATTTGATTCGTACTTTGGGATTTCCTGCTACCTTTGCTTTAGGTCTTGCTACCCTGTCGGAGAACCATCTCACTAGGTCCGATTACAATGAACATGTTACCCTAGGAGATATCTGTCCCCTAGATGAGCCTCTGTATCCTTTCTTCCCCTCCTTGGGGAATACTCGCGAGACGGTGACGGAGCCTCCTATAGGGAAGGTCGCCGTGTACCCCTCCCAGATCCGATTCGGGCTGAGGTTGCCTTACTGTGACGAGCTTATAGAGTTGAGCAGGTTCTTCAGGATTTCTCCTGTGAACCTTGCCCCCAGTGCCCTTCGTGTCTGGGTGGGCTTCCGGGTATTGTGCCATTGGTACTCCTGGAAGTACTCCCTCGTTCTATTCCGATGCTTCTACCGGTTCCAGTACCAGACGAAGGTGGGGTTTGCGAGTTTCGTAACTCGCCATCCGACCTTCAAGGATCCCCGATTTGCTGATTTCGGGTTGAGTGGGATCGAGTGGGATACCTCCCTCCGTTTCGTAGCCCGGAGTGACAATTCGGCCAGTCACTGGGCTAAGCATTACTTCTTCATTACGGATCGATACGTCACTTGGTCGGTCTTGAATGAGGATCGGTCCGATGGTTGGCCTGCTTTCAGAGAGTTCTCTTCGGTTGATTTAGAGACTATGAAGATCATTCACGAGAGCAACAGGACTCGGTCATACTGCCCCGTGTCCTTAGTGACTGAGACGGATCTTTACGAGGCCGGGATCAGTTTGACTCCTGACTCCGGGGGTTCGGTATGTCACTTGGTCTTTCCATCTTTATTTAC
The DNA here is from genome assembly GCA_036873135.1 of Clarkia xantiana subsp. parviflora. Lineage (NCBI taxonomy): Eukaryota > Viridiplantae > Streptophyta > Magnoliopsida > Myrtales > Onagraceae > Clarkia > Clarkia xantiana. The sequence goes on from JAPTYO010000022.1 coordinate 6,516,519, forward strand.
CTTCTGCTCTTCCTTTGTAGGTTGGTTTCATGGAAAAACCTATAACGTGCAGGGAGCCCCTGTTGATCTGAGCAAGAGGAAGGCTCCTTCTAGTTCCGCTCTAAAGAAATCCCCCCTGCCTGGGAAGAAGGCTGGGGCCTCTGGTATGCTTTCTCCTATTTGCTTCTTTATGGTATAACTTATGTTTTCCTTATCTTGTTTTTCTTACCTTGCTAGGGCGCTCCCCCTTGGTGACTGAGAGGGTCGTCTCCGTTGGTAGAGATTCTGGACCTTCCAAGTCCAAGCCGCGGAGATCTGATTCTGAGGCCGGGGCCTCGGCTGCTAAGAGAAAGAAGGCCGTGGATCCTGCTTCGCCTACTGCTCGTCCTCCGACCCTATCTCGTGATAAGGAGATGGTGGTCGAAGAGGTGCCTTCCCTGGCTGACAAAGGGAAGCGACCTGCTGGTGGTGGTTCCCCTGCCCCCCAGCCGAGGGCACGGTCCTCAGGTATGATCTCTACCTTGTTGCTGATTCTTCTATGTTTATATTCTCCTTTGACTTGCTTTGCTTGTGTAGGTGGGCCTCCGACTTTAAGTCGGAAGGATTTCGCACGTCTTACTAATGAAGATGTTATTGGGTCTGAGTGGACTCCTTTCGCTGGTCTGAAGGAGTTCCACCTCGATAGCACCTCCTCTTTGCGGACTCCTGAGGTTGGCGTCCGCGTACTCCGCGGCGCCATCCCCCCTGGCGATCGTGTTGCTCCGCCCAAGTCTCCTGGGGAGACTCGGCGCTTTGTTCAGGGGGTACTTTCTCGTTATGCACCTGTGAGTTGTTCCTTGCTTTCCTCTTATTACTTTCATAATGGCTATCTTTCGGTTACTCATCCCTTGTTTGAATTGTTAGGGTATGTCTGACATGGTGAACATGTCCTCGCTCGTGCTCGAGTTATCTGACGAGAGGAAGACCCTTGAGGACAGCCAGGTCTCTCTCAAGGCGGAGGTCGCCACTGCTGCTGAGAAGGCGCGATTATCTGATTTGAGGATGCAGGAGCTCCGGGACCAGGTGTCCTTGCTTGAGACCACTGTGGGCAGTTTGCGTCGGGAAGCTGAGGTTGCAGCGTCGCTCCATTCTGAGGAGTTACGGAAGTTGGAGGCTAAGTGTCGGGCGGAGGAGAGGACTGTCGCGGTGTCTGAGTACAAGGCCTCCTCTGCCTTCACTGCCGATTATAGCGCGCGTCTCACTCAGGAGATGAACCAGTTCGGTGAGTATCTGGTTGATCACATTTTCCGTATTGATCCTCAGTTCCCAGTTGGTGACCTTGGTGACTTCGGGCCATATGCCACTGGTTACATGGCTGTTCTGAGGGGTCAGGCTGCTGTTGCAGACGAGCCTGCCCCTGCCCAGGTGGATGCTACACCAGTGGAGATTGGTACCTCAGATTCCTCCTCATCATCTCTATCTGCCGGTGGTTCAGCTTCAGGGGGTGAGGGTGACTCCCCTGAAGGTTCTGACTGATGTGTTTATCTCATGCTATCCTTGTATATATAACTATACTCCTTCTCCCCTTTAATGGGTTGAGTGTCTTTTGAGATTGTGATGGTGTTTGTTGTTACTTTCCTTTGCCGCATTGTGTTGTTGACTACGTGGTTCGCTTGCCTTTACACTAGTGCTTCTCATGCTTTTGTATATATCCCTTTGGTTATGGGCTCTTCTCTTGGTGTGTTTCCTTTACTTGTCTTTCTTTCGTGTTTTCCTTCATGTCATACCTGCCATTTCATAAAGAAAAAACATTACTTGTTCTTCACATTATTTTACTTAGAAATTTCTTTCTCATGGTATCCTTCTGAGCATGGTGTGATGATCTCTTCTGATACCCCTTACACGGTATACGTTGTACTGTTAGACCAAAGATACGCTCTTGGTGGGCGTCGAAATCTGTTCACGAGACAGGCTTTCGGACGGCACTTAACGTTTCACAGGATAGGCTCCCGGAGGGCTCAGGTTAGACCAAAGATACGCTCCTGGTGGGCGTCGAACTGGTAGTTTGAAATCTACCTCAAGATACGCTCTTGGGGGCGTCGAACTGGTAGTGTTTTTTCTACCTCAAGATACGCTCTTGGGGGCGTCGAATCTGGTAGGTTGCAAATCTACCTCAAGATACGCTCCTGGGGGCGTCGAATTCGTAGTTTTTTGAAACCACTCTCAAGATACGCTCTTGGTGCGTCGAATTCGTAGTGTAATAACTACTCTCAAGATACGCTCTTGGGGGCGTCGAAGGTCGTAGTATGAACACTACTCTCAAGATACGCTCCTGGGGGCGTCGAAGTTCGTAGTTTTTGGAAACCACTCTCAAGATACGCTCTTGGGGGCGTCGAATGTTGTAGTATAAGAACTACTCTCAAGATACGCTCTTGGGGGCGTCGAAGGTCGTAGTATGAACACTACTCTCAAGATACGCTCTTGGAGGCGTCGAATGTCGTAGTATGAAAACTACTCTCAAGATACGCTCTTGGGGGCGTCGAATGTCGTAGTATAAGAACTACTCTCAAGATACGCTCTTGGGGGCGTCGAACCTGTCATTGACTTGAAGTCATATCTGTGTAAGGATAACCTCGTGATTATACCACTACATTCATTGGAAAATACTTTTGAGTAACTTCTACTCTCTTAGGAGCATTCATGTTTTTGTACACTTGGGATGCCTTGGTGCACCAAGACATCCTTTGTAGGAAATCAAAGATAGTTGTAGAGTTAGAGTAACTTCGTGAGTTCTCCTTCTCAAGGGTTGTTTTTGAAAAGCTTGTAAAGCTGAAACATGCAAAATGCTAGATATGAAACTAAGGATATGGGGTGGTCACTGTGTCTGTTGCCACGTACTCCTTGAAGTCTCCATTGTAAATTATTTCTTCCACTTCCACCTTCAACACCATGCAGTTGTTGGTTTGATGCCCCCAGGTCCCATGGTACTCACACCAACCCTGTGCATCTCTTCCTAGGAAGGCCTTGCCTTCCTCCCTGCATGTTGGTAGCTCTTGCTTGAGGTGCTTGTGGAAAATTTCTTCTATGCTGAGTGTGTGGGGTGTGAATGTGAAATTGACACTTCTTCCCAATGTGTCCATTTCTCTTCCTCTCATCGGAACTTCATCCAACTGCTCCGCTTCCTGTGCAAATGCCTTGTCCAGCCTTGCCTTGAGCTCTCTCATTGTGCTCGTCATGACCATCTCATAGAGCCCTCCATAGGTCCCGAATGAGTTTGGATGCATGTTTCTAATGAATGCCCTTACTGCTTCTCCCCTTGTGATGTCCATGTTGGCACCATAATTAAAGAATCTCTGGAAATAGCTTGATATAGACTCCCGCGGCATTTGCTTGATATCATCTATGTAGCGGAAGCCTTTTAGGATGGAGTTCCTTGTTCTGTTCCCTATTATGGTGTCTGGCTGCCAAGGTATGGATGTCACCTTCACAACCTTGCTCCTGTGTCTCCTTGTAGGCACTGTTTGAAAAAACTGCCTGCTCAGACGGAGTGTCACTCCACTCCTCCTCCTTCCTTGCCTTTGTCTCTCTCCCCTCCTTCTTCTATCCTGGTTGGCTCCTACCATGACCACAGCCACTGTGTCTGTCCCGTGTGATCCACGTCTCATTGAGTTGACGTAGCATTGCCTTGCAGTGCGTTGATCACCCAGGACCTCTCCAACCCCGTTCTCCGTGATGTACTTCAGCTTCTGGTGAACAGTGGATGGCACTATTTCATATGGGTTTATGGTTGTCCTTCCTAGGATCCCATTGTAGGCTCCCAGGCTTTCAACCACCAAGAAATTGACATTTACCTTCAGCTGGGTCCATCCTTGGCCCATGGTTACTGGTAGGGTTATCATTCCCAGGGGGTAACTTGTTGCCCCTGAGAAGCCAACTAGAGGGAAGTTGACCGGTTTGATGTCTGCTTTGGTTTTCCCTATCTCCTCTAACACTCTCAAGCTTAGGAGGTCAGCTGAGCTGCCCCCATCCACCAAAATTCTCTTTACATCAAAATTGTCAATATATAAAGTAATAACTAGAGCATCGTCATGTGGAAAGACGATGTGGCTTTTGTCCTTCTCCGAGAACTCGATCTTCACTTCTTCCCCTTCTCTTGGCCTTTTTCTCCACCTTGGCACTGAGCTTAGCTTGGATGCATAGACCTCTCTTGCATTAGCAGTTGGGCCACCCGATGCTACTCCTCCATGTATCATATTTATGACTCCTTTTTTGTTGGGTGGAGGGTTGTAGTCTATCTTTCCCTTGCCCTTGTCTTTCTGTGATGGCCCTAGTTGCATACTGTTGCCCCCATGGTCTATGAATTGCTTCAGTTCTCCCCTCTGGACGATGTTGTTTATGCTTAGCTTTAGGCTAAAGCATTCATTTGTGTCGTGACCATAAGCCTCATGGTTGTCACACCATCTATCCTTGTGATTTCCCACCATTGGGGCTCTCCACCTTGCAGGGGGTGACCAAAGCTTTTGGTTCCGCATCTCTCTAAGTACGGTGGCTGGAGTGGCGTTCAATGGGATGAACTTAATGACATTTATTTCTCTAGCCTTTAAGGGTTCACCCATTTGGTTTCTTTGCTGTGGCGGACGCCATTCCTGCTGCCTTGCATGCTGCGGTGCCTGGGTGGCTTGCCTTTGTTTGGCTTTTGATTATCCTCCTTGGCTGCCTGGATTTTGGCCTTCTTGCTTGCCCTGTGCCTTTCAAGGTCGATATGCGTTTTAACTCTTCCTGCAAGCTCCTCCAAGGTGCTTGCTGGCTTTTTGGCCATCTTTTCAGCCAATGTTGACCCAAAGCGACCTAAGTTTCTGATGAAGGCTCGTATAATCTCCCCTTCGGTGATGTCTCCCTGGATGTCTGCAATATTCTGATTGAACCTAGTATAGTAGCTGGCCAGGGATTCATCGTATTCTTGTTTCACATCATCAATGGAGCCTGTTCCCTTGAGGAGTTTCCTCTCCCCTAGGTATCTCTACAGAAACTTAGCTTTTAGCTGCTCCCATGAGTGGATGCTTTCAGAGGGTAGACTGAAGAACCAATGTGAGGCCACCCCTGATAGGGTGTTTGGGAACAAGAGTGCCTTGTACCTTTCATCAGTGGTCCTCCCAAATAGGGAGGCCTCATGCTGTTGGATATGCTCTAGGGGGTCTCCCTTCCCATTGTACTTTGCAATTTGCACTGTGTGCAGGGAGTCTGGTACCCTGTTCATCTCCAGTTCCCTTGTGAAAGGGTGGTTTGTCTTGTCACTTAGACAATGCAGGCTGGGTTTCTTTGACTCATTCAATTTCCGGGTTATCATGGCTTCTATCTCCTCCGGGGTGATCATCACCTGCGCCGGAGTATAATCCCTCTGATACCCATTGTAGTTGTAGACTGGGCTTACTGGGTTCCCTTGTCCATGCTGGTATGGACTGTAGGTGTACCCTTGGTACGCCTGCTGGGGTGCTTCATAGAAGCCTTGCCTCCTTGGAGGTCTTGCTTGTCTTTCCTCCCCCAGCGGGGTGTAAGCCCTGTTGCTCTGCTGTTGTCTAGGAGGCACGAATTGTTGCCTTCCCTCCGGGGGTGGCTCCTGGTAATATCTTCTTTGTTCCTCTCGCTGCTCTGCTCGAGGGTGCGAGTAGTGCTCTTCTGTTGGGATCTGCTCCTCTTCATGAGCTTCAGTGTAAGTCCCTTGGGTGTATGCCGGCCTTGCATACGCTGTGTGGGCGCGGTTGCCATCTCTCTGTGCCGGCATCCCATACGGGTATCTTTGGGGTTGCTCTTCATAAAAATATCCCTCAGGGGGTGCCGTGTTGTGGGAAGGCACTCCCTGTTGTTCTCTTTCTCTCTGTGGCCTTCTTGCCCGGGGGGTGGAGGCTGTGGAGGACTCAGCCCCAGCTGGGCGTGAAGGTCCTCCCTCCTGGTTGTTCTTTTGTTGAGGAGGCTGTGGTATTTCTTGGGGCTCTGGATGCATTGGTTGCTTCCCAGGGTTAGGCTGCCTCCCTGGGGGTATGGGTTCTCTTCTCCGCCCATTGCCCCCGGGTGGGCGTTGGTGCCTAGACACCCTACTGTTCGTCATAGCTCGTGTAATAGCCAGGCTTTCTGTCCGAAGCCTACAGACGGCGCCAAGTGTTAGGTTATGAGATCTAGGTCAACGGGTGGTCGGCTTTGATCTCGCTCCTTACTGGGGATGTGTGTGATCCGGTATTCCTGAGTTGCCTTGTCTTAGCCTATGTCCTTCCTTCCTCTCTCCTTCTATCCTGCAGAAGGGGCAGTACCAGACACGGAGGGGGGGGGGGGTGGTGCCTGATGAACCCTCTCCGATGCCTAAGTCAGTATTCTTTCTAGAGAGATAAAGCTAGAGAGATGTCAGAGCAAAATAATCCAAATTGCCAAGATGATCAAATGAGTTGTGAAGGTGGGGTATTTATAGGCAACGGTGTCATTAAGGTGGCTTAATGACATCGTTAACCTTTAAACACAATTAATTAACCTTTAAGCGCGTAATTAAGACCTTAGGATTCGGAGAAGGTAGGCGGAGTGGACCGAGTGTGGGAGTCCGAAAATGGTGCCGGGGCCCTTGGGGGGAGGAGAAATCCGACCCCTAAGGGTAGGGGTTGGGTGAGGGCACCCAACCCCTCCTAGGGAGGATGGGGTTGGCCAACCCCATCCCTCCTAGGAGAGATCGGGTCAGCCAACCCGATCTCTCCTAGGGGAGATCGGGTCAGCCAACCCGATCTCTCCTAGGAGGGATGGGGTTGGCCAACCCCATCCTCCCTAGGAGGGGTTGGGTGCCCTCACCCAACCCCTACCCTTAGGGGTCGGATTTCTCCTCCCCCCAAGGGCCCCGGCACCATTTTCGGACTCCCACACTCGGTCCACTCCGCCTACCTTCTCCGAATCCTAAGGTCTTAATTACGCGCTTAAAGGTTAATTAATTGTGTTTAAAGGTTAACGATGTCATTAAGCCACCTTAATGACACCGTTGCCTATAAATACCCCACCTTCACAACTCATTTGATCATCTTGGCAATTTGGATTATTTTGCTCTGACATCTCTCTAGCTTTATCTCTCTAGAAAGAATACTGACTTAGGCATCGGAGAGGGTTCATCAGGCACCACCCCCCCCCCCCTCCGTGTCTGGTACTGCCCCTTCTGCAGGATAGAAGGAGAGAGGAAGGAAGGACATAGGCTAAGACAAGGCAACTCAGGAATACCGGATCACACACATCCCCAGTAAGGAGCGAGATCAAAGCCGACCACCCGTTGACCTAGATCTCATAACCTAACACAACTGATATGGCAACAAACGCAGCCCTTCAGAGGGTAAAAGAACCTCCCTCAAGACCGACATCACTAACAGAGGACCTGCACACCAAGCGATACCGGACAGGACTCACAATAAATTTGAAACACACACAACTCCATAAACAAACAAAGATGACCGCATGACCGGTGCAGAGATTTCTAAGTGGTAAAGGCTGGATGAAACCAGTCTACCGAATCGCCCCTGCCTGTGGAACATCCGGAAGGACTAGCGCACGTCGGGGGTGTCAAAGAAATACTTTGCTTCTCCATAAGGATAAGGAAATGAGATATGACCGCGATCGCAGTCGTATCGTGGGTACCCCGAAGGGTAAATATCATGCGGTGGTTTGCTCGGTGAACGGACCATTTGTTCTGACGAACTATGTGTTCAACTGGAAAGGGTAGATGGGGGAGTGTAGTGGTTTGTACCGCCAAAATATAATCGAGTTTGAGCTTAAAGAGGTGGACAGCATCCACGACGACGCGTAGAGAGACGAGGACGACCGGCGATGGGGGAGGAGGTCGTCCAAGGCGGAGAGAGGCGGCGCGTACGGTGAACGCATGGGTGGTGCGTGTGTGGCGCTTGTTAGCGCGTGAGCGCATGGAAGGTTGACGGTTGCGCGTTAATACGTGTGAAAGCGCGTGCGGAGGAGTGTGGGGTTGCTTCTCCAATAATCTGCTTATCCATGGGTGTTGGATATACGCCTAAGCTATTATAAATTGGACCTCGATAATTGGGCCGTGACCGACTATAATTCGAAACTTGGAAAACGGACAGCCGGGGCCCATCATTTAGGCCCAAGAGCGACACGGGTGGCGAAGCCCACCCAGAAGGCCCCGAGGGGAAAAAAATCCCTCGGTGGAGACCCGAGCGAGGGCCATCCTGCTCGAGTTACTCGAGCGAGGGCCATCCCGCTCGGGTAACCGGAGTAGGGTCCCCTCGCTAGGGTAACCCGAGTGGGACCTCGGAGATACCCATCCGGGTATCCCCCCCTCCGTCCGGACGAGTTCCCTCGTCCGGACCCCTACCCCGGACGATATTTCGCCCGAGGCTCACCCTTGGTGGCCATTCACATACGCTTAAACACACTGTGCTCATCTATGGTCGAACCGATGTCAAGTGCACCATATATACGGTCAAGGCCAACTTATATTACGAACCTGCCACAACCGGACCAGGAAACCACTAGAACCAGGGCGGTCCGATAGGAACTCTATAAATAGAAGCCTCATCTCCTCATTTAAGAACAATCTGGCTATCTCTCACTCATTTAAGCATCAGAAAGAGCACACCGAGCACCCCACCCTTTGGTCTCGGTATTGCCCCTTTTGCAGGTATCACGAGGAGAAGGAAGGGCGGAGGTCCCAAGCAACTCAGGACACCGTGAGCAAATAGTGGGCTCACCGGGAACCCCCTCCCCGGTGCCCGTCTACAGGTATACACGAAGAAGAAGCCTACGGGGCGGCCATATGAGAAGAAGAAGCCCACGAAGCGGGAATATTACAAGGAGAAGCCCATAAAGAAGGAGAAAGGAGAAGCCCACGAAGGAAACTCGTGTGCAAACACTGGCGCCGTCTGCGGATTCGAGCAAAAAAACACGTGGCCTACTACATGTGCTCGATGGAAATAAATAGAGCAAGGGGGCGACATAATAAGGTACCTATCTCGGGTCTCCAGGAGCCTAGCATCTGGCAACAACCAAAGGATCCTAAGCAACCGTCGTCCAATGGAGAACAACACTCCTTGGATAACACTCAATCAAGTTCCAAGATACCACGGTCGGTAGTCAATCAACAACTACCTCCCTTACCCCTAATAAAAGACAAGCCCCTAGTGGGGGCAACAATTAAATACCCAGAAAAAGAGCAGAAGGCCAAAGAAGTGGCTACAACAAAATGCACCCATGGAAGCTCTTCCAGAGTATACCAATAGGGGACAAGATGAAGAGGGAGAAGAACAACAACCTCTCCACAAGGATGAGCACCATCCTCACATCCCTTCATGAATGCACCTAGAGTAGCTCTTCCAGAGCACATCAATAGGAGGCAACTGGATGTGACAATTTAAAAGCAGCCACTCGGTGAAGAATATGGCAACACTAGGGGGAGAGATGATCAATAACTCCATCCCCAGAAAAATATGGCATTAGTAAGAGCTACCACATACACTGGGGGGTAAGCATCGCCAATGATAGCAAGGAGGGTGCATGCATACACCTCCCCCCTCTATGAGCAAAAGGATAACCCCAAACAAGGAGGGCTACTACAACCAGCAGGGCCTACATCGCCTACCTTGAGAAAGTGCCATTCAAGGGATTCCAATACGATATGCATATCCACGGAGAACCATACAGAGTTCCATCATATAGAATCCCATCCTACAATATATCTATGTACAGAAGTTACACCCACCAGACGCCAGCTCGTCCAAAGGACGGGACAACACGATGTGAAAGCAGGGAATACCACTCCAACCCAGCCTGCAAGGCAAACACCTCCCTCTCCCCTTTCCCAGGACAATACTCATTTTTGAGACAAAAGCCGCTTCTACATCCAAGGAGGGGTAGCAACTAGGGGATCATCAATAACTCCAACGTTAAAGGGATATTGGATTTGCAAAAAAAAAAATTCTACACCCAAGGGTGCTAACAACACAGGGTTGGGGGCGCCACGCCAAACCAACACCTACTAAGTGTAAAGGGAAGAAACAGTAATAGAGATCAAAATTGAATCCTCCATCCACCCCCACCTACCTCGCCGATTCTGGAAGGTGCATACAAGAAAAGCATGCTCAAAGAGCACAAAAGAGTATGGAGACAGAGCAACTTGGGGGCACCAAATGAACAAGTGCTCCGCACCCAACCGAGAAATAAGATGATAAGCCTTAACATGCTAAACAAGAACAAACGGTGCAACTACCAAGCAACTAGGGGGCACCATGAGAACTAGTGCTTGATAGTCCACCGGGAAATAGAAGGCCACCCGAATACGTGACATCACTCCTTCCAATTGAAACCACAAATGAAGGATACAACATAAACCCACTACAAAGACTAGCTCCTGTGTGAGAGGCAACAGTGACCGCCCTCATAAGGCGACGTCCACAACTTATACCGACTGGAAGATGCGGAAGGGCAGATATCAACTAACACTTTCAGTGGAGAACATTTGAAGAAGTTCTACACCCGAAGGCAATATCCACTTCCATTACATAATTTTTTATTACCAAAAGGAGATCTACGGACAACACTTAAACTTTCCTTTCTGTAAGAAATGACAATAGCACTAAATGAGTCAAATGCTTTTCAGGACACAAGGGAAAGAAGAAAGACACCGTCACTCACAAAAGAGGAGGCATCATCTACAACGCATCCAATCCAAGCAGGTAACGTCTTGCCATAACGCCAAATCTTGGAGCTCCAAGCGGCGGAAAAACACATTTGCAAGTAGCACCTCGCCAAAACGCTATCTCGAAGCATTGAGTAAGCGGAAAAAAAAGTATCAAATCACGCAAGTAACGTCTAGCCTTAACACTACCACGAGGAATCGGGTAAGTGGTTAAAATGCTTCAAACTAACAAGTAGCTTCTTGTTCACAACGCTATCCCGATGTATCAGATATGCGGTCACAAAACGTGTCAACACAATGCAAGTAGCGTCTTGCCAACAACACTATGTCGAGGCATCGACTAGTGGACGAACACCCTTTAAACAGGAAATGGGAAGATCCAAAAAGACAACTCTGAAATATGATAAGGCGATCGACAACCCTTACATATGGAAAGAGGAAGATCTATAAGGACAACCCTTACAACCGAAAAGGGACATAAGACCCATAGGGCCACCCTTCCTACCGAAAAGGGGAAGATCCAATAAGACAACTCTGAAATATGATAAGGCGATCGACAACCCTTACATATGGAAAGAGGAAGATTTATAAAGACAACCCTTACAACCGAAAAGGGACATAAGAGCCATATGGCCACCCTTTCAACCGAAAAGGGACATAAGACCCATAGGGCCACACTTTCAACATGATATGAGAAATAAGTCCCCCAATCAAAGGGCAACTCATCAAACAAGATATGGAATGTAAGTAGTTCAACATGTGACTATCATGTCCATATATCAAAGGAGGGCACCATCCCCTATACTTCATCAAATGGCTATCATGCCCATATATCAAAGGAGGGTACCATCCCCCCTATATATCAACAACGACTATCATGTCCATGTATATCAAAGGAGGATAAAACCACCATTATACTTCAACAGATGGCTATCATATCCATTTATCAAAGAAGGATACCATCCCCCTATACATCATCAAATGGCTATCATGTCCATATATCAAAGGAGGGCACCATCCCCCTATACTTCATCAAATGGCTATCAAGCCCATATATCAAAGGAGGGTACCATCCCCCCCTATATATCAACAATTGCTATCGTGTCTATGTATATCAAAGGAGGATAAAACACCCATCATAATTCGACAGATGGCTATCATGTCCATTTATCAAAGAAGGATACCATCCCCCCTATACATCATCAAATGTCTATCATGTCCATATATCAAAGGAGGGCACCAACCCATATACTTCATCAAATGGCTATCATGCCCATATATCAAATGAGGGTACCATCCCCCCTATATAACAACAATGACTATCATGTCCATGTATATCAAAGTAGGAAACCATACCCTTATATCACAAAGGCTTGTACCCTAGATCCAACAATACTCGGGTTAGCCAAGCATGGGGCTCCATCACCATGAATACATCCTCCTAATTCCACAAAGTCCAACAACCACAAGTTTGGTGGTCGAAGGGACAAACGAAGGAGATAGCCTCCACCAAGATTTCAAACAACTATCAATAGCCTAATCAGACGCCTATCCGTCCATCATAGAGTCAAGCAAAAGTTAGGGCTATTGCTTAACTCTGGGGGCAAAGCGGGATACACGCCCAATTAAGCAACAGACATCCTCCAGCCCACCTCAAAAGCAAGTAAGGAAACTTCAAGGAAGTAGCAATCAAACACAAGGAGACCGTCAACCATAGCAAACCAGGGGGATGAAGGACATAGCAAAAGTACTCCATGAGGAAGAGCAAAAACACGTCAGGTACAATTAATCCTGCCACGACGCACTATGCTAAGCCATCAACGCCAACCTACCCAGGAGTACGTCCCAAAGTGCACAAAGACCTAATGCTTATTACAGGGGCAAAGACATATGCATTGATGATACTACTTGCTATAGGAAGGACTATGGTGGATAAACAAACATCACAAGAACCCCTAAGGGGGAGATGAGAAAAACCATCCCAACACTACCCAAGGTAGTAGGGGGAGGAACCAAACATCTACAACAAGCTATGTATCAAACAACGGTACGTCAGCAAAAAACAGCGGTACGTCAGGAAAAAACAACGGTCCGTCAGGAAAAACAGCGGCGCGTCAGGAAAAAATAGCGGTCCGTCAGAAAAAAAAATAGCGGTCCGTCAGAAAAAAACAGCGGCCCGTCATGACACCTTTTAAATCCATTAAGACCAACCTACCCAAGGATATTACTTGTCAAAGGGGGGACTATAATGGATAAAGCATGGAAAATACTCCTACGAGGAGGGCCAAATAAAATCATCTCAATACTACCTAAGGTAATGAAAGGTGGAACCAAATATCCTCCATGAGAGCATATATCACCTATACAAACAAGGTGACCTAGGCATGGCACTAAGGCACCCAAACATCATCTACATACAACAACGTGTCCACTACGGGGGCACGCATATATGAGCCACCAAGCGTAGCCAATACGAGGAGTATCCTTCTACGTACAACAACGTGTCCACTACGGGGGCACGCATACATGGGCTACCAAGCGTAGTCACCCCCCCCCCCCCCCCCCCCCCGCGTCCAAAACGCCAAACACATCCACTGTAAGGGATAACTATATATATACAATCTCATACATGCAGGTTTCGCAATTAACGCAAGGGCTAACCCCCCCAGCGTCTGAAGCATGCCCATTACGGGGGCAACCATATACATACCGCTCTATATGCTCAAGTCACAGAGCATGAGTAACAAAAGGGCCGAGTCCCCACTTGTGGAGGTGCAAATACCGCGGAGGTAGCCTCAGCACTGAGCCACAAAGGCAAAATCACCGTCTGGGAATCCCATTAACCTACACAAAGGGAGTAACGCTCCAACATATATGAAGGGAACAACCTTCTACATATATTTATAAAAACTCTTTTATACGAAGGGTAAGAGGAAGAATTTTAACCACTCTCACCTCCATATATATAGAGTGAATTGCAAGGATAAGGTTAAAAGACCATGCCTCCGACAAACAGGGAGAAAAATGACATGCCCATTGAAGGCCAAAGCTAGAAGATTATATTCGCACTCTCGCAAACGGAGCACAACACCGCTTCCAAAGTGCCCTACCGGCTCAAAGAGCCTAAAAAGGAGGTTCCGCCGAAAAGAATACAGTCCTAAGGCTAAGTAAAACGAGACCAAGGCTCGTGCCACTTTTACCCTTATCCAATATCTATACATAGCATAAATTTGTTTAAATCAGCAAAAGCATTTTTGTCTATCCTGCTTCCTTGAACAGGGGGCAAGGAAAATTACAACGTTCTTCGAGCACTCAATGAAGGTCGAGATCTTCTTAAAGCTCTTTTAAACACAGGGCAAGGAAAATCGGCACGTTCCTTGAGCACTCAATAAAAGCCGGGATCCTCATAAAGGTACATTTTGCAACTCGCCTGGGTGATACTCCTAAAAAATAGAGTCAAGTAAAGGTTAAACCATTGCTTGTCTCAGGGGCAAATGTTGGATATACGCCCAAGCTATTATAAATTGGACCATGATAATTGGGCCGCGGCCGACTATAATTCGAAACTTAGAAAACGGACACATGAGGCCCATCATTTAGGCCCAAGAGCGACACGGGTGGCGAAGCCCACACAGAAGGCACCGAGGTAAAAATTCGCTCGGGGGAGACTCGAGCGAGGTAACCTTGCTTGGGTTATCCGAGCGAGCGCCATCCCGCTCGGGTTACCCGAGCGAGGGCCATCAAGCTCGGGTAACCCGAGCAGGGTCCTCCCCTCGCTAGGGTAACCCGAGTGGGACCTCGGGGATACCCATCCATGTATCCCCCATCCGTCCGGACGAGTTCCCTCGTCCGGATCCCTACTCTCGTACGATATTTCGCCCGGGACTCGCCCTTGGTGGCCATTACCACACACTTAAACATATTGTGCTCAACTACGGTAGAATATTACGAACCTGACACAACCGGACCAGGAAACCACCGAAACCGGGGCGGTCCGATAGGAACTCTATAAATAGAGGCCTCCTCTCCTCATTTAGGAACAATCTGGATATCTCTCACTCAAGCTCTGCCTTCTCTCTACTTTATCTGTCTAAAAGGCCTATACTTATTTAAGCATCGAAAGGACACACCGAGCACCACCCCCCCCCCCTTTTGGTCTCGGTATTGCCCCTTTTGCAGGTATCACGAGGCAAAGGAAGGGCGGAGGTCCCAAGCAAGAAGGCACTCAGGACACCGTGAGCAAATAGTGGGCTCACCGGGAACCCTCTCCCTGGTGCCCGTCTACAGGTATACGAGAAGAAGAAGCCCACGGGGCGAGCATATGAGAAGAAGAAGCCCACGGAGCGGAAATATTACAAGGAGAAGCCCATAAATAAGGAGAGAACGGAAGGAGAAGCCCACGAAGGAAACTCGTGTGCAAACACTGGTACCCCGAAGAGTAAATATCATGCGCTGGTTTGTTCGGTGAATGGAGCGTTTGTTCTGACGAACTATGGGTTCAACTGGAAGGGATAGATGGGGGAGGGTAGTGGGTTGTACTGCCAAAATACAATTGAGTTTGAGCTTAAAAAAGTGGACAGCATCCACGACGTCGCGTGGAGAGACGAGGACGACCGGCGATGGGGGAGGAGGTCGTCCAAGGCAGAGAGAGGCAGCGCGTACGGTTGACGCGTGATGGTGATGGTGGCGCGTGGGTGGCGCGTTAGCGCATGGAAGGCGGACAGTTGTGCGTCGATGCGTGTGGAAGCGCCTGCGGAGGAGCGTGGGGAGGTGCGCGGAAGCACATAAGGGTTTGTGACGGTGCGATGAAGCGTGTAGTGAGCTCGTGACCGGTGCGTAGATGGCGCGTCTGTAGGGGCAAAGGGCTTGGATGTTCGTGGGATGGGTGGAAAGGCCCGGTTGGGGTTTGGTGAGGATGGGTGCGTTGCTTGTGGTGAGGAGGTATCGGGGGTTCTTGTGCGGGCTTGGGAGAGGTGGTGGTGTGCACACTTCCGATGGGTTGCCCTTGTCTCGAAGGCATTGCTGTGTCGATGTTGTGGCGGCGTGGAAGAAGAGGAGGTAGAGGGCTCCCCGGTTTAAGAAGACGACGGCGGAAGGTAAAGCAAGGCCATCTGTGGTGGGAAGGCTTCTGGCAGTAACTTCCTTCCCCGGGGGGGGGGGGGGGGGGGGGGGGGGGGGGGGGAGCAGTTGAGAGCATCCAAATAGTGTTATCTATTTCCCCTTGTATAACTTAGAGATGGTAATTTGTCAAAAAATTGCACACCAAATTTCGATGTAAATTTTTATACACCCAATTCCGGTGTGTAATTGGTGTGGATTTGAAACGGTGTGTAATTAAAGTGAGATTCCACACCAATGCTCATTTCCGTGCGTAGTCGGTGTGAAATGTCAACATAGGATATGAAATTTTGACTAAAAACATTCGTGTTTTATACTATATGTTACGTCTAGTTACACATATTTATATTCAAATGTGCATTTTAGTATTGCATTTGTAGTTCCAAATAAGTGACAATTAGTAACTACCTATTTAAACAGTATTTAGAACCATTAAGTTATATTTTTTATTTTAAAAAGTGACATTTTGTAAGTACTGTTTAAACTCTATTTATAACATTTAGTTTTGCATGTGTTGTAACCAAAAAGTGACATTTAGTAATTACCATTTAATCTTTTATTTAACATCTACTATTGTATTTGTGGGTTCAAAAAAATTTATATTGAGTAACTACCATTTAAATTATATTTCTGAAATTTAGTATTGCATTTATAGTTTAAATTTTTTTTGACAAAAAACGAAAAGTAATCAGTGTGTAGTACTTCTGATATGTGCCCGAATATCGATAGAAATAGGAACACAAGAATGTATGGAAATATGGAAGATAACTTCCTAATCAACCGTAATCTCTTTGGGAGATTAAGATTAATTGTTGGAAGTTTGTTTCCTCTCATAAATAATAACCTATATATAGAGAGAGAGAGAGATTACTAGATCCGTAAGGCCATTATATTCTACTAAGACTCCTAAAGATATAATGTAAATATATTATTTATCCTACTACTATTATACCTAAGTAAAGATATACATATAGTTGTATCCTAGCTGTCAGACCTAAATCTAACATAAGACGATTATAGGTTTTGAAAACATGATTTTTTAAAAAGAGTCGCCACTAGCTAATTACGGTTAACTAGAAATCTAAATTACCTACGTAAATAATGAATTAAAAACCTAAGTAAATTAATTGGTCAGCGATAAAAAATTTGAATTCGGGGTTCTGTTACGAATTTTTTTTTCTTTTAATTACGCACTTTCGGTACTTAATTAACCTAAGAATTCAAACATGCGTCACAACGAAATAATCTAATGATATAAAAAAATTAAACTAATTTTCACGCGCGAATTATTATTAATGACAAACTTAAACTTAAAAATACCTATTTAGCGTCTAAAAACCCTAATTAAGATAAAATGTAAACAAAACGAAACATGCTTAAAATCATGATACAATTTAATAATTACATATTATACACATATTCATAAAACATGCTATCTAACTAGATTTACATTTTAATTATCTAAGCAACATGATATAATAATAATAGTAATAATAATAATAGTAAGAAAATAAAAATAACAGAAAAAATAATTAACCAATTAAAAAAACAAAACAAAAAAAAATACGTGAATAGCAGCAACCTCCGGGAAGAGAGGACCAGCAGAGGCGGACTCCGGCGACCTTGCAGAAGCGGTGACCACGGCGCAACGACACGCAGGCGATGTGGCGGCAGCGGCAGGGACGGACGGCACCAGCGCAGTGGGCAGAGGCTCCGGCATTGAGGGCAGCAGCAGATCACAGCAGGAAAACGAGCTCCGGCGAATTAGTCGGCTTGCACCAGCGGTCGACATGGAACGCCGGTCGGAGCTTGCGGGACGAGCAGCGGATGGAGCGGCGCGATTCCGAGGGGTCGGTGACCATGGGACTTCCGGCGTCCACCGGCAGAATCCGAGCGAAGGAAGGCCGGAAAGCTTCAAGCAGCGGAGGACATGCCACGGAGGAAGGTGGCTCGGCCGGACTGCAGCAACGGAACTCTGGCAGGGCGGACTCCGGCAACGGCAGGCGAGCTTGGCGGTAGCAGCGGGGCTGGAAGCTGGGTGAGGCCGGCGCCGATGTCCTTGCAGTAGGAAGACCCGACAGAGATAGGGAGCAGAGAATTATTGGAAAAAAAATTGCTTTTTGGCACGTAGATCGATAAAACACATTTTTTATTAAATTATCTCACCTCTCAGTATTGGAATCCCCCTTATTACATGTAAACTTAGCCTATATTTATACTAGTATAACTATGGGTTTTAGCACTAGTTTAGGAAATGAAAAATCCGACTAATTAACCTAATTAATGCTAATATTCCGAAAATATATTGTGAACATTCACTAAATCTGTCATAAATACTCGCAATATATATTTGGAATATTTTACAGTAAATATAGATATACTATCCTAATTTAAACTAACTCTGTTTAGCAACCTGTGGCCTTCCATATCCAGATACTTTCTTTTTAAACGCGTTACACATAACATTTTTGAACGTGTTATATACGTGTCGCGCGTACCAAAATTAGGTGTTTACAACTTGCCCTTCTTTGGACGGACTCTCGTAGAATGCGTTCGAGGGAGTTTGTCCAAAGACGAGGAAACATTACTTTTGGTTAGGTAGTATGTCTTCTTCCGGGTCTTCAAGTCTCCAAGGTAGCCTTTGGCTTTATTGACGGACATCACTAAATAAAAACCTCCATTGATAGCGCGGAACGTAGAGCCTCTAACGACGGTGTGGTAAATAAAATCCTCAAGTGGCGGTGCGGTAACGAAAAACCTCCAGTGGCATGTGGTAAAGAAAAGTCTCTAGTGGCGAGCGGTAACAAAAAACCTCTAGTGGCGTGCGGTAACGAAAAGCCTCCAGTGGCGTCCGGTAACGAAAAGCTTCCAGTGGCGTGCGCTAACGAAAAGCCTCCAGTGGGGTGTGTCAGACCTAAAATCTGACCTATGGCGAAATACGTTTTAAAAACGTGCAATTTTGAAAAGAGCCGCCAGTAGTTAATTATTAGGCTAACTAGAATCCTAAATTACCTAAGCGAATAATGAATTAAACACCTAGGTATAAAATCGGTCTACGATCATAAATTCAAGTTCGTGGTTTCTATTACGAAATAAAAAACATGGTAATAATTTCGCCATTTCGATACTCTATTCACCTAATTTACCACATTTTAGAATTACTTTACATATTTAAGAAAAAAACATTTATATTAAGTATTATCAACAAATTATATATGTACAAAAAAAAAAATATTACGTGCAAGTAGCATAGCTATTATAAAATAATATATATACAACTTGAAAGAATAAGAGAAATATTATAAATAATAACTAGATAATTAGTGAATTATAGGGATTTTGTTCACATGACCTGAGCAAAAGAAAGCTTACATGCGTCTCTCACCTCAGTTCTTCCATTTATTGCCTTCACTCCCTTTGTAGAGAAGGAGACGGCCTTCTTGTTCATGACGGGGGGGGGGGGCCTTAAACGAGCAATTTGATGAAGCCACGGCCTGGCGGTGGGAATCTTCTTGGAGAAGACGGAGCAAACTGACCTAGTGACATGGGGAGCCGATGGTCGGGACTGGACGGCAGCGACGGGCGAAGATCGAGTGAGACCTGTGGCTATGAAGGTTTTATCAGATTGTGGTGGTCGGGCTTGGAAGGAGCAGCCAGTGTGGATTTCCTGGAAGTGTCGTTCAAATCGCTGTCGTGGAGCCGATGAAGGTGGAAGACGATCAGAAAGGATGATAAGAGGTCGTCGTGGAGGAGAAGCCCGTTACTGGTGATGGATCAGGCTGGAGGAATTGCAGCAATCAACGAATCTTGTTTGGATGGAACACGGTTGGGACACGACAGAGGTGCTGAGCGGATCGAAGAAACTGAGGGAGATGGTCGGGATCGATTGGACGGAGGCCGTAGGCGCGGGTGGCTGGAAAAAGGTGCGGTCGCTGGTTGGAGTCGAGAACATGAGGGACAAGAGGAACGCTGATGGATGCTCCGGTTCTCAAATCAATCGCCATTGCTGCAGCTGAGTGGAAGTCCTCCAAGTTGACGCCACTACTGTATGTAGAATGCTAGCATCCCCGAATCTCAATATCTCATGCTATGCCTTAATGAACAACAAACTATATATATATATATATATATGTATATATTCAAGACAAACTCAAGATCTATACATGAGTGATTACTAGCTATGAGGACGATCAGTTAGTTAACTTCACTTTAGGTATAATATTCTATTTCTGTAATGGAGGAACGAACAAGAATAATAAAATTAAAATATAAATCAACAGAGAATCTGGATATGAAGCTTTTATGATGATCAGATACTAAACTAAAGCCACGAATACGATGATGCATGCTCTAACAGGAAAACTAAACAATGATAGTAATAATATGATATAACAACACAAATAAAATTAACTAATAACCAGAAGTCTTTACTGCTTTATTGATAATCTTTTTCCCCCTTTACATCGAACAGACTAGGCTATTTATATAGTGCCTAGGGTTTTACTCTAATTAAGCAACCAGTATTGCTGATTTATTTTGCTAATAAATGCTAAATATTCATAAATTTAATACTAAATATTCAACAAATATTTTCTGCAATAAATACAAATAACTATCCTAATATTGCACTAAGCATTCTTGGAAGCTTCCTGACTTGCCGTATTTAGACACTTCCTCATTTAGTGCGCCGCGTGTCGCGCGTGGTCCAAAATTAGGTGTTTACAGTTTGCCCCTCTTTGGACGGATTCTCGTAGAACACGTTCGAGAGAGTTTGTCCAAAGACAATAAAACACCGAATTTTGGATGAGAAGCGTTTCTTCATCTGAGTCTTGAAATCTTCATGGTAGTTCATGTGCTTATTCTGATTGTGACTTTCGGAAATCTGGAAAACTACAGGTCCCGATCATCATTGGTGACTTGCGGAGGCTGAACACCAAAGGCTCCATTCATCGTTGGGGGTGACTCTTTGAAGGCTGGGAAACTACAGACACTGATTGTCGGTTGTGAGTCGCGAAGGCTGAAAACCAAAGGCTTCGTTTATCGGGTTGTGACTCTCAGAAAGCTTGAAAACTTCAGGTCCTGATTGTCGGTTGTGACTCGTGAAGGCTGAACACCTAAGGCTCTGTTTGTCGGATTGCGACTCTCAGAAAGCTGGAAAACTACAGGTCCTGATTGTGACTCGCGAAGGCTGAACATCAAAGGCTCCATTCGTCGGGTTGTGACTCTCAGAAAGCTGGAAAACTTTAGGTCCTGATTGTCGGTTGTGACTCGTGAAGGCTGAACATCAAAGGCTCCGTTCGTCGGGTTGTGACTCTCAGAAAGCTAGAAAACTTCAGGTCCTGATTGTCGGTTGTACCTCGCGAAGGCTGAACATCAAAGGCTCCGTTCGTCGGGTTGTGACTCTCAGAAAGCTGGAAAACTTCATGTCCTGATTGTCGGTTGTGACTTGTAGGAATAGACTGTAACAGTCCTACTCATCTTTGAATGGTTACTTGCGAGAGCAGACTGTAACCGTCCCGTTTGTTGTGAAGTTGACTTGGAAGACGCTGCGTCGTAGAAAATACACCTGTGCATGAATGTTTGCCCCTAATATTTGCCTAAGCTGCGCATGATGCGACAACCTAGCGGGATCTTTTTTTTTGTTATTGAATTTCTCTCTTATTCTCTCCTTTTTCCACAGTCGATTGAGAGACTGTCGACCGTGCCCCTCTATTTCCCTAATTTTTGCATGGACTGCCTCTTGAGGTTTTCTGTCCATCGGGATTTTATTTCCTCTATTTTTTCCATGATTGCAAATTCTGAATTTGCAATCATGCCTCTCATTTCATGATTTTGCCGAGGCCACCCTTTCGGGTTTCCAACCTAGCGGAAGCACTCTTTATTTGGTAGACGTTTAAAGGGTGGCTATGACCCTATCTTTGTTTTCCGTCTTTGTTGTTTCGGAAGCTCTCTTTTAGTAGCCAATTTGGGGTTGAGTGTGGCCCGTTCTTTATTCTCGCCTCAATGTGGGAGTCTTTGTAACCGTTTGGAGGGTGACTGAGACCCTTTCCTCCATGTCTTCAATGTTGTAGGAGCTCTTTTCATTTGTAGCCATTTGGAGGGTGGCTGTGGCCCTTTTTTATTCTCCCGCCCTCACAGGGTTCACAGGATCACTCTTTATCTGTAGCCATTTTAAGGGTGGCTGTGGCCCTTTTTTATTCTCCCGCCCTCACAGGGTTCGCGGGGTCACTCTTTTATCTGTAGCCATTTGGAGGGTGGCTGTGGCCCTTTCACTTATTTCCCGTTTTTGATGTTGTGCGAGCGCCATTTATCTCTAGCCATTTGAAGGGTGGCTGTGGCCCTTCGTTTTAGGGACAACTGAGACCCTTTTTATCTGTTGTTGATTTAGGGACAACTGTGACCCTTTTATGTTCTCACAAGATTTCCATGAACACTCTCTTTATTTTTCGGTAGTCGATTAAAGGGCGACTGTTGCGTCCTGGATGAACTGAGTCGTGTGGACGCGTCTGTCTGAGTGGTTGAGCGGGTTTTTGGGCAGTCACCCTTCGTCTGAAAGAGGTTTTCGCCCTGATCGTGACGAGTGTTCGGTCTTAATGCTGAGTCTCGGAAAGGTCTGTGTCTCGAAAGGCGGTTGTGTCTCAGGAGGCGTCTGAGTCTCGAAATGCGGTTGTGTCTCAGGATGCGTCTGAGTCTCGGGAAACGGTGGTCTGTGCACAAGTCTGGGGCGCCGGTTCCTGCACGAAGGGCCAGTACTAGCACGGAGAGGGGGGGGGGGGGGGTTGTGCTAGTGGAGCCCTCTCGGATGCCTAAGTCACTATAGGGCTAAAAAGGTAATCTTAGAGAGAGAAAGTATTTCTAGAGAGAAGTCAGAGCTCAAAATACCAAAGTTAGGCAAATGAGAGGATTTGTGAAAATGGGTGGCCAAGGCCTCCTATTTATAGGCTTCCCTGGGACCGGACCCGGTTTTAAAGCGGTTTGATGACGGTTCGAAAGCAAGCGGTAACCGTCATCAATATTGGCAATATGCGAACTTGACTTCTCTACACGTAACGGTAATCGCGTAAACGGTAATCGCGCAATACCCGTAGTGCAATCCGGACCTCGTCGAATTTGGGCAATTCGGCGAGGTCCGGCTTGCCGCGCAACCCGGACGCGCGTAACGCGCTTCCGAACCGTTTTGACCCTTGGGAGACGTTTTTGAAGTCGTGATGTGATTTTTGACGTGTTTACGAGGCCCGAAATATAAATACGAACTCGAATTGGGCACATATCCATCACTTGCCCCCGAGTCAAGTAACGGTTTAAAACCTTTCTTGACTCTATTTTAAGTTAGGATACGCGTCCAACTTGAGTTTGACGCTAACCTTCCGGTTTTGATTATTGGTTGGATGTAGAAGTCTTGATTTCGTCCGTCCTTTGATTTTCCGACCGAGTGACTTTATTTCCTGTCATCACGGTTAGTGCAATAGAGAATGCGCATATGTAACGTGCAAACATGATTACCGTTAGGGATATAAGTAATTAGTAATACATCATGCGGACATGCTTTTATCAACGTGTATCCACAAGTAACGGTCATGGCATGATCGTAATTACGCGATGTTAGAAATATAATCTGTATACTTCTAAAACGACTTAGCGATTATTAAATCATGCATCATGCGATATGAAAACATGCATGTAGAATGACGAGTTTGATACGCGCAATACCAAAACAATCATGTAGGTAGAAGCAAATACTTAGAAGAGGGTGGAGTATACCATAAGCACTTAGGCGTGGGTGTAGATGAATTACTCATTTAATCCTTATCACCAAGGAATCTTTTGGGATATGTGATTACACTAATCCCCAATCATTCTTCCAGCTCTTTGGGAATTCATTCTTCCTTCTTCTTTGCAGGTAATTGCTTCACCATTTCTAGAAACCATTTGTGTGTTCATAGTTTCTTCACTGTCGTAAACCTTAGGCGCATCCCGAAAGTTCCGTGTTTGATCCTTGACTTGTTTTCAGAAATTGACACCACTAATCGACTCAGATCATCACGAGGATTCCAGCGCCTCCTTCGGAATCGCCAGACGACACCGGACGCGCCCTCACGCGCCGCCGCGTGAGTATTGCCTTGCCGGCGCGTGTAACCCACGCGCCGCCTTCCCGTGCTCCGTTCGCCGCGGTCCTTACCTTTTTGAAATCGTCTCGACGAGCGGAGTCCATTGTGATACTTTTCGTCACGTTTTGAGGTAGTCTGAAAACTCGATTTTACAGGACAGCTTCTACTTGACTTTGAATGTTGCCGTATTGTTGTTCGTTTGAGCTATTTGTCGTTGTTGTCGTATGGAACTGCTCATTGGTGTTTGTATGTTGAATAATTGCTGGTTGGTTGTCGTTGTTATCGTCGTTAGTTCATGCCTTAGACGATTTTTTACCTCCGTGGATAGTTGTGGTAAAATTCCCCAATTAGACATATTGCCCCCATGTCTTCGCGTAGAGGCTTTTTGGTCGGTATGCGTAGTTTTTTCCCTTGACGGGTTTGTTGGTTGACGGGAATTGCCAAACGTCTTTGGGAGTAGCCGTTTGTTGTCTTGATGCCTTAGAAAATATTTTTCCTAAGTGTTGTCATGTTTGCTCCTCGCGGTTCGTCACGTTAGTCCCACCGTTTGCATGATAGCTTCTTAGGATGTTGGCCAGTTTTGTTACACGTACCAACTTTACTATGCGTGTTGACTTGGCTATGCGTGTTGACTTTTGCTATGCGCGTTGACTTTTGCTACGCACGTTGACTTTTGCTATGCGCGTTGACTTTTGCTTGGTTCTTGCAGATCGTGAAGTCGTAGTAACCTCTTGCGGAACTCCTTTCTTTTGGATCGAATTGCCGCTATGAGTAAGTCCTTCATTCTTACTTTGAAATTTTTTTAGCATCTTGACACTCATGATGGATAGCCTGTTAAACGGCTATATGTCTTTCATGGAATTCATATTACAGGTTGGTTTGCCGGAAAGAGTTCGTCTCTCCATGCAGCGACATCGCGTGTTGCTTCTTGCGCCGATCATGCTTTGGCTGCCCCTGCCCCATCACTCCTGCCAATTCGGGGCGTGGTCCTGGCAAAGGGTCTTCTACACATGTGACCGGGGATACTCCCCCAGTGTCTGATTCTCGCGTTTCTTCCAAACTGACTGACACAGTGGCGCGTGGCCCGACTGATCCCAAGCGCTTGAAGCCAAATGCGGCTACTTCAACTCATAAAGGCAAGGAAGTCGCGAGTCGCAATGTAGCGCCATCTGCCCCCCAGTCGGGAAACCGACTTGTGGAAGTCCGCGGACTCTGTTAGTATACTTTTGATGATTGTATTCCGTGGTTTTGTTATTTGTTGTTAACCACTTTCCTTCTTTGTTGTAACGGTTCCTCCTCTTAGGCGTGACCATCTGGTCTGCCCAGTTGGATTGGATATTACTGGGGACACTTGGGCACCTTTTGGTAATGGTGGAGTCTATTTTCCTAAGGAGTCTTCACTTCGCACTCCAGAGGTTGGAGTTCGAGTATTGCGCAGATGTGTTCCCCTGGATGATAGGCATTCTTGTCCATCGACTGATGAGGAGGCTGAGGCTTATGCGCAGAGCGCCTTATCCCGGTTTGCTCCCGTAAGTATCTTGTTTCTTTTTACCAAGTTTGTTGTTTTTGCGATTTATGTTTGGCGAATCGCATTGATGTGTGAAGGTTGTTGCCGACATGGTGAACATGTCGTCTTTTGTCGTGGAGCTGGTAAGCGCGAAGCAGGCTGCTATGGACAAGTGTGATGCTCTTTTTCAAGAGTTGTCACGAACCAAGGAGGAGGCTCGTTTGATGAGTTCGAAGGTTACTGCTTCTGAGGGCCGTTATGAGGCGCGCCATACTCGCTTATCAAAGCTTGTATCTGAGATGATCGCTCTTGAGAAGAAGGTCACAGACGATCTTCATGTGCAAGGAGCGGAATTACTTGCTCTCGGTAAGGAGAGTCTGGAGAAAGGTGTGCAAGTGGGTTTTACCAAGTACTTGGGAACTTCTGAATTTGAAGCTGCTGTTGAGGAGAAGGTGAACCAGTTGATGAGCGAGCGTTCCGAAGATTACTTCACTCGGGTGAAGGATCTTGACCCTGAGTTCCCTTTTGGCGAGTTGGGGCCATATGCGAGTTATGCCCTTTCTCACATTGAGGCGTTAAGCCTTTTGGAGCGTGGACTTCCCAACTATGAGATGTTGGTTGATGATAGCGGAGATGTAAACGTCATTGTTATTTCTCCTGAGTTTATGGAGGTTGCCCCCGGGCCCTCTGCAGGTGGTGCCGCTATTTGAACTGCTCGTTGATGTTTTATCTTGAGCATGTTGGGCTCTTTTCCACTTTGCTTATGTTTGTGTTTGGAACTTTGTTGGAGTTGTTCCTTGGTTGTTGCTTGTGACTTGTTCGCTTTGAACTACATCGTTTGAACCTGCTTTAAACATAGCAGTTTGCACGATAACTTATTAGTAATATTTCATACCGTTATCACTTACTGTGTTTACTAAACGAGGATGACTAGTAACGTAGACATAGTCCCCGCAGTCGTGACCAATAGCCACTTATTGATTGATGACTTGAGATGCACTCAAGATTGCTTGCATGATGCGTTACGCATGTTGCCCTTCTTTCCTGAATAGCTTGCCGCTATATATGTTGTAACTTGTCAATTGTTTCGCGTATAGCGACTTTCTTTAACAAGTAGTATATTTGAAAGGTGTTATCTTGATTAAGCAAGATACTAGTTTATATCGTCTCTTAGTTCAACTCTAAGGCGACGTTGTACAAGACTCGACTTGTAAATTTTATGAGTTTTAAACAGGGTGCGCACCTGCCAGCGTGTATCAACCCGCGTTGGGGAAGCATACGTAAAAACATTTTGGTTTTTGAAAAAAATATTTGTGATACGTGATTTCTGCGTTCAGCGACCACGTAACACGTTTTGAAAATATGTATTGTGATGCATGATTTCTGCGTCCAGGAATTATGCAACACGGTTTGAAAATCTGTAGTACGGAATTTTCATCTAACAAGAGGACTTTTGCCGTAAGGTGTGAACCCTTGAACAGGAATTCATAGTACGGGATTGTCATCTTACAAGAGGACGTTCTCCGTATAGAGTGAGTCTTTAATAGGAATTCCTAGTATAGGATTTTCGTCTAATAAGAGGACGTTCGTCATAAAGAGTGAACCCTAAACAGGGTATACACACTTATTGTAGCGTGGGGTCGTTATCTAACAAGAGAACTTCCGCCATTTATAGTATGGGGTGATCAGTCCCGTATTGTATTTGCCCATCCTGTTCTGAATCCAGGGAATGGCTATGAACATGAGGATTTGCCTCTAACAAGAGATGTCACAGCATGTCATTTTTTTAAAGTAAACATGGGGTTTGTCTTTATAAAGAGGATACCTCAACATGCTACTTTTGATAGTAAATCTTGGTGTTAATCCAAGATATTGCTTGTAGTTGACGCCTTTGGAATAGTCATCATTTTGATAGTAGAGAATTTCTATAAGTCCCTTTTTGTAGATAATCCGCAAGTTGTCATTGTGTCATATAAGTTGACTGTGTACATAGCGCAATGGCTTTGTGTTGCCGGCACCTTCTTGAGATAGATGCTAATTTTATGAATGGAGAAATAAATTCCTTGTTGGTGTAGATAATAGTTGTTGTAGTTACTTTGTTTTGCTTCCAAGTAACGTATATAGAATAGTGATGTTCCTACGAAGATAGAACGACTTCATTAGGTTCATGAGATTATTACAAAGATGCCACTTTATATGAGAGTGTGGACTTTTCAACAGGTAGATGCGTTATGGAAATAAGAGCAAAAGGGCTTGATACGACAGCTTCTTTTGTGATAGAAGATTATCCTTTTATCCGTGAAATTTCTTCAAGTGTCCTCCACTAAATGTGTTCGTAGAGGCATTACCATTTGCATCTTCAAGGCGATATGCGTTGATATGCGGGATGGATATGACCTTGTAAGGGCCTTACCATTTTGGAGACAGTTTGTTGATCTGATCGATATGTGAGAACTCATTCTTTCTCCACACCATTTCTCCGACATGGAATTGTCTTTCTTTCACCTTCCTATTGTAATATCTTGCAGTTATCAAACGCATACGTGCCTGATTATGTTCAGAGTTACGCCTTTTTCTTCTGCCAGGTCTACGTCTAGACGCATGTCTACTTCGTTGGCTTAGGCGTTGAAATGGGTTGTGCGGTAGGATGAGACAGCAATTTCGATGGGAGCGACAGCTTCCGTTCCATACACCAGACTGAATGGTGTTTCTCCGGTTGACTCCTTTGGAGTTGTTCGTAGTGCCCACAGCACACTGCTAAGCTCTTCTGCCCATCCTCCTTTTAATGCATGCACTCTTTTCTTGAGACCGTCTAGGACGGTCTTGTTGGCGGCTTGGACTTGTCCGTTGGTTTGAGCACGGCGGACTGATGCGAAATGGTGGTTAATGTTGAGCCTTTCGCAAAATGTTTGAAGCCTTGAACTCTTGAACTGTGGCCCGTTGTCGCTGATTAGCGCCTTTGGAACTCCGTATCGTGAGATGATGTGATTTCGGATGAAATCCATTATTTGTGCGTCGGTTGTTCGTGCCAATGCCTTTGCCTCGATCCACTTTGAAATATTGTCGATTGCGACGACAATGTACTTGGTTTGGCCTTTTGATTTTGGAAGTGGGCTCACCAAATCAATCCCCCATTGTGCGAATGGCCAAGAACTTGCAATTGGGCTTAGCTCAGCGGCTGGTGCCGTGATACTTCTTGAATAAAGTTGGCAAGATTCGCATTCTGCGACCAAATGCGTAGCTTGGTTCTTCATGGTTGGCCAATAGTATCCCAAGCTCAACGTCTTGCGTATTAGAGATCTTGCACCTTCATGGCAGGCTGCTTGGCCTTTATGCAAATCCTCTAACACTTTCTGGCCTTCCCGGAAGGTGATGCACTTTAGGTATGGGGTTGAAAATCCTCTCTTGTATAGCTCGTCATCTATCAACGCGTAATTGACAGCTTGTCTCTGTATTTTTTGGGCTTGAACTTTGTCTTCGGGGAGCTTGTGGTCTTTGAGATATGCCAATATTGGGGTCATCCAATCTGGATCTGGATTGATGCACAAGACTTCGAATTTGTTAATTACTGACAAGATTCGGTTTTCCACGAAATGCGTTTCTTTGCCCTGTTCATTGCCTTGTGCGAACTTGCTCAAGGCATCAGATTCTTGATTTTCTTCTCTAGGCACCGCGATGATGTCGAAGGTATCGAAGCTTGTGATGAGGTCTTTTGCTTGCCCCAGGTATTTTTACATATTTTCTGACTTTGCCGCGTATTCGCCTTTAACTTGATTGACGACTAACTGCGAATCGCACTTCACTCTTAGGTGTTTAACTCCAACACCTTTTGCAATTCTTAAGCCAGTTATCAATGCCTCGTACTCCGCCTCGTTGTTTGTTGCTCTAAATGTTAAGTTTAGAGCATACTTCAATGAATTAGATCCGTCGGGTGGTATCAGGAGGAATCCGGCACCTAATCCTCCTACATTTGAAGATCCGTCGGTGTACATTTGCCATACTTCGATATGTTCTTCAATTTGTTGAGGTCCGACTTGGGCATCTGTCTCGGGTGTTATCCCGGTGAATTCTGCAATGAAGTCTGCCAATGCTTGCCCCTTGATCGCCGTTCGAGGAGCAAAATGAATGCGGAATTCACTTAAGTCCACCGACCACTTTGTTAGCTTTCCTGACATGTTTGGCTTTGACAGGATATGCTTCAGGGGTTGGTCTGTTAAGACTGTTACTTCGTGTGCGTGGAAGTATGGCCTTAGTTTCCTTGCTGCTATTATAAGCGCGTACAGGTATTTCTCAATTGGCATGTAATTTATCTCGTACTTTGCCAGTATCTTGCTTACGTAGTATACTGAGAGCTGGGTAGTCCCTTTTTGTTTGACAAGGACTGAGCTAAAAGCTTTAGAAGGTTGAATCATTTGTTGATTGATCATTAGGGATTACAATGCTATAGGTAAACTATATATACTAGGTGATAAGGATCACCAACTAGGACTAGCTATCCTAGGTGCCCAACTTGGTGCACCAAGGTGCATACACCATGTAACATGTACTACATGATATATGCACCATATAATAACCTTATACAATCATCTAATGACATGATAGAAGTAAATGCAAGTGTAAATTACAAGATGCAATGTGAGCATATTAACTTATATACTCTATATTCTCCCATCCTTTTCTTCTTCTTCTCTTCTTTCTTGGAACACATCCTTGATTCCATATAGCTTTAGCAAAGCTAAGTGTTGATTCTTTACTAATGCCTTGGTAAGCAAGTCAGCAAGTTGTTCCTTTGAAGGAATGTAATGGACACCTATGATTCCTTGTTGAATATGATGTCTTGTGAAGTGGCAGTCTAGCTCAATGTGCTTGGTGCGCTCATGGAACATGGGATTCTTTGCAATCTTCACAGCTGCCTGGCTATCTGTGTAGATTGGGATAGGAAGATTTACTTGTATGCCAAGTTCCTTGAGGATTCTCCCCACCCAAAGTGCCTCTTGAATTGCAACTCTTAGACATCTATACTCTGCTTCAGCACTTGATAGGGAAATTGTATCTTGCTTCTTTACCTTCCAGGCTATCATAGCTTCTCCTAGCTTGACACAATAGGCACTCACTGATTTCCTACTAAAAGGACAAGCAGCCCAATCAGAATCACAAAACAAACTCAAATTGAGCTTGTTGTTGGAAGGATAGATCAATCCTTATCCTGGAGTGCCTTTAATGTATCTGATGACTCTTATGACTGCATCATGATGGGACTTCTTTGGCTTGTCAACAAATTGACTGAGTCTTTGTACTGAAAAGCTAATGTCTGGCCTTGTCATGGTAAGGTATAGCAACTTGCCAATGATCCTCCTATAAGAAGTGGCATCCTCCAAGAGTGTATCATCATTGTTTGAATTAGTTGCTTTGTCATACTCATGTGTGGTGAGTTTGACATTGAACTCCATAGGGGTTTCAGCAGGCCTTGCAGCTCCTAGGCCAGCATCTTCAATGAGCTCAATTGCATATTTCCTTTGGTTGATTACAAGACCTCTATCTGACCTTGCAACTTCAAGTCCCAAAAAGTACCTCAAGTCTCCTAAGTCCTTCAATTTGAAGTGTGTTTGGAGTGTGTTCTTCAATTGATTGATCATCTTGGTGTTGGAGCCAGTGATTAGAAGATCATCAACATAGGTGAGAAGAAAAACTTTGTCATCACCTTGTATCTTGGTGAACAAGGAATGATCTGAGGCACATTGTTTGTAACCATTCTTCAATAAGGTTTGAGTGAGCTTGATGTTCCATTGTCTTGAAGCTTGTTTGAGACCATACAAGGACTTGTTGAGCTTGCACACAAGATTGGGATATCCCTCAAGAGACTTGGAATGACTGAAACCTTGGGGAATGTCCATATACACTTCTTCATTTAGATCACCTTGAAGAAATGCATTGTTTACATCCATGTGGTACAATCCCCATGATTTGGAAGCTGCCAAAGCTAATATGATCCTCACTGTGTCCATTTTGACTACATGGGAGAATGTCTCATTGAAATCAGTCCCTTCAATTTGAGTGAATCCCTTGGCAACCAATCTTGCTTTGTATCTTTCAATGGAACCATCAGAATTGTATTTGACTTTAAATACCCATTTGCAACCAATTGAAGATTTGCCTTGTGGGAGTTCTATTAGCTCCCAAGTGTTGTTGTTTTGAAGTGCTTGCATTTCTTCCTTCATGGCTAAGATCCATTTTGGGTCTTTGATTGCTTGTTTATAGGTGGTTGGCTCTTTGATCTTGTCAAGGGCAGCCAAGAAGCATTTGTATTGTGGACCCAAGTTGTCATAGGATACATACTTCTCCATTCCAAACATAGCATTTGAACTTGATCTTTGTTTGAGTTCAGCAAGCCTTGCACTTCTCCTAGGAGGTGGTGGGTGTAGTTGTGCAATTCTAAGACTCCTTCTCAGATTGGAAGGTTAGGGTGCTTCTTCTTCAATTGGTTGTTGAGGTGGTTGATCCTCAATCTGAGGTGCTTGATCATCCATTTGAGGTGTGGCAACCTCAATGGGAGGAGTGTTGGTTGATACATCCATGTCAAAATGAAATGGATTCTCAGGTGGGAAATCTTCAAGTGGTTGCTTGACTCCCAAGCAAGATGGAATAAGAGCCTTTAGAGCATCCTTTGACATGCTAAAGGGGAAGATATCTTCATGGAAATGAACATCCCTTGATACATGAAACACTGAGTTTGAAATGTTCATCACAAGGTATCCTTTTTGAGATGTTGAATATCCCATTAGGATGCATGGTTCAGCCCTTGGACTAAACTTGTCATGGTTGTTCAATTTGGTTGAAAAACATAGGCAACCTATAGTTCTCAAGTGATGAAGAGAAGGAGTTTTGCCATATAACACTTCAATAGGTGACTTGAACTTCAAGATAGAGGTGGGAAGCCTATTGAGTAAGTAACAAGCATTGAGTATGCAATACCCCCAATGCCTCAAAGGCATGGATGCTTGAAATCTTATAGCTCTAGCAATGTTGAGGATGTCCCTATGTTTGCGTTCCACCCTTCCATTTTGTTGTGGTGTATGCACACAACTTGTTTGATGGAGAATGCCAAATTGAAGAAGCAAACCTTTGCAAACAGAATTGATGAACTCAGTCCCATTATCACTCCTCAAGGTTTTGACCATTGTTCCAAATTGATTCTTCACCATGATTAAGAAATTCTTGATGTGCAAGAAAGTGTCACTTTTGTGCCTCATCAAGTAAACCCAAGTTGCCCTTGAGTGATCATCAACAATGGTCAAGAAGTATTGATTGTTCTTGAAGGTTGGCACTTTGTAAGGACCCCATAAATCCATGTGAACCAAATCAAAGGGCTTTGAAGCAATAGAATCACTTGTTGGAAATGAAAATCTAGATTGTTTTGCAAGAGGACAAATAGTGCATTGTTTGATACAACCATATGTCTTATTCAAGCCTAAAACATCCAAATGATTCAAATATTGTTCTGAGACATGGCCCAAACGCCTATGCCATCTCAATACTTCATCCTTATTCTCCAAGCAAGCAGGTGCCAACTTCCTTGGGCTTGAAGGCACCACATCCTTCAAAGTGTATAGTCCTCTATTCCATTCCCCAATCACCATGGACTTGCCACTCTGGCCCTGAAGTAACACATGATCACAAGTAAAGATCACTTTGCAATTTAACTGGCTTGGTAACCTAGATACAGAGATCAGATTGAACTTGAAGTCTGGGACCAAGAGTATGTTGGTCAATGTGAATCCACTTGGGAAAGAGCAAGAACCAACATGAGTCACTTTGCATTTGTGACCATTTGGCAAGTGCACATATTGGTGATCAGAATCACTTTTCTTCAAATCATGTAGCCACTCAATTTGATGAGTGATGTGGTTAGTAGCACCTGAGTCAACTATCCAAACCATAGAATCACTAGATATACCTGCCATGTTGACATGAGCTTTGATCCATATCTTCAAAGCTTAGAGGTGTATGATCAAAGTGATCATTATGGGCAGCAACATGTTGGATTCTTTTGTCTGCTGTGCCATGAAATATCCTTTTGTCCTTGGCTGCCACATGCTCAATTGTGCTTGAGTTGCCACCTTCTTCAACAATGTTGGCTGAATTCCAATTCCTCTTAGGAGCATTTGGATTGGTTTGATGAATTGGGTGATCATATGGGTAGCCATGCTTGATGTAGCAATTGTCTTCAATGTGACCTCTCTTGCCACAATAGTTGCAAGTATTGAGTGGTCTCTGACTTGAAGGATTGAAGTTGCCTCTTCCAAAGCCATTTCCTCTTCCAATGCCTTTGCCATTGCCTCTAGCAAAGCCTCTACCCCTTGCATATCCTCTTCCATTGCCTCTACCACCACCATAGGATGGATGCTTTCCAGTGAACAAGGCAGTAGCCTCACCCACATCACCAATGGAACCAGAGATGGTCCTTTGGCTTTCTTCTTGTACCAACACAGAGAAGGCAATGCTAAGGGAAGGAAGTGGTTGTCTCATAAGTAAGGTGCTCCTAATGTGTCCATAGGAGTCATTCAGTCCCAAAAGAAATGCCATCAACTTCTGCTTCTCCTTGTGTTCATTGACAATGGCAATGTCCCCAGCACATTGAAGATCCAAATCATCAATGGAAGCAAGAGCATCCCAGAGTTGCTTCATTTTGGCAAAGTACTCAGTGATAGAGAGCACACCTTGAGATGTTTGGTAAATCTCCCTTGTTAATCGGAAGATTTGTGTGCCATCCACTTTATCAAACATCTCCTTCAAGTCATTCCAAATGGAAGAAGCAGTAGTGTTGTAGACCAAACCATTCACCAAATCTTTGGCCACAGTGTTCCTCAACCATGCTTTGACAATTGCATTTGCCCTATCCCATTTCACTCTATCATTGACATTAACATCCAATCTTGTGAATGTGCCATCTATAAAACCAAGCTTGTTCTTCACCAACAAGCCTTCCCTGATTGATGTGCTCCAAACATGATAGTTGGAGGTTCCTTGGAGTTGGAAAGGGATGAGCATATGGCCAGTGGTGTCTGAGGGGTGTATGTAAAGGGGGTCATCAACATTGGTTTCTTGAGCCATTTTGTAACTCAAGTAACACAAGTAGGTATTGAATTTGATTAATAGGAATCCAAATCCAAGAAATCAGCTGCCACAATCCAATCAAAATCGCATACACAAGTTGCACTACAAACAAAAGTAGTACACCAAGGTTGTTGATAGTAGGACAAAATCCAGCTCACCCTATGAGATTGCTTGTACAATTCCGCAACAAGATTTGTGATTTTCAAAGCTTGAAATTCAACAGAAATGGATTAGAAGCCATTCTCCATTGATGAAAGCTCAGAATTCTTGAAGATATGAACACAAAACACAAGGTAGGCATAAATGTTCCTCAGCCGAGCAATGTGTAGACAAGGGAAATCAAGCAATGAAAATCCAGGTATCAAGCAAGGGGCGCAGCTGGAACAAGTTCAAAATCCATATCCAAATGTAGAGAAACAAAGCAAACTCCAGGAAATAGTAGTATCAAACACGCAATCAGCTCAACAAGACTGAATTCTTCAAGAACAAGCAAACTAGTACTAAGTCATCTTGGCTATGTTTAGTCTAGGTGCAGATCTACTTTGTGCGTGTTGAGTTCTTGAAATTCCACTTACTATATGTCCATTCTTAAGTAAGAAATGGATTGTTGAAGTAGAAAAGATGATCCACGAAGCTGAAGTTGCAAATCCACACTTGAACAAGGTGAATGTTAAGGCAAAACTTTGAAGAAACTTGGTCTTCTTTAGCTTTGTGGTTGTGCCGCCATTTGAGGTGGCTCTGATACCATAAAAGCTTTAGAAGGTTGAATCATTTGTTGATTGATCATTAGGGATTACAATGCAATAGGTAAACTATATATACTAGGTGATAAGGATCACCAACTAGGACTAGCTATCCTATGTGCCCAACTTGGTGCACCAAGGTGCATACACCATGTAACATGTACTACATGATATATGCACCATATAATAACCTTATACAATCATCTAATGACATGATAGAAGTAAATGAAAGTGTAAATGACAAGATGCAATGTGAGCATATTAACTTATATACTCTATATGAGCTGACTGCCGTGTTGCTCACCGATATGTACAGGAAGAGGGGCTCGCCTTGTATCGGTTTTGCCTATGCTGGCAATGTGCGCATGTGTTGCTTTAATTGCTGGAAGGCCTCTTCACACACTGGTGTCCATTCAAACTTTTTGTTTGCACGCAAGACTTCAAAGAAAGGAAGTGCCTTGTCGCCTATCCTGGCAAGGAATCTGTTTAAAGCTGCTAGGCGACCATTTAGTTGTTGGACTTCCTTATGTTTCTTTGGGGACTCCATTTCTTCAATTGCCCGCACCTTCTCTGGGTTAGCCTCTATCCCTCTCTGGCTCACCATGAATCCCAGGATTTTCCCTGATTGTACGCCGAAAGCACATTTTGTTGGATTTAGGCGGACTTGATACTCACGCATTCTTTTGAAGATTGCTCGTAGGTCGTCAACATGGTTGCGCCTTTTGGTTGACTTCACGACCATGTCATCCACGTATGCCTCCATTTTTTCGTTCCGATTAAATCGCCGAAGATGGTATTGACCATTCGCTGGTATGTTGCTCCCGCATTAATCAAGCCGAATGGCATCACCGTGTAGTTATATATTTCGCTATCTGCATAGAATGCAGTGTGCGGCTCATCATCTTTGAACATCGGGATCTGGTTGTATCCTGAGTATGCATCCATTACGGACATTAATTCATGGCTGGCGGTGGCATCGACTAGTTGGTCGATTCATGGGAGAGGATATGAATCCTTGGGGCATGCGTTGTTGAGATCTCTGTAGTCGATTAACATTCTTAATTTGCCACTTGATTTAGGTACCAATACTGGGTTTGCCACCCATGTTTGGTATCTTGATTCTTCAATGAATCCTGCGTCAAGCAGTCTTCCCACATCTTCTCTGATTGCCAATGTCTTGTTGCCCCCGAGGGGTCGAAGTTTCTGGGCTACTGCTCAGGTTCCCGGCTTGATGTTGAGCTTATGGGAAATGACGTCTGCGCTTATTCCGGGCATGTCGCTTGGCGACCATGCGAACAACTCTTTGTACTCTTTGAGGAGTGCTCTGATTTCTATCACTTCATCTTCTGACAAAGATGCTCCAATTTGGACCATTCTGTCTGGCTCTTCGATCTTTATTTGCTTTAACTCTTCTACTGGGGCCGGTCGGGCACGGCTTTCTCTTGGATCATCATCAATGATGGGCATGTCATCCTTGTTTGGCTTGACGTTACTTTGGATTGCCACATTGTAACATTCCCTTGATAACAGTTGGTCTCCTTTGACTTCACCGATTCCGGCTGCAGTTGGGAATTTGATCTTCTGGTGTGCCGTTGATGGCACCACTCCCCACACATTCATGGTTGCGTATCCTAAGATACCATTGTATGCGTCAAGCTTTTGCACTACCACAAATGGTACTTCTATTTGGAGACGTTAGTTGCCTTCTTCCAGTATAACTGGCAGTGTTATGGATCCCAATGGGTAACTTGCATCTTCCATGAATCCCACTAAGGGTGAATTCATTCTGTTGACATTCTTCTTTCTCCCCAGAGCTAGGATGACGTCTTTTGTGATGATGTTGGGCGAACTTCCTCCGTCGACCAAGATACGCTTGATGTCCATGCCGTCGATTGTCATGGTTATGACTATGGCGTCATTATGCAGAAATGTTATGTGCGTCTTGTCTTCTGAAGAAAAGCCAATGGCGTCTTTTATGACAACGTCTCCTTGCTGACTGCCTTTGGATTCATGGATCATCAGGGAAGCGTATATTTCTCTTTCGTATGACATTTCGCCTCCTGCTCCAAAGCCTCCATGTATCACGTGGATGCCTGGAAATTTTGGGCCGTGCTGTGCGGATGGCACACTGCTTGCTGGCATGGGAGACATCATAGACTTTTTACGTCGTCTAAGGCGCTTCCTGGTTTCTGACGGATTGGCATTATTGAGAGCGTTGTGATCACTCGTCATGACTCTGCGGTATGGTAGCTTTTGCTCGAATCACGGAGACGGCGCCAATGTTGCGT
This sequence comes from Clarkia xantiana subsp. parviflora, assembly GCA_036873135.1. NCBI lineage: Eukaryota > Viridiplantae > Streptophyta > Magnoliopsida > Myrtales > Onagraceae > Clarkia > Clarkia xantiana. The sequence goes on from JAPTYO010000022.1 coordinate 6,554,039, forward strand.
TCTGGATGAACTGAGTCGTGTGGACGCGTCTGTCTGAATGGTTGAGCGGGTTTTTGGGCAGTCACCCTTCGTCTGAAAGAGGTTTTCGCCCTGATCGGTGACGATTGTTTGGTCTTAACGCTGAGTCTCGGAAAGGTCTGTGTCTCAAAAGGCGGTTGTGTCTCAGGAGGCGTCTGAGTCTCGGGAAACGGTGGTCTGTGCACAAGTCCGGGGCGCCGGTTCCTGCACGAAGGGCCAGTACTAGCACGGAGAGGGGGGGGGGGTTGTGCTAGTGGAGCCCTCTCCGATGCCTAAGTCACTATAGGGCTAAACAAGTAATCTTAGAGAGAGAAAGTATTTCTAGAGAGAAGTCAGAGCTCAAAATACCAAAGTTGGACAAATGAGAGGATGTGTGAAAATGGGTGGCCAAGGCCTCCTATTTATAGGCTTCCCTGGGACCGGACCCGGTTTTAGAGCGGTTTGATGACGGTTTGAAAGCAAGCGGTAACCGTCATCAATATTGGCAATATGAGAACTTGACTTCTCTACACGTAACGGTAATCGCGTAAACGGTAATCGCGCAATACCCGTAGTGCAATCCGGACCTCGTCGAATTTGGGAAATTCGGCGAGGTCCGGCTTGCCACGCAACCCGGACCTCCGATTGCAAGCAATCCGGACGTCCGGGTTGCTTCGTGCAATCCGATGGTCTGGTCCGGACGCGCGTAACGCGCTTCCGGACCGTTTTGACCCTTGGGAGACGTTTTTGAAGCCGTGATGTGATTTTTGACGTGTTTACGTTGCCCGAAATATAAATATAAACTCGAATTGGGCACATATCCATCAGCGACTATGACCCTAAAGAAAAATGAGTTTTTTTTTCCCGCCAACTCACTTTTCGCCATGATTGCCCCTGCGGGTTTTCAATCATGCTTCTCTCCCTAACTTTTGCCTAGGTCACCTTTATTGGTTTTCAACCTAGCGGGATTTTATTTATTTTTCTTTCTTTTTTTTTTTTGTTTTTTCAATCGAAATGAAAATTTACAAAAACTAATTAACAACAATTATGTACATGCCCCTAGCGGCAGATTAAAACTTCTGAATACACGTGACATTTTTCTTGATGGTGATCGAGTCAGAACAAGTTGTCTGTGTTGATGTCTTGGGTTTAGTACCCTCCGATGGAAGACATCGAAAATACTAATTTTTCTCTCGAATGCTTTGGTCATGCTTGATCACAACGGGGATGTCCTATGGCCAGCACCCTTTGGGTTAGCCACATGCTTGATGAATAGCCATGTTGATGAACGCACATGGATGGTGTGAAACTTGGTCCGGCAGACCTCAAATGGTAACTGGAGCTTCAGAGGTATGGAAACTCTCCGGGATAAACTCGGCAGTAGACATTAGAATGGTAGCCAAGCAAAGGGCCGTGCGCGAGATGTGCTCTTCAGGGGCCTCGATTTGAAATGATTATCAATCCTGCAAAAAGAGAAGAGAGATGCTCAAATTTCATGGATAAAATTGATCACATCTTCTCTTACCTGGGTGTTAGATATCTCGAATGATTAATTTGTTCTTCATGCAACTAGATTAAATTTATGATCTAAGATGTTTTGCACCATCATGGAGCTTGCTGATTTCGCTGAGTGCTCTATTTGGCTTGAACGCAGGACAGATGTTCAAAACGAAGTTTTTTTCAAAAGGATTTTCTCGTCCTTTGTTTAAACTCGAATAGTCGCACTCAACTGCATAGTTAAACTATTTTCTCAAAAAATAGAAACAAATCTCTTTTTTAAAACGTTAGCTCATGCAAAGGTTGAGACGATCTTGCACCTTGGATACAAACGAATGACACTTTGAGTTTTTTTAAAATGCTCATGCATGCTCGAAAGTTAAAGTTCCACTGTTAATAAACTTACAACCAGTTTACCTGAATGATACATATGAAATGTATGTACGAAATGAAAAATCCAGGTAAAGTTATTTTTTTTTTTTAAAGGATGCATATGAGATGCAAAAAATAAATACAAGATGCAAACTTAAAAATAAAAGATCTACAACTAAGAAAAAATTACAATTGCCTTATAGGGTTTTTTTTTTTTTCGAAAATAATGCATATGAGATGCACGTTTTTTGTTAAAAATTCAGGTAAAATGTTTTTTAAACAAAGAGCCCTAGAACTAAGAAAGCTTATTATTTATCTAATTTTTTTTTAAATAAATGTATATCGGGTGCATTATTAAAAATAAAACGAATTAGGTAAAAAGTTTTTGAAATGATGCACCTGGAATGCATGTTTAAAATTAAAAACTCTAATAGCTAAAGATGAAATTAAAAAATCTAATGCGTACGAAACTCATGTTTAAAATAAAAAATGCAGGTAAGAGGTTTAAAAAAAAAACAATGCATACGAAATGCATGTTTGGAAAAAAAAAAATTCTACAACTAAATGACTAACTATCTAGTTGAAAATGTTTTTTTTTTTGTTTTTAAATGGATTGAGATGAAAGCATGAGAAATAAAGTTACACAATTAGAAAAACTTATAGTTTACCTGATAATCTCTTTACAACAAAAAAAAGACACGGATAAAACACTACACGTTAGGGGGTAAAAAAATGTGTGGCTTTGCTCTACAAGGTTGGTTCCACTGATAGGCTCTCGAAAATGTGGTTTCCCTCCCTATCATAGGGATCACAGGACCTTCACAAGCGAGTGGAGTTGTTCTGAGTCGTTTCGGCAGCTCGGCCGCGCGGTCGTACCCTTACTAACTCTCTGAGGTTCCTAGTTGTTAGATTACGGGGAGTAATCACTACGGAAACTTAAAACATGGTACGTCCTAGTAATCGAAATTACGCAGCGGAAGATTCGCATTTACAGTTCTCCGTAGACCCAAGATCTTCGTAAGAGGGAGTTCACGATCCTCCGGTCGAAACCCGTAGAGGTTCTTGTTAAAGAAGCCCTACGCGGTATAAGCTCAACAGCAAAGCCTCTGATTGATTCATGGCAAGGGGACAGATCTCCGGAGTGTTTGCTCGAAGGAAAATTAGCAAACCTTAGGTGAGTAGTGTGGTTCGGCCGAAACACTGTGTAGGGTGGAGGGTTTTTCTCTCTAAAACACTCTAATGAGGGAATAGTGATTAACCCTAAAAATCCCCTAGCAGCATGTATTTATAGGAGGAGCAAAGTGGAAAAAATTCCACTTTGCCCTTCCTACAAGTTTCGGCCGACCATATATAAGGGAGGCCCATATTTTTGGGCCTCTCATGTCAACTGGGATTCGGGTCTAGCCCAATTACCCTAATGTGACATGTACCTAATATCCTTAGGTAAACTATACATATTATGGGCTACAAATTACGGCGCCTATCACCATATGCTTACAGCTCCCACTCACCGGAATGTGAGGGTGCCTGTTAATGTATTGATTTCCAAATATGCTTCAACATTTCACTCCTTCAATCTGGTCCTTGCTTCCGAATAGTTCATACGAGGTTTGCCGTGCGACCGACGGATACGACGGGCATCGTGCTACTCATCTGTTAAGAGTATTGTAGCGCCCGCGGAACGTTGATTCCCTTTTCTCCAATCAACCTGTTATAAACAAAATTTATGTATTGTACATCGCTGTATACTAGGTCAACTGATAATTCTCCAAGGCGTCTGTATAAGTATTTACAACCTTCAACTAGTATCCGGTTGGTGGCCACCTAGTGAATACAAGAGTCGGTGAATTATAGGTGATCTTGACCATCCCCATTGCTCATACCCTTAGTCAAACCCAACCGGTTTCCAAAGATGTGGTCACTGGGCCTTTTTGTTCAGCACTACGCTCGTACGCCGGGAAGCGAGCATTGAGCCTGACCTTAGTTATGAGTTTTGAGTCCATGAGGATACTTCGGGTGCCTCTTCATAAGGCTTCCGGGATCAATCACACGCTCGAGGTGAAGAAGTATGCGCCCACCAGAATCACAAGGATTCTTTCCTAGCACAACTGAGCTGTGACCCCATGGTCGAACGTGGCACGCGTAGTATGAAGCACACGTTGATAGCATACCTGAACCTTTTGGGTCAACAGGAATGGGATATGTCAATCATGCTATTATCACAGATTTTCATCTGGCCCAAAATGTGGAATAATGACGAACTAAGTTCATCACGGCGATCTGCAAAATGAATATCATGTCGAGTTACTTCGACATTGAGACAATCGTTATGCGTAATCAAGTTTATCCCCCTGATTCTTAACCAGCCTTGCTTAGTAAAGGCCTCCCTCCACAGCAAGACGACCGTACCTGTGTGACGAGGTAATGCCCACATTCGAATAGTTATGGCAGAGGATTGCGTCCTCCTACGACTTAGTTTATAGACTGAATATTTGATGTAATCAAAACATTATGACGATTGATCATAAACTCAATTGCAATTCTTTCGCTTACCAAATGTAACTTTCTAATATCAAAATGTTATCACAGATATATGCCACCACTAAACCCTACGCAATCCATGAAGTTTTACATGCTTTTCGAATATCTCCCTGCGTAGTGGTTTAGTTAATGAGTCCGCAATCATATTATCAGTGGACAAGTATTCCATAGTGATTATAATTTCTTCTAACATAGATTTAGCATATAAATACTTCACATCAATTTGTTTGGTCCTACAATGGTACTGTTGGATCACGGTTGGAACTCCGGTACATTCTTGACGGAAGTCCGAACTCCTTCGCTCCAAGTAATCCTGCAAGAAGGGGATAGACCGGGCGGTGACCCAGAATCCCTCTCCGATGCTTAAATGAGTATCTCGGTATAGACTGGAAAACAAGTATGAGTATGTGAATGTTCAACGTATCAATCCTGAAGTAACTCCTTCCTTTATATAGCGGAAGGGTCACCTCAGTTACCTGTTGAGATAACATGCCACGTTACGTTTATCTCGGCTAGTAGCCCACGTTCCGTCTTTTCAGGCCACTTCCCCACTATGTTGATAGTGGGCATGTTTCTCGGACTCGTTCTCTAGTGGCAAGTCCCGACGGATGTCGGGGACTCCAGAGTTATCTCTTTTGGTAACCGCTCGGGGCCCCTCGTCATCGGTACAGGGCCAGCATTCTCAGGGATTCAATATCGGGGCCTACTTAAAGGCATATCATCAGGGCCTACTTAAAGGCATATCATCGGGGCCTACTTAAAGGCATATCATCAGGGCCTACTTAAAGGCATATCATCAGGGGCCTACTTAAAGGAATAGGATCGGGGCCTACTTAAAGGCATAGGATCGGGGCCTACTTAAAGGCATAGTTTCGGTAGCGTTCAGCTCATATGTCGGTATCGTTCTTTGTCGGGTCCTCTCGTATGGTCTTCTAAGCCTCTTTTGGGGCCCAGTGGGCCTACTTCGCCGTTTAGTCGCCGTTAATGGGCCTAATGGCTATATCGAAACCCATCATTTGCCCCCAAGACATGAGGGACTTATAGTTCGTCGTGTCTTCCAACTCCGGACCTTTCGATATTCCGAGGATAGACACCGAATCCGAAAAGATTTCTCAATTACTCAACTATTAAATGCGTTGGGTGATGAAGTGACGGCTTGAGTGCCCGTGCCTGCTTTTCTGGGAAAGCGCTTTATAGCCGTTTTGTCCCTAGTGTTTCGACGATTCAGGTTGAGGCGTTTCATCTTCAACGGTCCAGATCGCAACTTCTCTTTGCCTATCCTCTCTCCTATAAAAACCCAAATCTTGGCACTATTCAGTTCTTCTCTACCGTTTCATTCTCTGTGTTTTCAAAAGCTCAAGCTCTCCTTTCCCTTTCTGATCAACACTCCGGCGACCAGGACCTCCGACCAAAAAGATCATCCTTTCTTCTCCGATTCAAGATCATCCTTTCTTCTCCGATTCAACATGTCTGGTAAGATTTCCTCCTTCGATTCTGAAGAAACTTGTTAGCATAGTTTTTCCTTTCATCTCAATCAACTTACCCAAACTTTTGCAGAAATCATCTGTGCCTTTTCTTGCCATGATTACTTTCCAGATGGTGAGTCCAGTTCCGGGGGGAGGAAACCCATCAAGTTCGACTATGCTTGTAATGAGATTTCGGACACCGCCTATGATGCAGCTCTCCGGGAGGGATGTATTACTTCGACCCTGGGAGCCTTGCTTCCCTTTTCCTTGGCCTCGCGTCCTGGGTGACTATGTCATCACTCGTCCCCGGGAAGGGGAGGTATTTGTCTCCACCGGGCAAATATCGGCAGGGATTCGCTTCCCCTTCTGTGGTGACATGGTCGAGATGTGTAAATATTACAAAACACATCCTACTACCTTCTCCCCTCATGCCATCCGCGTGTGGAATGCCTTCCGCGTCCTTTGCCTCCGCCAACAATGGCCCTATAGCCTCCGACTCTTCTGGACCTTCTATGGACTGAAGTGCAATGACGTCGGGGTCTGTGCCTTCTACCCGCGGATGCCTAAGTGGATCAAGGCACAGCTCTCCTGATGTAGCTGGACTGGTGACACATGGAAGGTTGCCAAAGGCCGGGGGCTGATTACTGACTCGGGGCCCGACAATAGCGGCTGGAAGAAGAGTTATTTCTTCATCCGGAATAGCTCAATCCCGTGGCCCCGATGGGAGGTTGAAGCGGACCCTCGATGGGGGATTTCCACTGCATCCGAGGAGGATTTCCAGATGCTCCATTGCATCCAGCTTTACCGTTGGGGGATTCTTTCGTTCCCCTCGATGCCAACTCCCTCATGGAGAGGGACCTAGTTCTGGCCGGGATTCGTCTCCTCGATGTTATCTCCGGGGGTCAGCTCTACGATGGCCCTTCCAACCTCGTTCCTTGGGTAATATTCTGATTACACTTTTCATTTTCGTCTTTGCAGCTAAGAAGGTATCATTGCTGACCAATCTCGTGCTTAAGCAGGCGGAGACCGATGCTGTCCAGCGCCTCGCGAGGAAGAGGAAGTCTTCGAAGAGGGCCACCTCCTCCTCCGCACCTCCGACTTCGGAGCAGATCAAGCGGGCCCGGGTGGAGAAGATGGAGCAAATCTTCAACACCAAGACTCCCGAGGAAGGTAAACAACTCCGCTCAGCAATTCGATTATACAGGAGGCGTATTCCCGATGAGTTAATCCCTTCCGATAAGGGAGCCCGGATCGAAGGGATCAAACGCATCCTGCAAGGAGAAACTCCCCGCATCCTCAAAGCGGGTTACTACAATTATTACGGGAAGGATCAATATCTCTCCTGATCAACTTCCTGACTTTCTTTCTGAAGCTTCTCGTCCTCCAGCTGCAGGTCGATCGGGAGCTGGAGCTTCGGCGGAGGTGCCACCCTCTGACGCCCAGGTCGGAGAGCCCCTCCTTTCTCTTCCGGCCCCAGGAGGATCGGGGACTGAAGACGCCCTGACGGACGCCCAGTTCCGTTGGGTGATGGACCTGGACATCTCTCACTCTTCGGAGGAGCCGAGCGAGGGTCAACCCCTGGTTCGTCGTCGGGGGGCGAGGCAGACCCCGCTGGAGCCGACTCCCGAAGGGCTGCCTCCATCTTCTTCGGCACAGCAGCTGTCGCCGGTCTTGAGCTTGACTACCGAGGAGCCGGCGGGTTCTCATGGCGGCTCGGAGGCCCGCACCTCCGATACTCAGGGTGTCGTTCCCCCTCTCCCCTTAGACGGGAGCTTCTACCAGCTTTACTCCCCCGATCAGGCAGCGGCTCCTTGGACTCCGATCGAGTCGTTGCGGGGGGTCCCGCTGCGTCGGGATGATGTGTCCTCGGAACTGGGTCTGCACCTGCTGGTAGGCTCGGTTCCACCATCTATGAAGCTTCCGCTCTCCCTGGATCGAGATGACATCTACGCGGATATCCGCGCCATGGCCGTTCGTCGCGTGGAGGTAAGGTTTCCTGTTTTTACACTTAGTATATATAAGGCAGAATATTTTCGTGTACTGACCTCTTCCCTTCTTCTTTACAGGAAATAGCGGACCAACACCGCTGTTTCGGGTACGTCCTGGCCTTTGGAGGAGGCCCTCCTTAACCAGAAGACTCCTTAACCAGAAGACTCGGGACCTCCTGAGGCCGGTCCACGATTTCGAGAGGTTGCTGAAGCAGGAGCGCCAAAGGCTCCAGGAAGAGCAGCAGGGGCGAGCGGAGGATCGGGACGGGTTTGTCCTCGAGAAGAAGGCCCTTGAGGACGCCAAGGCGGGGCTAGAGGATGAGAAGGTCCTTCTCACCAACCGGTCCCGACAGCTGGAGCGGGAGGTCGCTGAGTTCCCTGCCAAACTGGCTGAAGCTGGAGCCAAAGGTCGGGAGGATTATCGGGGCTCCGAGGCTTTTCAAGCGGACGCGGTGAAGTTCTGTACGACGGAAGTGGATAACACCCTGCTTAATGCTGTCGAGGAGCTCCATCTGGAGTATGGTGGTGCCATCGACTTCACCAAGTCTCCGACTCTCGCCCCCTTCGCGGAGAGGTATTTCAACCTTTCTGAGGAGAGTGACGGGGGCAACACCCCCGAGGGGACTGTGGGTGCTGAAGGCACGGTGGAGCCTCCAAGTGCAGACATCCCGACGACTGAGCCCCCGATGATTGACCCTCCCGCGGCTAATCCTTCAGAGTCCGATCCTCCCGCGGCCAATCTTCCAGGATCCGATCCTCCGGTCACGGAGCCTTCTGCCACAGATCTCGTTGACCCTGCTCCCCTCGACGCTGCCAAGGATCAAGCTTAATCGCTTTATTTTCGAATCCTTGTAATTTCCTTTTTGTCGTGAACCTTTGGATCTTTATAATATCAATCCCTTCCGGTCCCGATTACCATTGCACCACTTAAGGTGAATTAACTACGCCACTTAAGGCAATTCGGTCATATCACATAGAGTAATTTCAACGCATCACTTAAGACATTTCACCCACACCACTTAAGGTGATTTAATCATGCCCCTTAAGGCAACTTATCCACACCACTTAAGGAGATTTAATCGTGCCACTTAAGGCGGAACCACGCCACTTAAGGCGATTTAATCGTGCCCTTTAAGGCAACTTATCCTCACCACTTAAGGCGATTTAATCGTGCCACTTAAGGCCGAATCACGCCACTTAAGGCGATTTAATCGTGCCATTTAAGGCGGAACCGCGCCACTTAAGGCGAAATCGCGCCACTTAAGGCGGAACTACACCACTTAAGGCGATTTAGCTACACCACTTAAGGCGATTTAAGCATACTTAGAACGATAAGTCTAAGCACAATCTGGTCGGAAGCAACCTCTTTATTCATTGATGGCTCAAAACCTGTTTATATCAAGTCAAAACGATAAACAACTTGCACCACTGAAGGCGACTTCGATAAACAACTTGCACCACTGAAGGCGACTTAATAAATAACTTGCACCACTGAAGGCGACTTAATAAGTAACTTGCACCACTGAAGGCGACTTAATAAATAACTTGCACCACTAAAGGCGACTTAATAAATAACTTGCACCACTGAAGGCGACTTAATAACAAGCATGAAATTTCTTCAAGTGTTCGCCACTAAAAGAATGCTTCAACACATTGCCATCGAGGTCTTCTAACTTATACGCATTTCGAGCTGGCATCCCCACGACCTTATAAGGTCCTTCCCATTTTGGTTACATCTTGTTAATCCGATCCAAAAGGGTAAATTCGTTCCGACGCCACACCAGTTCCCCGAAAAAGATCTGTCGAGACTTGACTCGTCGATTATAATATCGGGCCGTTGCCAAGCGCATCCGAGCCTGGACCTCCTCGGCACTCCGCCTCTTCTCATCGACCAAGTCCAAGTCCAGACGCCTCATTTCATCATTCGACAGGGGTTCATAATACCTTGTCCGATGGGATGTCACAGCTATTTCGATGGGAGCAACTGCTTCCGTGCCATAAACAAGGCCAAACGGAGTCTCCCCCGTTGATCGTTTGGGTGTCGTTCTAACAGCCCAAAGCACATTTTCCAGCTCATCTAGCCATTTTCCCTTCAAGGCATGAACCCTCTTCTTCAGGCCATCCATCACGATCTTGTTGGCTGACTCCACCTGTCCATTGGTTTGAGTATGACGGACAGAGGCTGTCCGATTCTCAATTTTCAGTTCCTCCAGGTACTCCTTCCACTGGGCCCCGTTGAACGGAGGGCCATTATCACTAATCACCACCTTGGGGATCCCGTATCGGGATATGATATGGGTCTGAAGGAATTTGAGGATATGGTTCCCCGTTGTCTTGGCCAATGCCTTAGCTTCTATCCATTTCGAAAAATAATCAATAGCCACGACTAAATATCGACACTGACCTTTTGCAACTGGAAGGGGTCCCACCAAGTCGATTCCCCATTGCGCGAAGGGCCAAGCACTCTTGATAGACGCCAGAGCGGCAGCTGGAGACACGATATTCGGGGCGTACCTCTGGAAAGCGTCACAGGATCGGACTAGCATCGTTGCCTCCTTGTTCATCGAGGGCCAGTAATAGCCCAGGTTCAGCACTTTCCTCATGATGGATCGGGCACCTTCATGACAAGCCAAATATCCTTCGTGCACCTCCCTGAGGATCCGACCTGTGTCGGGCTCGGCCACGCATTTCAGATAAGGAGTTAAATACCCCTTTTTGTACAACTGATTGTCCACCATCATATAATTTGGCGCGATTCGGCGTATCTTGCCGGCTGCTACTTCATCATCGGGGAATGCCCCCGAAGTCAGATACGCGACTATCGGGGTCATCCAAGTGAACTCCTCAGATCCGATCTCAATGGCACACACCTCTGATTGATCGGTGGTTGACAGGATCACCTTCTCCAAGAAATGCACCTTCCAACTTTCGTCAAGGGGTGCCACCAAGGCGAACTTGCTCAAGGCATCTGCTTCCACATTATCCTCCCTCGGGATCACCTCAATATCGAAGCTCTTGAAACTCTCCTTCAGGGTTTGTACATCGCGAAGATATTTTTTCATCATCGGGCTCTTTGCTTCGTATCGCCCCTGGACTTGGTTCACGATCAGGCAAGCATCACACTTCACCTTTAAGTGACCAACTCCCGTTCCTTTAGCAATCCTGAGGCCAGTGATGAGAGCCTCATATTCAGCTTCATTATTGGTAGCCCTAAATGTCAAGGCCAAGGCATATCGGAGGGGCTCGACTCCGTCTGGTGGTATCAGCACGAAACCTGCTCCCGACCCTTCTGAATTTGAGGAGCCATCGGTGTACATCTCCCAAGTATTTTCGGCGTCGGGCTGTTCTGACTGCTCTGTTATCGGGACTTCCATAGTTGCCCCCTCTACAGGGCCCGCTTCTTCTAGATCGGGGGCTGTAGACTCTGCTATGAAATCCGCCAACGCCTGGCCCTTAATAGCCGTTCTCGGAGCAAAGTGAATGCGGAGCTCATTAAGCTCGACTGCCCATTTCACTAATCTCCCCTACGCATCAGGTCGGTTCAAAAAATGTTTCAAGGGCTGATTCGTCAAAACGGTAATCTCATGCGCATGGAAGTAAGGTCTCAGCTTCCGAGCAGTAACAATCAACGCATAAAGATACTTCTCAACGACGGGATAATTCATTTCAGACTTGGCGAGTGCCTTGCTTACATAATAGACGGGGATTTGGTTACCCTCTACAACTTTCACTAGACAGAGCTAACAGCAAATTCAGAAACAGCCAAATACAGATATAGTGCCTCGCCTGGGATGGGCTTCGCCAATGGCGGGAGGGTGCGGAGGTGCTGCTTGAGTGCCTGGAATGCCTCCTCGCACTTGGCAGTCCACTCAAACTTCTTGTTGGCCCTTAGCACTTCAAAGAACGGCATAGATCGATCACTTGCCTTGGATAGGAAGCGATTCATCGCGGCTAATCGACCATTCAGCACCTGCACCTCCCGATGGTTCGTCGGGGACTTCATCTCCTCGATTGCCTTCAGCTTCTCAGGGTTCACCTCGATTCCCCTCTGGCTCACCATGAAGCCCAGAAACTTCCCTGAGTGCACTCCAAAGGCGCATTTGGTCGGGTTCAAGCGAACTTGATGAAGCCTCATTCGCTCGAACGTTGTGGCTAAGTTGTGAACATGATCCTCGGCCTGTCGGGACTTCACCAGCATGTCGTCCACATAGGCCTCCATTGTTTTCCCCAACACGTCCCCAAACAGCTTGTTCACCATCCTCTAATAAGTTGCGCCTGCATTGATTAGTCCAAAGGGCATAACATCATAATGATAGATGTCACTATCAGCATAAAAAGCAGTGTGGGGGGCATCCTCCTTGGACATCTTGATCTGATTGTAGCCGGAGTAGGCATCCATAAAGCTCAGCAGCTCATGTCCCGATGTGGCATCCACCAGCTGGTCGATCCTCGGGAGCGGATAGCAATCCTTCGGGCATGCTTTGTTCAGGTCGCGGAAATCCACGCACATCCGCCACTTGCCATTGCTCTTCTTCACCAGGGCTGGGTTGGCGACCCAGGTCTGGAATCGGAGTTCCTTAATAAATCCAGCATCAAGCAACCTGCCCACCTTTTGCTGGATCGCGATCTTCTTGTCGGCACCCATTGGGCGCCTTCTCTGTGTGATCGTCTTGATCGCGGGATCAATCTTCAGCTCGTGAGTAATTACATCGGGGCTGATTCCTGGAATGTCGCTCGGGGACCAGGAAAACAGCTCCTTAAACTCCTTCAATAGATCGATCAGTTCTTGGGCCGTCTCCTCCGACAGGGCGGACCCGATTTTCACCTTTCTTTAAGGTCCATCGATCTCGACCTCCTTCAAGTCCTCCATCGGGAAAGGACGCCCAAAATCCTCTCGGGGATCAGCGTCAGTCTAGAAAACAGTCATAGCCTCCCGATTCCTCCTTCGGGTGGCATTGACATAGCGCCTCCTGTTAGCTATCTGATCGCCCTGAACCTCCCCGATTCCATGGTCGGTCGGGAACATCAGCTTCTGATGGACAGTTGAGGCAACTGCCCCCAGCGGGTTGATGGTAGTCCTCCCGATAATTGCGTTATATGTCCCCGCGGACTCGACCACCACGAATTCCACGTTCCTTTTCTCCGACTTCCAGCCACTACCGAATTCAACCGGTAAAGTAATCATCCCCACCGGGTAAGAAGTAGAGCCAGAAAATCCGACCATCGGGAAGTTTGCAGGCTTCAAGTCCTCTTGGTTTTTCCCATGGCCTCCAGTGCATCCTTGAACAGAATATCGGAGGAGCTCCCTCCATCAATTAGGATTCGCTTCATCTCGTACCCATCCACGTTCAGGGTCACGACCAAAGCATCATCTTGTGGGGTCTCCACACCTATCAGGTCCTCCGCTGAGAAGGGAATCACCATTTCTTCTTTCGGAGTCCAATTCCGGGCCCTCTTGCCCAGCACCACAACAATGGGAATCCGAGAAGCGTAGACCTCCCGAGATGCCGTGGTATCTCCGCCCGCAGCAAGTCCTCCATGAATCACATTAATGGTTCACCGCTTCTCCTTGTGGGCATTGGAAGACTCAGGTTTGTCCTTCTTCGGGGATCGACCACGGGATCGAGACTGGGACCGCGATCGGGACCGGGAACGGGATCGGCCCCGTTGCCCAGCCACAAATTCCGTAAGATTCCCCCGCTGGATCAGCTTCTCAATCTCCTTCTTCAACTCCCGACAATGGTTGGTGTCGTGACCGTCGGCACGATGGAAACGACAATAACGATCGATGCGAGCTCCCATGGACTCTCCATCCTTCTTTGGGGGGTATCTGGCGAGACCCTATCGGTCCATCACCGCCAATACTGCACCCATAGAACAAATGAGAGGAGTGTAGTGGTCCTCCCGCTTGTTCGACTTCGAGGGACGCATGTCTTCCCTCCGATCGGGACGGCCTCGACCCCGACTGCTCTCGGGTTTATCTTTCCTCCTGCGATCGTCCGAGGGTTTGAACGACTGCTTCCCTCTGTTTGATTTTGGAGGATCGAGGTCTTCGGCAGCTATCTTCGACTCCTGGACGTCAATTTGCTGCTTCACCCTCTTCTGCAGCGCCTCCATGTTCCACACAGGCTTCTCAGCCACGCTGTGCATCAAGTCGGAACCATACGGTGCAGTCAGGGTCCGAATGAAGGTGCGGATGGTCTCTCCCTCCGACATTTCCTCATCAATCTCGGCCACGCAGGCAGTGTACCTCTGGTAGTAATGCGCCAGAGATTCGTCGGGCCTCTGTATCACCTCAGCCAGGGACCTCGCACTTTTCAGGAGACGCTGACGGCCTTGGTATTGCTGGATGAAGCGATCATGCATCTGGGTCCTGCTAGAGATGCATCCTGGGGGAAGGCTGAAGAACCACGTCAGGGCCCTCTCACCAAGTGTGCCTGGGAACAAAACGCACACTATATCATCATTCGGGGATCTGCCTAGACAAGCCATGACATGCTTCTGGACATGCCGCATTGGATCTCCCTCGCCATCGTACTCCTTGAATGTCAGGATACCCAGCCCTGGCGGGGCCGTGGTGTTCACTAGTCGGGGGACAAAGGGATGAATGGAGCGATCCCTCAGCTCCGACATCATCTTCTTTTGATCTCCCATACAAATGTTCACAATCTTCACCACCTGGTCGGGGGTGTAAGGACCACTAAGAGGGATGGTCCGATGTTGCACCGGTCCAGGCCCATCGACCACGAACTCCTCCGATAGGGCAGACTCCTTGCCCTTGTCCTGGGGCTCGGGTTGGGCCTCCTGCCCGCCCCGATTCCCCATCGGTGGAGGCAGAGGCAACTCCTCCTCTTTCTTCTTGGCGGCCTCCCTTCGGTCCAAGAGAGCCTTCATAGCTTCCAAAAAGACTGGCATGGCATCCATCACAGCCTTTGCAAAATCCCGTTTTGCAGGTGCATCCTGGTCCCTCCTTGGGATCTCTTCCCGGCTCTCCGACGAGTTTCAAATGGAATCTTCGCGATCATCATGATACCCCCTTGTTCTGGAAACAGCAGGGGGAGGATCATTCCGATCAACAGTGCGCTCCGGCGGCCCTGAATTCAGAGTTCCAGCAGGGTGACGGGAACCACCGGATTGTCCTTGTCTCTTCTTTTGCTTGCCAGCCATCGATCGGGTAGAAGCCATTTTTTATTTTTGCTTCGTTCCCACAGACGGCGCCAATGTTGGATCACGGTTGGAACTCTGGTACGTTCTTGACGGAAGTCCGAACTCCTTCGCTCCAAGTAATCCTGCAAGAAGGGGATTAAACCGGGCGGTGACCCAGAATCCCTCTCCGATGCTTAAATGAGTATCTCGGTATAGACTGGCAAACAAGTATGAGTATGTGAATGTTCAACGTATCAATCCGGAGGTAACTCCTTCATTTATATAGGGGAGGGGTCACCTCAGTTACCTGTTGAGATAATTGCCACGTTCCGTTTATCTCGGCCAGTAGCCCACGTTCCGTCTTTTCATGCCACTTCCCCACTATGTTGATAGTGGGCGTGTTTCTCGGCCTCGTTCTCTGGTGGAAAGTCCCGACGGATGTCGGGGACTCCAGAGTTATCTCTTTTGGTCACCGCTCGGGGCCCCTCGTCATCGGGACAGGGCCAGCATTCTCAGGGATTCAATATCGGGGCCTACTTAAAGGCATATCATCAGGGCCTACTTAAAGGCATATCATCGGGGCCTACTTAAAGGCATATCATCAGGGCCTACTTAAAAACATATCATCGGGGCCTACTTAAAGGCATAGGATCAAGGCCTACTTAAAGGCATAGGATCGGGGCCTACTTAAAGGCATAGGATCGGGAGCGTTCAGCTCGTATGTCGGGACCGTTCTTTGTCGGGTCCTCTCGTATTTGATGGATATACGCCCAATTTGAACCCGTTGACTTCCGAACCGTTGTATTTTTATCGTCCCATTTATGATTGCAAATCGAAACTTCAACCCGGACACTTCGCGAGAACATCAACGGCTCGAACGGGGCCGAAGCGCCCGTCCGGCCAAGGTAAACTCACCTAGGTGAGGTTGGGTGGCCACACCCGACCTCCCCTAGGAGAGATCGGGTCAGCCAACCCGATCTCTCCTAGGGGAGATCGGGTGGACCAACCCGATCTCTCCTAGGGGAGATCGGGTGGACCAACCCGATCTCTCCTAGGAGAGATCGGGTCGGCCAACCCGATCTCTCCTAGGAGAGATCGGGTCGGCCAACCCGATCTCTCCTAGGAGGGATGGGGTTGGCCAACCCCATCCCCCCTAGGAGGGGTTGGGTGCCCTCACCCAACCCCTACCCCCGGGGGCCGGATTTCTTCCCCCCCAGGGGCCCCGGCACCATTTTCGGACTCCCACACTCGGTCCACTCCGCCTACCTTCTCCGAGTCCTAAGGTCTTAATTATGTGCTTAAAGGTTAATTAATTGTGTTTAAAGGTTAACGATGTCATTAAGCCACCTTAATGACACCGTTGCCTATAAATACCCCACCTTCACAACTCATTTGATCATCTTGGCAATTTAGATTATTTTGCTCTGACATCTCTCTAGCTTTATCTCTCTAAAAACGATACTGACTTAGGCATCGGAGAGGGTTCATCAGGCACCACCCCCCCTCTGTGCCTGGTATTGCCCCTTCTGCAGGGCGAAAGGAGAAGAGAAGCTCAGGAAGGAAGGACGAAAGCTAAGACAGTACAACCTAAGAGAACCGGATCATCCACATCTCCAGTGAGGAACGAGATTTGAGCCGACCACCCGTTGACCCAGATCCCGGAACCTATCACTTGGCGCCGTCTGTGGGCTTCGGACAGAAAGCCTAATTATCACCAGCTAGATGGCAGGCGTATATGTCATCCATGGGGGTTATGGAGCTGGAGGAGAGTCAGTGAATGCCAGAGAAGCATATATGGCAGAGTTAGGGGCTCCTAAGCCAAAAGAAGAACAAGCAGAAGGAAAGAGAGAAGACATAATAGAATTTTCAAGAAGAGACATGGAGCATGTGTTACCAGAAAACAAGGATGCCCTGGTCATAACAATGAAGATCACTGATATGGACATTGGGAGAATCCTAATAGACAGTGGAAGCTCACCCAACATCATTAGCAAGAAAGTCCTCAACATACTAGGAGTAAGGCCAAGTAGCATAAAACAGGTTCACTCCCCCTTAGTAGGATTTTCAGGAGAGCCAACATACCCACTGGGGGCAGTCACACTACCTGTGACACTGGGCACAGGCCAAAGGCAGCTAAAGATTGATGTCCCATTCTTCATCACAGAAGAAATGGAGGAGTACAATGGGGTCCTAGGTACCACTACAATCAACAAGTGGGGTATGGTACCATCAACACTACATCAGAAAATGAAATTCCCCACAGGCCAAGGAATAGGGGAAGTAAAAGGCAACCAGAAGGTAGCAAGGAAATGTGCAAGGATTGCACTAGGCAAGAGGAAGAAAACAACAGAGGTCCTACTAGTAGATGAGGACCCAAGAGAAGATCATGGAAGACCAGCCCCCATGGAGGAACTAAAAGAGATACTCATAGAAGAACCCGATAGGAAGGCTAAAATCGGGACTGCCTTATCTCAGGAAGAGGAGAACCACTTAGTAGCTTTACTAAGGGAATACAAGGATTTGTTCGCCTGGTCACCAAGCGATATGTCAGGGATATCAGAAGAAGTGATCTCACACAGGCTCAATATAGACGCGGCAACGCGACCAACAACACAGAAGGTGAGACCAATGGGAGGAAGCAAAAAGATAGCTATCCAAGAAGAAGTAGAAAAGCTACTAAAGGCAAAGTTCATCAAGGAAATCAGATTCCAGACATGGGTGGCAAACCCGGTACTGGTGAAGAAGCCGGGGGGAAGTTGGAGAATGTGTATTGACTATCGTGACCTAAACAAGGCTTGCCCTAAGGACTCATATCCCCTACCAAGAATAGATCAGTTAGTAGATGCAACATCGGGTCACCAATTAATGAGCTTCATGGATGCATACTCAGGATATAACCAGATAAAAATGGCCCCTGAGGACGCCCCTCACACAGCATTCTATGCTGATAGCGAGATATACCATTACACGGTGATGCCTTTCGGACTCATAAATGCTGGAGCAACATATCAAAGAATGGTCAACAAAATCTTTGGGGACATGATAGGGAAGACAATGGAGGCATATGTGGACGATATGATAGTCAAATCCAAAGAGAAGAAGAACCATGTGGAGAACCTTCGCTCAACATTCGAGAGGATGAGGCAATACCAGGTCCGTCTAAACCCGAAAAAATGCGCATTTGGGGTGCAATCAGGGAAATTTTTAGGTTTCATGGTAAGCCAGCGAGGCATAGAGGTAAACCCCGAAAAACTTCAAGCAATTGAAGAAATGCAGTCACCTACGAAGCACAAAGAGGTTCAACGACTGAACGGGAGGTTGGCAGCCCTTAACAGATTCCTATCCAAAATAGGAGACAAGGCATTACCCTTCTTTGAGGTACTAAGGGCAAACAAGAAATTTGAATGGACACCGAGATGTGAGGAAGCCTTCCAGCAACTCAAGCAACACCTAAAAACACTACCACCCTTAGCAAAGCCTACACCAGGGGAGCCCCTCTACCTCTACATCTCCGTGAGCAATGTGGCAGTAAGCTCAGTGCTAATTAAAGAAGAAAACGCTGTACAATTGCCGGTATACTTCGTAAGCAAAACATTGGCAAAGTATGAGATCAACTACTTGCCAATAGAAAAGTACCTCTATGCACTGATTATATCAGCAAGAAAGTTGAGACCGTATTTTCATGGGCATGAAGTAACAGTCCTCACAGACCAACCATTGAAACACCTCCTGCAGAGACCAGACACATCGGGAAGACTGACCAAATGGGCAATTGAGCTAAGCGAGTTTCGCATTCATTTCGCCCCAAGAACAGCCATAAAGGGTCAGGCTCTAGCAGATTTTATCGCCGAATTCACTGGAATTAATCCAGACGAAGACTTGGGAGAAGTCAAAACTACATGCGAGGCAAGTAGTAGTCAGGAGACACAATCAGAAGAATTATGGGAGATGCATACTGATGGGTCATCCAACGGAGGAAGTTCAGGGGCAGGCCTCTTACTATACCCACCAAATAGCGATACACCTATGCGCTATGCCATGGCACTTACCTTTAAGGCAACAAACAATGAGGCTGAATACGAAGCACTAATAACTGGCCTGAGAATAGCCAAAGGAGTAGGGGCAAAGCATTTAAGGGTCAAGTGTGATTCTCAACTAGTTGTCAATCAAGTGAAAGGAATCTACACTGCAAAGTCCGAAAACATGCAGAGATACTTGCAGCAAGCCAAGGACCTGATAAAGAGCTTCCAAAGCTTCGACATTGAGTCAGTCCCAAGAGAACAAAACCAAGAGGCAGACGCCTTAAGTAAACTAGCCTTAGGGGCAGAAGCAGGCAAAGAGGTTCACTTCGTGGAGCAAAGAATGCAATCAGTGATAGAACAAATGGAGGTTCTAGCAATAGATGAAGCAGAAGCCTGGATGACTCCAATGCGACAATACATCATGGAAGGAAAACTCCCAAAAGATAAGGTGGAAGCAGTCAAGATTGAAAGAATGGCTAGGAATTACGCAGTGATGGACAATGAACTCTACAAGAAAGGATACTCCACACCTTTCCTCAAATGCATAGCATACCCAGAAACAGAGAGAGTACTGGCAGAACTCCATGAGGGAGATGCAGGGTGCCATGAAGGAGCACGGTCAATAAGCCGAAAAGTCTACAACCTAGGATACTATTGGCCATCAATGAGCAAAGAAGTAGCAGACTTGGTACAAAAATGTGATCACTGCCAAAGATACTCCAGAAATATGATAGCCCCACCAGCAAAGTTAAGCTCCATCTCAGGAGCCTGGCCTTTCGCGCAATGGGGGATTGATTTGATAGGCCCCCTACCAAAAACAAAAGGTCAGAAGACTTGCATAATTGTTGCAATAGACTACTTCTCCAAGTGGATAGAAGCAAAGGCAATGGGGAAAACAACAGACGACCAAGTCGTCAATTTCATCCAGTCTCACATTGTCTCGAGGTACGGGGTGCCAAGAGCAATAATAAGTGACAACGACCCACAATTCAAGAGCAAGAAATTGCAGTGGTATTGCGAAAGACTGAATATAGACCACCGTTTCGCATCAGTAAAGCACCCTCAGACAAACGGACAGGTAGAATCGGCAAACAAGATAGTGCTAGATGGCCTAAAGAAACGACTCCACGCCACCAAGGGAAGTTGGGTAGATGAGCTGGAAAATGTTCTATGGGCAGTACGGACAACACCAAAGATATCCACAGGAGAAACGCCATTTGGCCTAGTGTACGGAACTGAAGCGGTGGCACCAGCAGAAATAGCTGTACAATCATTGAGGACCAAGTACTTTGAGGAGCATGAGAACAACAAAGCAAGACTTTTAGATTTAGACATGGTGGAGGATAAAAGGTGGAATTCAGAAGAAGCACAGACACGAATGCGCCTTGTCTCAGCAAGATACTACAACCGCCAAGTCAAGGAGAGACAATTCCACGTAGGAGAACTGGTACTAAGAAGGAATGAGTTCTCACACTTAGACCAAGTCAGAAAATTATCTCCGAAGTGGGAAGGACCATACAAGATAGCGTCAGTTCCCTACGTAAACGCTTATCGCCTCGAAGATGGGGAGGGGTATATCTCCACAAACACCTTCAGTGGAGAGCACCTAAAGAAGTACTACGTATAAGAAGAAAGCACAAGCAAAAGACCATATCCTTAGTTTCATATTTCACATTTTGCGTGCTTCAGCTTCACAAGCTTTTCAAAAAACAACTTTTGAGAAGGAGAACTCACGAAGTTACTCCAACTCTACAACTATCTTTTATTCCTACAAAGGATGTCTTGGTGCACCAAGGCATCCCAAGTGTACAAAAACATGAATGCTCCAAAGGGAGTAGAAGTTACTCAAAAGTATTTTCCAGTGAATGTAGTGGTATAATCACGAAGTTATCCTTACACAGATATGACTTCAAGTCAATGACAGGTTCGACGCCCCCAAGAGCGTATCTTGAGAGTAGTTTTCATACTACGACATTCGACGCCCCCAAGAGCGTATCTTGAGAGTAGTTTCCATACTACGATATTCGACGCCCCCAAGAGCGTATCTTGAGAGTAGTGTTCATACTACGACCTTCGACGCCCCCAAGAGCGTATCTTGAGAGTAGTTATTACACTACGACCTTCGACGCACCAAGAGCGTATCTTGAGAGTGGTTTCCAAAAACTACGAACTTCGACGCCCCCAGGAGCGTATCTTGAGAGTAGTGTTCATACTACGACCTTCGACGCCCCCAAGAGCGTATCTTGAGAGTAGTTATTACACTACGAATTCGACGCACCAAGAGCGTATCTTGAGAGTGGTTTCCAAAAACTACGATTTCGACGCCCCCAGGAGCGTATCTTGAGGTAGATTTGCAACCTACCAGATTCGACGCCCCCAAGAGCGTATCTTGAGGTAGAAAAAACACTACCAGTTCGACGCCCCCAAGAGCGTATCTTGAGGTAGATTTCAAACTACCAGTTCGACGCCTACCAGGAGCGTATCTTTGGTCTAACCTGAGCCCTCCGGGAGCCTATCCTGTGAAACGTTAAGTGCCGTCCGAGAGCCTGTCTCGTGAACAGATTTTGACACCCGTCAAGAACGTATCGGTGGACTAACCTGTGCCCTCCGGGAGCCTATCCTGTGAAACGTTAAGTGCCGTCCGAGAGCCTGTCTCGTGAACAGATTTCGACGCCCACCAAGAGCGTATCTTTGGTCTAACAGTACAACGTATACCGTGTAAGGGGTATCAGAAGAGATCATCACACCATTCTTAGAAGGATACCATGCTTAGAAGGATACCATGAGAAAGAAATTTCTAAGTAAAGTAATGTGAAGAACAAGTAATGTTTTTTCTTTAAGAAATGGCAGGTAAGACATGAAGGAAAGCACAAAAGAAGGATAAATAAAGGAAACACACCAAGGGAAGGGTCCATAACCAAAGAGCCATACACAAGGCATAGGGAGACATCATAAGAAGAGATATAAGCACACGGCCATATATACAACAAGTAGAGACAAGTGTATCAGACAAAGATGGCAACACTAAGAAAGGTGGAGTTTTAAACTCTAAAGACAACCACAACTCACAAACACACGAGACTACCACAAGAAATAAGGGTACTATCCCCTCATCTTCGCAATATGCTTAATAGCAAAGTCTGACAAATCACCAAGTCGAGAGAAAGGAAAGTCAGGAGCAATCATGTGAATACGCTCAAGAATCTCCTTCAAGGAAATACGTTTCGCCACAGAGCAGCGAACGTCGATAGCAGCCTGATAAGCGGAGGAGGCCATATACTCAGCAATGGCACACTCCTTCGCCTCCATACGACACATTTCCTCCAGAGAGATTAACTCAGCAGCCCGGAGTGTCTCATCACGATAAGACCTTTGTCTCAACGCCTCAACCTCTTCATTAAGAAGAGCAATGCGACCCTCCAAGTCTCGGCACCGCAAATCGGTGATGCGACTATGCTCCAAACAGCTAATAAGACTGGATTTAAGGGAAACACAAATGTCCTCGTACACCTTCCTCTCCTCAGCAAGATCAATAGCAAGGGTGGATAAATTAACAAGGTCAGCCATACCCTACAACAAAAACAAAAGATGAGATGGATAACACATGGAGAAGAAACATGCTAAAGGATAAAACGGTTACATTACAGAAGCATAGCGAGCCAACACATCACGAGCCAACTCATATGTTGCCTCTGACCCTTTGGATAGGGACACACGATCGGCAGGAGGAACAGCAGACTGCAGAACACGAACTCCAACCTCAGGAGTTTGCAAAGAAGATTGGTTGTCAAAACGAGCCCCACGCCCATAATAAGGCGCCCACTCAGACCCAACAATTCCATCAACAGGTGGACGAGACAGCTCCTTCCGACTCAGACGCGGAAGACGAAGTCTACCTATAACAAAGCACAGAGTAAATACCAAGGTACACTAAGGAAACTCAGAGGCTCAAGGACTCACCAAATAAGGAAGAAGGAAAAGATGGCTCCCGGACCTTCGATTGGGGGCATCAATATACAAAGAAGATGGCACCCTAACGTCACCACCCTTACCTCCAGTTAGAGAACACCTCCCCGCACCATAGAAAACCGATCTTTTTGCAATCGAAGGTCCAGTCCCAGAATTAACTACTCCCACACGTACTGGCCTCTTACTCCTCATCAGTCACCGAAGAGTTCTGTTGATCAAAAAAAAAAAAAAAAAAAAAAAAAAACACAGGCTCAGCCCAAAGAAAACAGAAAGCGAACAGTGGACAAGAGATCCAAACTCATTCCCCTAAAAAGATGAACACAAGGTCAAAAGACAAGAATAGAAAGACGACAAGGAGACCCCACCAGCCAACAGGCAGAGGCAGGGGGGCAGGGGGAGATAGTAATAACCCCCAGCATAAGGAGACCCCACCAGCCAACAGGCAGAGGCAGGGGGGCAGGGGGAGATAGTAATAACCCCCAGCATAAGGAGACCCCACCAGCCAACAGGCAGAGGCAGGGGGGCAGGGGGAGATAGTAATAACCCCCAGCATAAGGAGACCCCACCAGCCAACAGGCAGAGGCAGGGGGGCAGGGAGAGATAGTAATAACCCCCAGCATAAGGAGACCCCACCAGCCAGCAGGCAGAGGCAGGGGGGCAAGGGGAGATAGTAATAACCCCCAGCATAAGGAAACCCCACCAGCCAACAGGCAGAGGCAGGGCAGGGAGATAGTAATAACCCCCAGCATAAGGAGAGAGACACCACTGGCCAACTAGCAGAGACAGGGGGCAAAAGGAGATAATCATAATCCCAATAGGGAGGACTTCGCCCGCCAGTAAGCGAAAACATGAAGGTAAAAAGATGAAAAATGACAAACTAAATAGGACTACATTACCCGGAAGACATACAAATCAAGAACGAGACAAGTAAGGAAACGATTGAAGGAGAAGCAGAATTAAGTCCCTCAAGAGCAATGCTTACACAAGAGAAGAAACACGTACCTCAATACAACATCCGCCCCGAGAAGTAAGTCCGACTGGAAATTCCACCGTCAAAAAGAAAGGAAGGGAAAAGAACAACGAGAATGAGGTAATCACTTGCCCTTTTATAGCACAAAGGATTAGGGTTTTTCTGAGGTCGCTAAATCAACACCGTTGAATTTTAGAAAAGAAAATTTCAAGGGACAAGATTCAAAAACTAGTTCCCGTTAACCACGGTTAAGCTCATACTCACCATAGTTAACATCCCCTAAGGTTTATTTCCTAGTATTCCATACTTAGGAAAATTTTTAGCCAAAACTAAATTTTTCCTCACTTAGATAAAATCCCGGCACGAATTTGAAGCATAAGTCATTTAGTTGCATTCGTATCACATCCCTGTGCAAGTGTGTATTTTTTGAGTATGCATCTATAGTAAGGATAATTTTATTACTCCTATCTCCGACGGACGCGTGCCTAGGCACACGTCCGTGCTACTCTGACGTTTACAATTCCTCTATCTCATTAGACAGGGGGGCAGAGTCAGAGGCACGCATCCATGGGTAAGCAAGCATTCAGACAAAGAAAGTAAAACCCCGGTTTCAAATTGCGCGTGTCATACCATCCTAAAATAGAGTCAATCAAGGGTTAGGCCATTGGTTGACTCGGGGGCATGTGATGGATATACGCCCAATTTGAACCCGTTGACTTCCGAACCGTTGTATTTTTATCGTCCCATTTATGATTGCAAATCGAAACTTCAACCCGGACACTTCGCGAGAACATCAACGGCTCGAACGGGGCCGAAGCGCCCGTCCGGCCAAGGTAAACTCACCTAGGTGAGGTTGGGTGGCCACACCCGACCTCCCCTAGGAGAGATCGGGTCAGCCAACCCGATCTCTCCTAGGGGAGATCGGGTGGACCAACCCGATCTCTCCTAGGGGAGATCGGGTGGACCAACCCGATCTCTCCTAGGGGAGATCGGGTGGACCAACCCGATCTCTCCTAGGAGAGATCGGGTCGGCCAACCCGATCTCTCCTAGGAGGGATGGGGTTGGCCAACCCCATCCCCCCTAGGAGGGGTTGGGTGCCCTCACCCAACCCCTACCCCCGGGGGCCGGATTTCTTCCCCCCCAGGGGCCCCGGCACCATTTTCGGACTCCCACACTCGGTCCACTCCGCCTACCTTCTCCGAGTCCTAAGGTCTTAATTATGTGCTTAAAGGTTAATTAATTGTGTTTAAAGGTTAACGATGTCATTAAGCCACCTTAATGACACCGTTGCCTATAAATACCCCACCTTCACAACTCATTTGATCATCTTGGCAATTTAGATTATTTTGCTCTGACATCTCTCTAGCTTTATCTCTCTAAAAACGATACTGACTTAGGCATCGGAGAGGGTTCATCAGGCACCACCCCCCCTCTGTGCCTGGTATTGCCCCTTCTGCAGGGCGAAAGGAGAAGAGAAGCTCAGGAAGGAAGGAAGGACGAAAGCTAAGACAGTACAACCTAAGAGAACCGGATTATCCACATCTCCAGTGAGGAACGAGATTTGAGCCGACCACCCGTTGACCCAGATCCCGGAACCTAACAGTATTGGTCTTCTAAGCCTCTTTTGGGGCCCAGTTGGCCTACTTCGCCGCTTAGTCGCCGTTAATGGGCCTAACGGCTATATCGAAACCCATCAGGTACATCGGATTCTTCACTGCCGCAATGGCTGCTTGACTGTCAGAGAACACCTTCACAGGTTTACTCTCGACATCACCATCAAGCAGCGCAGTAAGAAGCCTTTTTAGCCAGACTGCTTTCTGTGCATTCTTAGAGAGAGCTACGAATTCTGATTCCATCGTTGACAGCGCGACACAGGTTTGCTTCTTGCTCGTCCATGAAATGGCGACTTTAGCAAGGAGGAGCACTCCCCCTGTGATGGACTTACGATCATCCGGATCGCCACCATGGTCGGCGTCACTGTAACCGGTCAATTCTAACTTCCCGCCCTCATAGCACATAGCATAGTCTACAGTACCTTTCAGATAATGAATTATTCATTTTACAACCTTTAAATATTGATAGCCAGGAACTGATTGGAAACGTGCTACTAGGCCCACGACGTAACAGATATCCAGACGGGTGCATTGCATGGCGTACATTAAACTACCAACCATGCTTAAATACTCCGCACCCTTCATCTGTTCACGTTTTGACAGTGCGCACCCAAACACCACCGGCGTATCCACAGGCTTGGCATCCTGTAATCTGAACCTTTTCAACAGCTTGTTGATGTAGGCTTCTTGAGACCGACACAATTTCCGGGTAGCCCGATCTCTAGAAATTTTAATGCCCAAGATGTACGTTGCCTCTCCATGTCTTTTATCTCAAATACAGATGCCAACCATGACTTTGACTTGTTCATAAATCTCACATCGTTTGCAGCAATGAGTGTGTCGTCCACGTATAAGGTTAAGATGACACACTTAGACCCGGAAGTCTTATAATACATGCACGGATCCTCGTGAAGATTCACGAATCTGTTTCCTACGATTTCCTCGTGGAATTTGCGGTACTACTGCTGTGAAAATTGTTTAAGACCGTAGATGGACCTTTGGAGTTTACAAAATTTAAGTTCGTTACCAGGAGTAATGAAACCCTCTGGTTGATCCATGTGGATCTCTTCCTCCAGGTTTCCGTGGAGGAATGCGGTCTTCACATCCATTTAGTGCAGCTCGAGATCGAGACTTGCGACCAAGGCTAGAATGGCCCGTACTGTGGTGTAACGCACAGTTGGTGAGTATGTTTCATCAAAGTCCACGTCGTGAAGTTGGGTATATCCTTTCGCAAGAAGTCAAGCTATGTATCTCTCGACCTTTCCATTAGCAGTGAGTTTCAATTTAAGAACCCACTTAGCTCCTATGACCCTGCGTCCAGCAGGTAAATCAACTAAAGACCATATCGAATTGGCTTTCATCGATGAGACTTCTTCCTCCATTGCATTCCTCCATTTCTTCGCTTGAGGTCCTTCCAATGCTTGTTGAACCGTTATAGGTTCGTCAACAGATGTTAGAGTGAAGATTTATCCTCTCTCGATGGGATATTTCTTTGGAGAAGTTCTATTCCTTTGACAACGTCAAGGCTCATTACCCCCTGATGGGTCCGACCACAGCCGTCAGGCTCTTTAAACGGCGAGGAAACGGCAAACAGGCCCACCAGGCCCAGAGTAGGGGTCAAGATGACCTAGGAGACGGGTCCCGATGAAGGGAGTCCCGGCGAAGCAAGGTCCCGACAGAGTCGGTCTCGACAGTGGAGCTGGAAGCTCCCGATGAGAAGCCTTTAAGCAGGCCCCGATGTTGAATCCCTGAGAATGATTGGCCCTGTCACGATGACGAGGGGCCCCGAGCGGTGACACAACGAGATAACTCTAGAGTCCCCGACGGGAGTCGGGACTCGTTATCAGAGGATAAAGCCAAGATATGCGGGGCGTGGCCGAGATACGCGGAACGTGGTTAAGATACACGGAGCGTGGCCGAGATACGCGGGGCATGGCTAAGATACGCGAGATCACGTACGAGATATGCGGGATACGGGCTAACCACCCCTAACGGTTCGCCAGGTACCTGAGGCATTTCTTTGCCTATAAAAGGGCAAGAGGTCACCTCAGATCACTTACGTTGAGTTGAATACACTTTGATATCTGTTACTTGCCAGTCAGACGAAGTACTCATTTAAGCATCGGAGAGGGATTCTGGGTCACCGCCCGGTCTATCCCCTCTTGCAGGATTGCGTGGAGCAAAGGAGCTAGGATTGCCGTCAAGATCCGTACCGGAGTTCCATCGTGATCCAACATTGGCGCCGTCTGTGGGAATCAAACAAAAAGCTGATATGCCTTCTACTCGATCGATGGCGGCTGGCAAGAACAGAAGGGGACAATCCGGTGGTTCCCGTCACCCCGCTGCAACGAACCTGAATTCAGTACCAGAACAAGGAGAAAACCAGAACCATCCCCCGGCTGAGCTCTCCCTGACAGGGGGGCACAATGGATCACATCCCGAAGATGCTGCCCCTCAACACCAGGATAACAGGGGGCAGGAGGCTCCCCCGGCTGCAGACTTGACAAGAGCCGTGGCAGAGGCCATGCCCATGTTCCTGGCGGCTGTAGAGGCTCTCTTGGACCGAAGGGAGGCTGCGAGGAGGCAGGAGGAGATGCCCCCACTGGAGGAAGCAACCCTACCAACAGAGGGTCGGAACGCGCAGGAAGCCCCGCCCCAAGGCCAAGACAGAGGCAGAACAACTAGTCAGCCGGAAAGGTTCGTGGTTGACGGGCCAGGACCAGTACAACACAGGACCATTCCCCTGAATGGTCCCATCACTCCCGACCAGGTGGTAAAGATCGTGAACATCTGTATGGGAGAACAGAAGCCGCTGGTGTCGGAGCTAAGGGATCGATCCACTCATCCCTTTGTTCCCCGACTAATAGACACTCTCGCCCCGCCTGGGCTGGGTATCCCCGAGATTAAGGAATATGATGGCGAAGGAGATCCAGTTCGTCATGTCCAGAAGCATCTTATGGCGTGTCTGGGTAGAGCCCCGAATGAAGATATAGTGTGTACACTGTTCCCAAAAACACTTGGAGAAAGAGCCCTGACCTGGTTCTTTAGCCTGCCCCCAGGCTGCATTACCTGTTGGGCGGACATGCACGACCGCTTCATCCGACAATACCAGGGCCGCAGACGTTTGTTGAAGAGCGTGAGGTCCCTAACCCAGGTGGTGCAAAGGCCCGATGAGTCGCTGGCACACTATTACCAGCGGTACACCGCTAGCGTAGCCGAGATAGACGAGGAAATCTCGGAGGGCAAGACCATTCGCACCTTTATTCGGAACCTGACAGCCCCCTATGGCTCCGATCTGATGCACAGCGTAGCTGAGAAGGCTGTGTGGAATATGGAGGCTTTGCAGAAGAGGGTGAAGCGGCAGATCGATGTCCAGGAATCCAAAATAGCCGCAGGAGAACTGGAGCCCCCAAAGTCGAACAAAGGGAATCAGTCGAGTAAACCTTTCGACGATCGTAAGTCAAAGGGTAAACCCGACAGTGGCAAGAATCGAGGTCGTCCGGATCGGAGGGACGACAGACGCTCTTCAAGGAAGGATAAGCGGGAGGATTTTGACATTCCTCTCAACTGCTCCATGGCGGAAGTGCTGACAGTCATGGAACGACAAGGTATTTCCAGATAACCCCCGAAGAAAGATGGAGAATTCCTGGGGTCCCGCACAGATCGCTATTGCCGGTTTCACCGCGCGAATGGCCACGACACCAATCACTGTCGGGAGCTGAAGAAGGAGATTGAAAAGCTAATCCAAAAGGGAAAGCTTAAGGAGTTCGTTGGGGACAAACGATGCAGGTCCCGCTCTCGGTCCCGATCGCGGTCCCGTTCCCGATCCCGCGATCGGTCCCCGAAGAAGAAAAGAACTGATCCAGAGTCATCCGGTGTTCGCAAAGAAAGACGAGTCATCAACGTGATTCATGGAGGATTCGCTGCTGGAGGTGATACCTCATCCGCCCGAGAGGTCTATGCCTCTAGAATTCCTACGGCGGTGGTGCTGGGTAAGAGGTCCCGATCTTGGACCTTGAAGGAAGAGATGGTAATCTCCTTCTCATCGGAGGAACTCATAGGCGTAGAGACTCCACACGACGATGCCTTGGTGGTAACTTTGGACGTAAACGGGTTCGAGATGAAGAGAATCTTGATTGACGGAGGGAGCTCCTCCGACATTCTATTCATGGACGCGCTGGAAGCCATGGGGAAGACGAAGAAAGACCTGAAGGAGGCAAACTTCCCAATGGTCGGGTTCTCGGGCTCAACTTCCTACCCGCTGGGAGTAATCACCTTACCAGTGGAGTTTGGTAGCGGGTGGAAATCAGAAAGGAGGAACGTGGAATTTGTCGTAGTCGATTCTGCGGGGACCTACAACGCGATTATCGGGAGAACCACCATCAATCCCCTAATGGCGGTTGCCTCGACTGTGCACCAGAAGATGAAGTTCCCGACCGACCATGGAGTCGGAGAAGTCAAGGGCAACCAGGTGGCATCCCGAAAATGCTATGTCAACCCCACCCAGAGGAGGAGGCGAGAGACCATGACTGTCCTCCAGACAGACACAGATCCCAAAGAATAGTTTGGGCGTCCCGCCCCCGTAGAAGATCTGAAAGAAGTCGAGATTGACGGACCCCAGAGGAAGGTGAAAATAGGGTCTGCTCTAACAGAAGAGACAGCCCAAGAACTGGTGGAGCTACTGAAAGAGTTCAAAGAGCTGTTTGCCTGGTCCCCCAGCGATATGCCAGGGATCAGCCCCGACGTGATTGTACACGAGCTGAAGATAGACCCCGCGATCAAGCCTATCACACAGAAAAGGCGTCCGATGGGCACGGATAAAAAGATCGCGATCCAGCAGGAGGTGGTCAGGTTGCTCGATGCTGGTTTCATTAAGGAGCTCCGATTCCAGACGTGGGTCGCCAACCCAGTGCTAGTGAAGAAGACTAACGGGAAGTGGCGAATGTGCGTGGACTTCCGCGACTTGAACAAGGCTTGTCCAAAGGATTGCTATCCACTCCCGAGGATTGACCAGCTGGTGGATGCCACGTCGGGACATGAGCTGCTGAGTTTCATGGATGCGTATTCAGGCTACAACCAGATCAAGATGGCCAAGGAAGACGCCCCCCACACTGCGTTCTATGCAGACAGCGACATCTATCACTACGATGTCATGCCTTTCGGGTTGATCAATGCCGGGGCAACTTACCAACGGATGGTGAATAAGCTGTTTGGAGATATGTTGGGAGAAACCATGGAAGCCTACGTGGATGATATGCTGGTGAAGTCCCGACAAGCCGAAGATCACGTGCACAACCTTACCATGGCGTTTGAGCGGATGAGACTCCATCAAGTTCGCCTGAACCCGACGAAATGCGCCTTCGGAGTCCATTCAGGGAAGTTTTTAGGCTTCATGGTAAGCCAAAGAGGAATTGAAGTGAATCCTGAGAAGCTGAGGGCAATTGAGGAGATGCAGTCTCCGATAAACCATCGGGAGGTACAAGTGCTGAATGGCCGACTAGCTGCAATGAATCGCTTCTTATCCAAAGCCAAAGACCGATCAATGCCGTTTTTTGAAGTCTTGAGGGCCAACAAAAAATTCGAATAGACCGCCAAATGTGAAGAGGCGTTCCAAGCACTCAAGCAGCACCTTCACACACTCCCGCCGCTAGCAAAACCGGTTCCAGGCGAGCCGCTCTTCCTTTATTTGGCTGTTTCTGAATTTGCCATTAGCTCTGTGTTAGTAAAGATTGTCGAGGGTAATCAAGTCCCCGTCTATTATGTAAGCAAGGCATTTGCCAAATCTGAATTGAACTATCCCGCCGTTGAGAAGTACCTCTTTGCGTTGATAATTACTGCTCGGAAGCTAAGGCCATATTTCCACGCACACGAGATCACTGTGCTAACGAACCAGCCTTTGAAGCATTTTTTGAACCGACCGGATGCGTCGGGGAGATTGGTGAAGTGGGCAGTAGAGCTCAGTGAGTTTCGAATACACTTTGCTCCAAGAACGGCCATCAAGGGCCAGGCATTGGCGGACTTTATAGCAGAATCTACAGCCCCCGATCTAGAAGAAACGGGCCCTGTAGAGGGGGAAACCATGGAGGTCCCGACAGTAGAACAACCAGAGAGGGCAGAGCATTCAGAACAGCCAAACAAAGAAAATACCTGGGAGATGTACACGGACGGCTCCGCGAGTTCAGACGGGTCAGGAGCAGGCTTTTTATTGATACCACCAGGTGAAGGTGAACCTCTCCGATACGCCTTGGCTTTAACATTCAAAGCCACAAACAATGAAGCGGAGTATGAAGCTCTCATCACGGGCCTAAAAATTGCTAAAGGCACTGGAATCGATCACTTGAGAGTGAAGTGCGACGCAGCGTTAATTGTGAACCAAGTTCAAGGGCAATACGAAGCAAGGAGCCCGATAATGAAAAAGTATCTACGAGAGGTACAAGCCTTGAGAGCGAACTTCAAAAGCTTCGATATCGAGGCTATCCCGAGGGAAGAGAACGTAGAGGCAGACGCCTTGAGCAAATTTGCCCTGGGGGCACCTTTGGAAGAAAGTCGGAAGGTGCACTTCCTGGAGAAGGTGATCTTATCGAGCATCGACCCAACACAGGTGTGCGCCATTGAGACAAATTCGGAGGAAGAGCCCACTTGGATGACCCCGATAGTCGCGTATCTGACTACGGGGGCAGTCCCCGAGGATAAGGTAGCAGCAGATAGGATATGTCGGATCGCGTCTAATTACGTGATGCTGGACAATCAGCTGTACAAGAAGGGCTGGTTCTCGACTCCGTACTTGAAGTGTGTAGCAGAACCCAACACCAATCGAATCCTGAAGGAAATGCATGAGGGAGTCGCGGCTTGTCATGAGGGGGCCCGATCCATTTTGAGGAAGGTGTTGAACTTAGGCTACTATTGGCCCACGATGAACAAAGAAGCAACGGCGATGGTCCGATCGTGCGACGCGTGCCAGAGGTACGCCCCGAGTATCATGGCTCCGGCTGCTAACCTGACATCCATCAAGAGCGCTTGGCCCTTCGCGCAGTGGGGCATCGACTTGGTGGGACCTCTTCCACAAGCACAAGGACAATGTAAGTATTTACTTGTAGCTATCGATTATTTTTCGAAATGGATAGAGGCGAATGCATTGGCCAGAACAACGGGGAACCAGATCGTCAAGTTCCTCCAAACCCACATCGTGTCCAGATACGGGATTCCTAAGGTGGTGATCAGCGACAATGGCCCACCATTTAACGGCTCTCAGGTGAGGGAGTATCTGGAAGAACTGAACGTTGAGCATCGGACCGCCTCCGTACGCCATGCTCAGACTAATGGCCAGGTGGAGTCAGCCAACAAAATCGTGATGGATGGCCTGAAGAAGAGGGTCTATGCCTTGAAGGGCAAATAGCTGAACGAACTGGCAAACGTACTTTGGGCTGTTAGAACGACACCCAAACGATCAACAGGGGAGACTCCGTTTGGCCTTGTTTATGGCACGGAAGCTGTCGCTCCTGTGGAGGTACCTGTGGCATCCCATCGAACGAGATATTATGAGCCCCTGACGAACGATGAAATAAGACGCCTGGACTTGGACCTACTCGAAGAGAAAAGGCGGGAAGCCGATGAAATCCAAGCTCGAATGCGCTTAGCGACGGCCAGGTACTATAATCGGCGAGTGAAGTCCCGACAGTTCTTCGTCGGGGAGCTGGTTTGGCGTCGCAACGAGTTCACCCTTTTGGATCGAATCAACAAGATGTCACCAAAATGGGAAGGACCTTATAAGGTCGTAGGGATGCCAGCTCCGAACGCATACAAGTTGGAAGACCTCGATGGCAGAACGTTAAAGCATTCTTTCAGTGGCGAACACTTGAAGAAACACCATGCTTGATGAAAGTCGCCTTCAGTGGTGCACGATGAAAGTCGCCTTCAGTGGTGCATGATGAAAGTCGCCTTAAGTGGTGCCCGATGTAAAATCGCCTTAAGTGGTGTATGCTGTTTATCGTTTAATTCTATGTAAGCCTATCTTATGCCAATAAATAAAGAGGTTGCTTCCAAATAAGAGTTGTCCTTAGATTTATGCTAAGTGTAAAAGTCGCCTTCAGTGGTGCATGATGAAAGTCGCCTTCAGTGGTGCACGATGAAAGTCGCCTTCAGTGGTGCACGATGAAAGTCGCCTTCAGTGGTGCACGATGAAAGTCGCCTTCAGTGGTGCACGATGAAAGTCGCCTTCAGTGGTGCACGATGAAATTCGCCTTCAGTGGTGCACGATGAAAGCCGCCTTAAGTGGTGCACAATACTTAGATATATTCTAAGTATCCAAAAGTCGCCTTCAGTGGTGCACGATGAAAGCCGCCTTAAGTGGTGCACAATACTTAGATTTATTCTAGGTATCGAAAAGTCGTCTTAAGTGATGCACTCGATATTAAGTCGCCTTAAGTGGTGCGCGATCTTTAGGTTTATCCTAAGTAACGATTAAAGTCGTCTTAAGTGATGCACTCGATATTAAGTCGCCTTAAGTGGTGCGCGATCTTTAGTTTTATCCTAAGTAACGATTAAAGTCGTCTTAAGTGATGCACTCGATATTAAGTCGCCTTAAGTGGTGCAAGTTATTAAATCGTCGGGAAGGACGTATGAGAAATTCGTAAGTATCGAAGTTTCGACTGCTAAGAACTAAGTCGTCTTAAGTGATGCACTCGATGCTAAGTCGCCTTAAGTGGTACGGGTTGTTAAATCGTCGGGAAAGACGAAAGACAACAAGAGATCGGAATTAAAGGAGTCTAATATTGATAAAGGGCTCGAAGGCCCGACGACGACACAAGAGAAGAAAATACAAGGACTCTGAAAGATAAAAGCATTCAAGCTTGGTCCTTGTCAGCAGCATTGGTAGCAGAGGGGTCCGCAGGATTGGCTTCGGGAGGATTGACTATCGGGGCGTCCGCACTTGGAAGTTCAGAAGCGTCTTCGACAATTATGGGGGTACTCCCCCCATCACTCTCCTCGGAAAGAGCAAAATACTTCTTCGCAAAGGGAGCAAGGGAAGGAGACTTGTCAAAGTTGATGGCGTCCCCGTACTCCAGGTGGAGCTCCTCAACGGCGTTGAAGAGAGTATTCTCCACCTCCGCGCCAAAGAACTTCATGGCATCAGCTTGGAAGCCCTCCGACCTCCGATAGTCCTCCCGACCCTTGGCCTCCGCTTCAGCCAGCTGTGCCGGGAATCCCGCGATCAGCTCCTCCAAAGCCTTCTTCTCAAGGACCAGCTGGTCCTCGGCAGCCTTCTTCTCCTGGGTCAGCCGGTCCACGACTGCCCCCCGCTCTTGCCGCTCTTGCCTCAAGAGCCCCTCGAAGTCCGCGATCTGTTGCTGAAGGCCCCGAATCTTCTCATTGAGGACAGCCAGCTCTTTGGCAAGCTTCCCCCGTGAAGACTGGGAGGCCTTGAGATCCGCCTGAAGCTGCTCGCGGACTCCTCGGTCCCGCTCTCGGGCCTCATCATAGGCAATGACATACCCGATGAGGCGATTGTAGTCCCCGAGCTCCTGCAATCAAAAGGAAAAATGTTAGAAGGACAAAAGACCCGATTTATCGATCAACAAGAAAAAAGCAAAGTCTCACCTCGATGCGGCGCATAGCCATACCCCTGACGTCCCGCTGCATATGCGTCCGATTGAGGTGAATCGGATGTCGCATAGAAGGCAGGATGGAACCCACCAGCAGATGCAGGGCCAGTTCTTGGTCCTGTTCCCCTTGTGTGAGCGGGACTCCCTGGAGCGTCTGGATAGGAGCCCAGGGGGCATCGGCCTGTGAAGAGTTGAAGGGCCTGTAGAAGTCCCCATCAAGAGCAAGGGGAGAGATAGGACGAGGAAGAGAAGGGCACATCTCCGTCTCGGCCCGGACAGGGGAGGGAGAGAAGTCATGGATAGGTGAGAGCTCCCGCTGCTGTGGAGAAGACGAAGGAGGCGGCCCCTGAGGGGTTGGTTTCAAGGGGGATTGCCCCGCCTTCCGACGCTGCTGAGGGGGGTCAACCCCGCCGGTCTCCTCGGAGGAGTCCAGAGTCTCCACCTGACGAAATTGTTCGCCAGATGGTGCCTTCTCTCCAGCTGAGGAAGGCACCCCCGCTGAAGGCGGTGCATCTGTGGAAGCTGCAGCACCCGAGGAAGCTCCCGAGCGACCTGCACCTGGAGGATGAAGAGCTTCAGATAGGTAGTCAGGAAGTTCATCGGGATTCTTACACCAAACGATACGTCGGGAGACGTATTGATCCTTCCCGCGGTAATGATAGTAGCCTGCCCTCAAGACTCGGGGAGTTTCGCCTCGAAGGATCCTTTTGACATCAGCAATGCGGCCTTTTTTGGTCGAGGAAATCAAGTCCGACGGAACCATCCTTTTATACGATTTAATAGCAAGTCGGAGTTGTTTACCTTCTTCAGCATTCTGGACCTCGAAGAGTTGGTCCAGGTCCACCCGTGGCCGCTTGGGCTGCTCCGCTGCAGGAGACCCCGACCTGGCAGCAGCCTTTTTAGCAGACTTCCTCTTCCGCGAGGGGCGGACAGCATCGGTCTCCCCCTGCTTAAGGAATAGATCGGTCAGCACAGATACCTTCTTGGCTGCAAACAATAAACGAAGAAAAGTTAGAAATTTACCCAAGGGACCATGTTAGAAGGGCCGTCGAAGAGCTGCCCCCCAGAGACAATACTGAGGAGTCGGATCCCGGCGTGCACCAGGTCCCGCTCCACCAGAGAGTTAGCATTGAGAGGAGTGTAAGACTCCCCCCAACGATAAAGCTGGATTAGTTGGAGAGTCTCGAAGTCCTCATCGGCGTAAGTATGGAAAGCAGGCGGAGGATCTGCTGCCACCTCCCACCGAGGCCAAGGAATAGAAGAATGTTGAATGAAGAAGTAGCTCTTCTTCCAGCTACTGTTGTCGGACCCTGTATCGATCAAGAGTCCCCGACCCTTGACCACCTTCCAGGTGTCACTGGTCCAACCGTGCCGGGCAAGCTGCTGCTTACTCCACTTGGGCATCCGAGGGTAGAAGGCGCAAACCCCCGCCTCGTTGCATTTCAGCCCATAGAAGGTCCGGAAAAGTTGGAGGCTGTAGACCCACTTCTGTCGGAGACAGAGGACTTGAAAGGCGTTCCAGATGCGGATGGCATGAGGAGAGAAGGTAGTGGGGTGTGTTTGGTAGTGTTGGCATAGCTCAACCAGGCTACCGCAAAAGGGGAACCTGATCCCCGCTGATATTTGTCCCGTAGAGACAAATACCTCCCCTTTCTGGGGACGAGTAACCTCAGGGTCACTCGAGGGACGATGTCGAGGATACGGGAAACGAGGTTCCCAGGTGATGGTAATGCAACCCTCTCGGAGAGCTGCATCATAAGCAGTAGTGGAAATCTCATTTGGAGCATAGTCAAATTTAAAGGGTTTTCTCCCCTCGGAGCTGGAACCGCTGTCTGAAAAGCAACCAGGGCAAGAAAATACAGTGGGACTCTGGGAAAAATTGGAAAGGAAGAGTCAAACAAACAACAAAGAGAGTCTCCTTACCAGACATAATGAAGTAGAGGTTGGAGGAGATGAACGAGATGTCGCCGGAAAGATGATCGGAGAGACTCCAAAGACCTTCGAAATCGCAGAGCTTGGAATTGCAGAGGAATCGCAGAGAGCTTTTGAGAATTCGAAGACGGTAAAAGTTAAAGGATGACTATGGCTAGGGTTTTATAGTCGAAGAAGACGGTTGAAAGGACACTTCGATCCGAGTCGTCGAAGTCGAATAGTCTTAATCTGGACCGTTGAGATGAAACGTACAGAAGGAAAACAGGCGCAATGATGAAACGGCCTGAAAAGCACTTTTCAGAAAAGGACAGGCGCGAAAAATCAGGCACGCGGGTCGAAAACGTCACTCCATTATCTGCTGCATTTAATGCACTAGAAAACCGAAGAGACCTTTGGGATATAGCAGTTATCTACAAAACCCTGAGGAAACGTGGAGGAGAAGATTGATAAATTAAGTAACTGAACCAAGGAACAGATCCCCAACTCTAGTATTGGAAAATCGGGAATTGGAAGACACGACGAACTAAAAGTCCCTCATGTCTTGGGGGCAAATGA
This sequence comes from Clarkia xantiana subsp. parviflora, assembly GCA_036873135.1. Lineage (NCBI taxonomy): Eukaryota > Viridiplantae > Streptophyta > Magnoliopsida > Myrtales > Onagraceae > Clarkia > Clarkia xantiana. Next base: position 6,591,710 of record JAPTYO010000022.1, read on the forward strand.
TGGGTCCGACCACAGCCGTCAGGCTCTTTAAACGGCGAGGAAACGGCAAACAGGCCCACCAGGCCCAGAGTAGGGGTCAAGATGACCTAGGAGACGGGTCCCGATGAAGGGAGTCCCGGCGAAGCAAGGTCCCGACAGAGTCGGTCCCGACAGTGGAGCTGGAAGCTCCCGATGAGAAGCCTTTAAGCAGGCCCCGATGTTGAATCCCTGAGAATGATTGGCCCTGTCACGATGACGAGGGGCCCCGAGCGGTGACACAACGAGATAACTCTGGAGTCCCCGACGGGAGTCGGGACTCGTTATCAGAGGATAAAGCCAAGATATGCGGGGCGTGGCCGAGATACGCGGAACGTGGTTAAGATACACGGAGCGTGGCCGAGATACGCGGGGCATGGCTAAGATACGCGAGATCACGTACGAGATATGCGGGATACGGGCTAACCACCCCTAACGGTTCGCCAGGTACCTGAGGCATCTCTTTGCCTATAAAAGGGCAAGAGGTCACCTCAGATCACTTACGTTGAGTTGAATACACTTTGATATCTGTTACTTGCCAGTCAGACGAAGTACTCATTTAAGCATCGGAGAGGGATTCTGGGTCACCGCCCGGTCTATCCCCTCCTGCAGGATTGCGTGGAGCAAAGGAGCTAGGATTGCCGTCAAGATCCGTACCGGAGTTCCATCGTGATCCAACACCCCCATCTTGACTCTGAACATTACTCCCACTCAGAACAATGCTTCTGATCGGAGCATCACTCCCACTGGGAACAACTGTAGTGCTTGAACCTTCTCCTACAACCTTCTTTGGTCGACCTCTTGGTCTCGGGATCCTATCTTCGAGATTAATTCCTAGATCACTTGGACCTTGAACCAAGTTTGTCGGTACACTCTATTAAGTTCTATAATGTGGAGAGAAGGGTTGAACCATAAGGAGATATAAAATACGAATGACATAAATGATTCAACCAAGTATTTACATGTTAGGATGCTACTATATATAGGAGATCAATCCTAACTAACTAGTCAACAATACAAGTCAACCTAAGGCACCATGTATCTATACAAGTATGAGTACCAATCAACGTATGTACAATATGTACATCTAATATTCCCCCATCTTTTCCTTCTTCTTCATTTCTAAAGAATTAAAAGGAAAATTTGAGAGAAAATGTCGATGATGAATGAAATGCCAAGGTCTAATAAAAACCCGGTCAAAAAGAGCCAAGGGTAAACCTGTTCAAAATGAGCCAAGGAAATTTCAAAACCCGCTCAAATGATCCATGGGAAATTTAAAACCCGCTCCAAAATGTCAAGGTTGATAACCCGGTCTTCACAAAACGGCCCCTCAAAAATCCAATTTTCGGGATACCCAAACTTGAGAACTGTCCTTTAAACAGCCCCAAAGTTTTCAAAAGCTCCAAAGAAGCCCCAATATTTCAGAACTATCCTCAAAATAGCCCCAAACTTTGCAAAACTTGCAAAAATGCCCCAAACTCTGAAACTGCTCCAAAATAGCCCCAAAGTCTTCAAAAGAGCATCCCAAATTTGAAAATTGCCTAAAACAGCCCCAAATAACCAAAAGCTTGCAAAGAAGCCCCAAACTTCATAAAACTCCAAAAATAGCCCCCAAATTCGCACAAAATTCGGCCAAAATAGACCAGGCACGTGCAGGGCACATGCGGGTGCACCAGGGTGCACGAGACGAACCAACTCCATGCTGAAAATCCGGTGCATGAAGGGAGCACGACACAGAGGCCAGAGGTCGCGGGTTCGAAACGAGCGAAGCACATATTTTCAGCCTTCAAGTCGAATTTACTGGGCAACATGAAGATCTTCATACCTTCAAGCAGAAAACCCTGGTGTTCTTCAACAATTTCTAGAAATCCATCCAAAATCGCTGCAAACAATCAACAATTCAACCTATAACCAATTGCTGCCTCAATCGCGCACTTAATCCTGAAGAATCGATCCAAAGAACTCCTTCGATCAAGAGATTGCTGATTTAAATCCAGATCACAGGATTGGCATCATGCCAAATCAAGACAATCCTATAACTTGAATCGACATATTGGAGCCTCGAATCCAGCAGGAACCATACGGCGCATCAAAACCAATCCAAAACGCAGCAAACAATCGATTATCCAAATCGAATTTCCAGAAATTGCAGTCCAAAAACTGCAGCACCAAGAACAGATTGCAGCTCCAAACGAATCTAAAATTGAACATATCCATAGCAGATATCATCAAATCGCAGCTCACAATCAATCGCAACATCAATTGCGAATGCAATGTAATTCAAATCGCAGCGAATGATCAAGAAATCAGCTCGAATTTGAACAAATTGCAGCAACTATACTGCTGTACGAAGAACACAGATATGCATCTCAAAAAACGGATCAAAATGATCCAATCCACAGCTATTTACACCAAATTGGAGCTCGGAATCAATCATAAAGTCCAATGCGAATCCAAAGCAATCAAAATCTCAGCATATATTCGAGTATCCAGCTCGAATTTGAAGATCAAACTTCAACTAGCCAAAAGCTGTCAAAACTGAGATTGAATCAGATTTACCTCCAAAGAAGCTTCGTAATCTTGCACAAACTCCACCGAAGAATCGCATTGATGCAAGGAGAACATGTGAAGTTCAGAATCGAAGCAAATATCTTAAAAACAAGGAGAATCGAAGCTCAAAGAAGCTGCCAGAAACAGAGCAACTGCAAAAATGAAGAACAGCTGAAACTGAGGTGCAATAATCCAAATTCCGGAGCGATGAATCGATTAATCCAGCAGAAGCAATCGATCTCAGACTCGTGGAACAACACCAGATCGAATCCAAATCACAGGATCGAACAGAAATCGATGAGCAAATCTCAAATCGATGTAACAGTAACAAGCTGAAAAACGTAGAAACTGAGATGCTGAAATTGATTTGCTGAACTGAAATGCTGTAAATCTTCAATTCAAACAGCAATTATTGAGCACAAATTCACGAAATACATCAGCAACTGAATGATCTTCAAGTAATCCAATGAATCGAAGCTGAAATCCTCAAGATCCAAGCTCAAATCGATGTAAAATCCTCTCGAAAAATCATGAATCGAACCTGGAAAAACCATGGCTCTGATACCATATTAAGTTCTATAATGTGGAGAGGAGGGTTGAACCATAAGGAGATATAAAATATGAATGATATAAATGATTCAACCAAGTATTTACATGTTAGGATGCTACTATATATAGGAGATCAATCCTAACTAACTAGTCAACTATACAAGTCAACCAAAGGTACCATGTATCTATACAAGTATGAGTACCTATCAATGTATGTACAATATGTACATCTAATACACTCCCACTGGAAACAATGGGTAGTATTGGAGGTTGTGGTATAGGTCAGGTAACATGATTATCATGTTTAAATTGATTCGTCTCTGCAGCAACAGTGATTGCGGTATGGATTATTCTTTCCACTGGACTTATGCTGAAAATTTTCCCATTCTCATTAACCATGTCATTCACTTGAGTTGCTGGTTCAAATCTCCCACTCGAAGTAAGTGGGACCTGATCATCAATGTTATCCTGCTCTAGATCAGTCAATACCTCATCTGGTTTAATCTCTCCAAGCATTGGAAATTCGTCCTAAAGAAAAGTTACGTCTCTGGATTCATGTTCGACATCGCCGCCATTTTCTTGAGCTGACACGAATATGTAACCCTTAGATTTCTCTAAATACCTAATAAAGATACTCTTGAATCCTCTGGGTCCCAACTTACCGAATCGGCTATCAGTCGTATGTGCATAGGTTGTGCAACCCGAAGGTCGCAATCTTGTGAGATTTAATTCTCTTACATGCCAAAGCTCATAAGGCGTTGTGTCTACCGCTTTGGTTGGTACAAGGTTTACTACATGAGTGGCAGTCAACAACGCATCACTCCAATATGAGATTGGTAATTGTGCCTGTGACATCATGGTTCTTACCATGTCCAGGAGTGTTCGATTACGACGTTCAGCCACACCATTTTGATGTGGCGTGTTGGGGATCTTCGTTTGACGGGCTATCCCTCTTTCTTTGTAAAACTTATCAAACTCATTAGAGAGATATTCTCCCCCTCTATAGTTCGTAGGGTTTTCACCTTTCGCTCTATTGATTCTCTACGAGGTTTAGAAAGTTTCTAAAGCAATCTATTGCCTCGGATTTATGAGTACTCAAATGAGTAAAACCATAATGGGTAAAGTCATCAATGAAAGTTATGAAGTATCGATTCCCATTCCTAGCGGTTACACTCATTGGTCCTCAGACGTCGGAGTGAATCCACTGCAATGGATACCCGTCTCGTTGAGCTTCTCCAAATGGTTTGCGAGTGGACTTTCAAGCTAGACGATCATGAAAAGTGAGTTTAGTCACATTAGTGGTACCAGGCAAAATCTCTCTTCGGGCTAATGAATGGACCCTATCATAGCTTATATGTCCTAGCCTCGCATGCCATCCGGCTGCATCAGTCTCTGCTTCCCTGGAGGACAATGCATACATATTTGTATCTACGCTACCATTCAGATCCATGATAAAGAGACTGTAAGAGGAATAGGCATGCCCAAAGAAGACATTTCCTTTATTAATACGAACAAAGTTCTTCTCAAATGATAAAATGTAACTGTTCTTCATAAGAGTGGAAACAAAAACAACATTTCTACGGATTCTAGGAGCAAAACGGACATTCTCAAGTAGCATGGTCCAACCATTGTGCATAGACAACTTGCAGTTCCCTACTCCTATGACTTCAACTTGTGAGTTGTCGCCAATGAATATCCTCTTAGAATCCTTTGGCAATCGTCTAAACTTGGCGAACAGTTCTTTTTTGTTGGCGTGGTCGGTCATACCTGAGTCAAGAATCCATGAAGGATTTGAGTCAGTTAACATGACAGTAGAGGAAACAAGAGTTTCCATTACATAACCAACGTCGCATACCATTCAGGATGTGATTTGCTGGACCCTGTACCTTCTCCTATTTGGTGTGGACTAGAGTTCCCCGCGGACTATCTCTGATTTTAGTCGGAGATTGCCAGGTTTAGGCTTAGTTAACATTTTACCGTCAACAGGCTGTTGTTTCTTTCCTTTATTAATCCTCTTCCTCTTTCCTTGCCCAGCTCGTCCCGGTACTGGTTTCAATCGATCCTGTTCCATCTCGATGATTTTCAACACCGATCCAAGATCCAACACAGAACCACTGGCAGTCAGTAAAGCCTTGGCAGCTCTCCAAGACTTCGGGAGGACCCCGGTGATGGCCTGAATTTTATCCCATTCACCCACCTGACCTTCTTCCTCCAGTGGTTTCAACATGCTAAGGAGATCATATACCTTTTCAAGGACACTCTTGCTGTAGCTGTTAAAGCTATCTTCCATGGCCGGTATTATTGGGTGCAGGATTGCTGCCATGCCGTTTCCGTATTTCAAGAAGAGGGCATCCCAAATGTCATTTGTAATCGGAACATTCTCATACTCATCATGGAATTCCTGAGACATCTCAGACTGTAGAATCTCATTTTCTTTTTTGTCATCTTGCTCCCATTGGAAATGGGCAAATGTTAGGTCTTTTGTTAGGGTTTAGGGTAAACCTAGATTGTAAGGAAAAAGGTCATGATATGAATAAAATCAATTGATTAAAACAAAATCATACATGAACAACAAAAAATACATTACTTAAGTAATATGTTTACTTCGCAAGATCATCAGTTGAAACAAATTCAATCAAGGAAATTTTCCAAAACGTTTAACCAAAGAAGTTATATGAAAAACCTAACATTTAAAGCAGGAAGTAAAGTATTCTACTCACCTAGTAACTCGCTCCATCAACAAAGAATAAGCAAATCATATCAAATCCAATGTCAAGCAAGATACCTGAAAGATAGTAAGTTCAATTCAAATTTTTCTTTGTTAAGTGTGTACTTTGCATGTGTTGAATAAACATAGAAAGAGTTTAAAATAAATAAATAAAACACAATAAAGATCTAATTATATGCACCTGAAGTCCGCAGTAAAAATTAAAAGTAGAGGCGTATACATACCATACTCAAATTTCAATGACGAAGAACCATGATCACCACCATCCGGAGTTGGACTATTCTGATTGCTTCTATCTTTGAGTCCATTGACATTACTGGTTTGGGTGAATTTATTGATGCTTTAAATTAATCGAAAACCCATAAGAATAAATTTGAAAAATTAGTCGAATAGGAAAAAATTGAAGATAAACTGGTTAAAAGAAGTCAAATTAAGACTATCTGTTTTGTGGATACGGAGATGAACTGCAAAATAATGCATTTGGAGTTTACCGGAGACTAAATGAGGGATCAAGAAGATCTAGACACCTTACAAACCGATAAAACATTAAAATTCTGGACAAGGGTAGTAATATCAGTTACGACCCCAAACATGTAAGCATATGGTGATGGGCGCCGTAAATGATAGTCCATTATATGTATGGGTTACCTAAGTAAATTGGGTGTGTGTCACATTAGGACATTAGGCCAGACCCAAATCCCAATTGACATGAGAGGCCCAAAATTGGGCCTCCCTATGCTAGTAGGTCGGCCGAACTTTAGGAGGGAATAAAGTGGACTTTTTGTCCGGGGTAACTAAGTGGATCTAACCAAACCGGTTTTGAGTGTTGAACCGAACCGAACTAAACCCTATTTTTATTGGACCAGTTCGGACCGAACCATATTTTAATATTAAAACCGGACTGAACCGAACCATATTTTATCGGACGAACCGGATTTTCCGGACCGGAACAGAACCAGATTTTATGGACCGAACCGAAATTTGCTGAACCGAACCGTATTTTTAAAACCGAATTCAAGTCAATTAAAATAGGGACGTCAAGTTTTAAAATCCAAATGTTTTGAACCTTAATAGGCCTACACAGTGCTCAAGGTTTGCTAATCTTTATGCCTTGTTTCGATTATAGGGATGGATCTCGGAGATGCATGTTTTGGGACTGGTTAAATTGGTGGACTGAATTGAAATTGTTTATTATTCAATATATATTTATGCATGATTAGAAATGTTGTCTTGACTGAGTCAAGCTAGCAGGATATTGCATATTGTGGGCGGCGCCCTGGTTAAATATATGGAATGCGCACTAGGATAGACATGCTGTGATGGTTGGAAATGCCTAGGATTCATGTCTAGAATGTTGTGTGATTGAATATAAGCATGAATTGCAAATCAACCCTAATGTTTAAAATTATTTTAAAATAGAAAACCAGTCGCCAAATGTGTATGTTGGATATGAATGATACATGTTTGACACATATGCTAGAATGTTGAGGATCTAGCCGCATTTGATATTTTATTTGGAAGTAGAATTATATATGCAAGCATGAGTTCCTCGGAACATTAGACGCGTGACGTGTAAGCATGAATGGGGTTTGTATGATGAATGTTACTGGCGTATGATAATTTACATGGATAGTAGAATTATATATGCATGAGTGAATTCATCGGAATATTTTTCAAAAATAAAAAGGGCCTTGGGAAAGCCAAGATCGGGTATGCTTGTTTTAAAATTCTCATTCCGGTAATTTGCGATTAAAATCGTTTTTACAGACTGATCTATTGGATGGAAGACGACGTTAATGTGAACTCTTTCATAGCCATCTTCCATTGGTTTACTGGCGGTCGGTTGGTTTAGATGACCGAGGAATCATTATTTATCGGATTCCATCTTAATAGATATTTGATGTATGCAATTCTTTCTTAAAATGATATTGTCTCCCTGATTATGCGTAATTATCAAAGTGTTAATTTTCATGGCAGGGTCGGTTCGCTTTTACGAGCCTCGCAATCTGGATGACATGGATTGGGATGCATGGAGTGAATATGTTAGAGAAATCCTTTTCGCTGAAAGTATACACAAGTGTATTAATGTGAATAAGGGCAGAACATGGATGAATGAACAGGGCGTCCTTACATACCCGAAAAAGGTGAGGAGCCTTGAAGATCGGAGTGCTTGCAAGGTGTTACTGGCAACCTTGGATAGAGAGGTTGTAGAGGACTTCAAACTCAACTTAAGTTCTTTTCAACTTTGGTGTTCCATTAGACACCACTTGGGCGGAGAAAGGGCTGCAGAAGCCAGAGGAGTGCTGTTTGAGTATGTTGCCCTTATTTCCCAAGATGCAGGTGTAAAACCCACATCAGATCTTACGAACGAGAGATCGAATTGGTGAAAGATACTCAGTATTGCGCAGAGGTACCCTCCTTCATGGTTAGCCGACGACGACCGACTTGGTTACTTGGTTGAATCAATTAAGTTTATCACGGTTCTGTTTGTTGAAAGAAAACAAAAGAAACCGGAGAGTTCTTATGTGCTTCACCGCAAGAGATCAAGGGGACATGCAGAGGAAACGGGGTCATCATTTTGGTCCTCAAACGAACATCCGGTGTGATGAATTCCAGTGCTAAAAGTACAATAAATGTCTCGTTTATGTCCTCTCAAAGCTTTACCTTTATCTCTTAAACTTCGTGGATGATCTAGAATTTATGACATTGTGGTCATTTCTCTTACTGTTCATTTTATTTGTTTGAATTTTGGTTATTATTATTATTTCCGAATTGTTGAATAAAGTAATTACCATTTGATTCGAAATAAGTTCTGCTTATCAAGATTAATCGACTCGGATAGAAACGAGATCGATCTGAAATGTAAGCAAACCGAAGCAATAAGGCTATTGAAATAGCTGAATCAAACAACTCCACACGTATCATCCTACATCTAATCCTTTTAGTAAAATCAAAATGCCATTAAAATCCATTGACTGCGTAGTTCAAGGAACGAACCGGTTATAAATCTTATTTTATTATTAATACTCCATTGAATGAAATAAAATGTAATGATGATCACGTTTGAAACAAAATGGATTAAATTAAAATTAAATTTTTAAATGAAACAATTTAACCAAGCGTTAAAACTAGAGTAAATTGCGCCTCGCGCAAGTAGACCTCGAAAGACGGAACACATCGTTTCAAAATACGAATTTAATGATGAAGTGTTTGAATAATGAAGTGCTGAATTTTCGTTTGCATTCCTTCGGAAATAACTTATTGATGACATTTACAACGGTAAGAACTAGGCTTGGAATGTCACCACGGCCTTGTAAAAGTATCTACTAACGCATAAGGTGAAAACCTAAGATGCTCAGTTCAGAGATGGGATAAAACCTCTGAGATAAGTTTGCAAACGAAGAAGAATTAAGTCGGTTAAACGATTTTTCTTACAGAAGCCTTGAACAATAAGTCATGCTAGGCATTCAAATTAAATGAGACACTTCAAAAGACACAACGCAGACACATAATGTTAGAGTCAATCTATCAAGCGTTCCCTATAGCATAAAAGAATATGAATCACATATATGTAAACTGTGTTTCAATGAATCGGTAGGACACACCGCCATTAGAAGCTAAAGGATGATGACGAGTTAAATCATATCATCATGCGGCATTAAAATGCGCACTAAACACGTATTTAGCACAAGAGTTCGATTACTACTCTTAGAAAAAACATGTTTAAAGCTTCGGGTAAATGGCGTCGTGGTCAAACATGAGACATTACATCACTAAGAGGGCGAATTATCCAATTTTATGGACAGATTCAAAATAACGTAGTCTTGATCAAAACATAGCAGGATATCACTGACAATCAGGTCCCATTTAATTCGAGTGGGAGAGAGATTTGAACCAGCAACTCAAGTGAATGACATGGTTAAATGAGAATGGAAACATTTTTATAATAAATCCATTGGGAAAAATAAACCCTACCACGCGTAATCACTGTTGCTGTTGAGAGGAATCAAGTTGAACATGTTGGTCAAATTTATGAACCAGGAATGACGCAACTAACTAAACTACCCGTTGTTTCCAGTGGGATGGAACCGACCAAACTTGGTTCCAGGTCCTAGTGATCGAGGAATTCATCTCAGAAGTGAAACCCCGAGACCAAGAGGTTGCAAAGGAAAGTTGTAGGTCAAGGTTCTAGACCTGATCTTGTTCCCAATAGAAACGGTGCTCCGATAAAAAACATTGTTCTGAGTGGGAGAATGATTCCCAATGGAAGTGATGCTCTGATAAGAGGCATTGTTCCGAGTGGGAGAGACGTTCAGACTCAAGATGGGATAAATAAGCCTAGACAAAAGTCAAAGGCATCGAACTTCTCCAAGAAGTATCCCATCGAGTAGGGTGAAAACCTAACTCTAATAACTGTTGAAAAGCATTGGAAAGACCTCAAAGTGAAAAAAAATGGAGGAAAATAATAAAAGAGAGAGATCGCCTTATATGAAAGTCATTATAGTCTATAGTTGATTTACCTGCTAACCACAGGGGCACAAGGATAAGGTGAGCCCTGAAAGAAGGGTCACCACTGATGGGAAAGGTCGGATAAACCGACTTATTACGAAAGGATATACGCAATTTCACGGAGTGGACTTTGGCAAGACAAACTCACTAACTGTGCGTAAAACCACGGTTTGGGCCATTTACGGTCCTGGTCGCAAGTCTCGATCTCGAGCTGCACCAAATGGATGTTAAGACCGCATTCCTCCACGAAAACCTGGAGGAAGAGATCTACATGGAGCAGCCGAGGGGTTTTATTACTCCTGGTAACGAACGCAAAGTTTGTAAACTCAAAAGGTCCATCTACGGTCTTAAACAGTCGTCACGGCAATGGTACCGCAGATTCCACGAGGAAATCGTAGGAAACAGATTCGTGAATCTTCATGAGGATCCGTGCGTGTATTATAAGACCTCAGGGTCTAAGTATGTCATCTTAACCTTATACGTGGACGACATACTCATTGCTGCATACGACAAGAGTTTCATGAATAAGTCAAAATCCTGATGAATTTCCCCACCAAAACGTGCATACCGTTTGCTCTAGTTTATCCAGAATATGACAAGGTAATTGGATGCAACTCATAGCAAAGGATGGAATAGAGGAGGTTGTAGCCTTTATTAGAATCTCCTTTCCCGCAGGGGAAAGAAACTTAGACATCCATCCCTGAATATGAGCACCAACTCTGTCTACAAGGAGTGCTCCAATTGCCCTCTTTTGGGTGCACCAATCCACTGGGAGGCCTAGATATTTATCAGAATTACACATTTCCCTAACCCCAAAAACAGATCGAAAGTGATGTTGAAAAGATGATGCCACATTTTTGCTGAACCTGATAGAGGAGTTTCCAAAATTTACAAGCTAGCCAGATTGTGACTCACACAGGCAGAACAGAAGGAGTTGCTTCAAAGAAGAGGAAGCAATCATCAGGAAAAGTAAGTGATTAATGGCTTGACGGCTAGCAGCAGGATGAATGCCCTTAGGGGAGCCCTGAGATTGATGACCAGTGAGTTGAGTAGAGAGAACCTCAGAGTATAGAATAAACAAGAATGGAGACAGTGAATTCCCTTGCCTAAGGCCTCTAGAGGGATTGATGGGGTTGGAAGGACTACCATTAATGAGAAACTGTAAGGAGGTGGAGGAGATGCATTCCATTACCCAAGAAATAAACACAGAGGGAAAACCAAGTTCATAACTACTTTGAGGAATGGTCATTTTACTCGATCGTAAACTTTACTCGTATCCAATTTGTGGGCTAGCAGCCCCACTCTACCTCGTCTTCTTATCTTGATGGTTTGTAGAAATTCCTGGGCTAATAACATATTATCCGTAACCAGTCAATGTAGAACAAAGGCACTTTGGAAATGTGAAATAATATCAGGTAGCACTGATTTAAGACTATTAGTCAAAACTTTTGAAATGATTTTTTAGGAGGTGTTGCAAAGGCTAATAAGTCTGCATTGAGCTTATGTCTGGGGTTGGTTACCAGAAGAAGAAGCGTTCTTGATATCATAGGTAGAAGAGTTAGGAACCGAATAGGTATATAGGTTGGTGAGACGGTTGAGGGAGAGGAATGATGCAACTTTTATAACATGTAATAATAGATAGTGTAAAGAAGTTGTGCCACTTATTATAACAAAAAATGTGTTTTTACTTTTATTTGGAGGTAGAGTCGGCGTGGATTAAGGAGTGTGTACTGTGCAACACGTATAATTTTTTCTCCAATATATCATAATTATATAACAATAAAATAATAAAGTGAAAAGATAAAATACTAACATGCTTAAAGCCACGTATCAACTACATAGAAATGGAACAGAGATTAGGGACAATAATAGAGGATATGACACGCTCGTCCCCAAAGGAGCGCTTCTAGCGCAATTTTTATGGCTAGCATATAATTAAATTATGTCCAGGACCTTTTATTTCTCCCCTTTTTCTTCGTCCAATCAATAATTTGGTCTAATAACCCATATTTTTCTCTTCTCCCGTGGAACATTTTATGCCATCAATTTATTTGGTCTTCCCCTACAACAAAGACATAGTTGGAGTTTCTTTCTTTTCTTTTCCTTTCATTTGTTAAGGGATTCCTATGAGTTGAATGTGATACTTTGGAGGTGCTCCTAAAGAAGGTATTTTGTTGTGACAAAAATTAGCAAGCAACAATAATGTAAGAACATATTGATTTATTAGTATATATATATATATATATATATTTATATATATTTATTTGGCCGGATGAATTCTGATGGAGATTGATTGTTGTAATTTCTAGCAGTGCGCATAAAGACGACTTGAAAGATGAGTGCATCAAGGTTCATTAAATGTGTCACGGTTGGTGATGGCGCCGTTGGTAAAACGTGCCTCCTAATTTCTTATACTAGCAATACCTTCCCAACAGTGAGTCACCTTTGTTACGATCTTATACATATTTAATTTATCAACCGCCATTATAGTTTCATTTCTTACTTTTTCAATTCAGTTCATTTTTTTTTAATTCCCCGCTTTCAATGTATATTAGGGAATATAACCTAATTATATAGACTCACATATAATGGTTGATTAAGAGTTTTACATCCATTTTTCCATTAAAATGGATGAAAATGTCAAGTCACGTGCCACTATCAATTGCGTCCTAAATTTTATCTCACGGACAATTTAGTCTTTATATTTAACCTATGGCTAACCAATGTTTCAACTAGGCGAGCCCTTGGCCCAATATTGGGCGAGACCAGTTTTCCTGGTCTGGCAACTGGATCTGGCCTAAGCATGGGCCATAGCGAGGCCCTTGTCTCGCCTAATTGAGTCATGTGCTAGCCATGTTCAAAGTCAATTTATTTATGAAACTTTAAGGACTAAATTGGTTTTGAAATAAAATTTAGGCTGCAATTGACAGAGCCATGTAAGTGATACGTGACATTTACATCCATTTTTCAGGCATGATGAACGGAAAATTCATAATCAATATTTCAAATAGTTGAGGCACTAAATATTATCAAAAAAAATTAAAAGATACAAGAAAGACACACTCTTAATATATGAGCTCTTATTAGGTTTTATTATGTACATATTTCCTAAAAAAATAATTTTACCAAAAGCATATTGATTATTATTAATGGAATAGAACCTAATCAATGTCTTGATTATATGCAATGTGTACTTCAGTACCTTACCATTTTTTTTAATTTAAATTTTTGATACCCATCTATCTGAAGTATTATTTATAGTATTAATAACCTAAAATGAGCTTCAATTATTGACCATATTGTCTTTTGGAACATGAAATATGTTTTTTTTATATATATTTGGTACACAACAAATTCAAGTGTTTATTATAAGTCGCATAACTCAATTCAGCTAGTTAGGGGGCTTGTCTTGGCCTGAGTCTGCGCCAACCTAATCGCCTGGTTTTAGAGACCATATCAAGTACGAGCCCAGGTTATACTGTGATCATTGGCTCGACCAATTTAGTCATGATCAATAAATCGTAAACCTCTCAATTGGTCGAGCCCTAGCCCGTGATCATGCTTGACATAGTCTAATAGATTAGGTTGGCACAGACTCATGCATGAAGAACAATCAAAATTGTCGAATCGAGTTATGTCCTACATATATTCCACACTTTTGGATATGTGGGTACTCACAATAAGCGATATGTATATCTGGATACCAAATATAAATAGAAAATAGTTGAGGTACCAAAACAACAATATGGCCAATATTTTAGGCTTCTTTTAGGTTTTAAACTGTTTATTATGAGTACCCCATGACTCGATTCACCTAGTTAAAGGGTTTACCATAGTTGAGCCCATGCCAGCATGGTCGTCTGGTCTAAGAGACCATGTTAATCATAATACCGTGTTGGGGAGAGCTCAAAGGCTCGACCAATTTAGTCATGACGAATGAAACCTAAACCCTCGATTGGCTGAATTAGAGGACTCTTCCTATCCCAGCCTCGTCCTAACATTGATTACTAGATCGGGAGACTAGGCTGTCGCAAGCTCAGGCCAATTTGAGTTCCCTAACTAGGTGGATTGAGTCATGATGTACCTATTATCAGCACTTGAGATTGTTAGGATTGATTTTCTCAATAGGCACATGAGATTAGAAAAGAAAGTACAAGAGAAGATACAGTTTTATGTGGTCCGGTCAATTCGACATATGTCCACGGACAATGGATGCTGGCGATTTTATTAACTATCTCTAGGTCACCTTTTATTGGATCCATAACTTAACAATTTTTCCAATTGGATACTGATTCAAGATTCCAAGTAACCTCTATACTTTAAAAAGAATCTCCTATCAATGTCAGTCTCTTCGCCACATCGCAACATCTGTAGAAACGACTATAGAAGTTCAAACGAGGTGTGCACAATCTCTGTTTCCCAACATCAACACATTTTGTCAACAAACATTTTGGATTCTTAACACGTTTATCTTCGCCAAACACATCTCACCTTCTTCCACTGCCTTCCAAGTGAAATGATATCGTCTCATGACGTGATTTGTCTACGAATGATGGACTGGGTTCTCCCCCAACTGTATGACACTCAATCTATATGTATATAGGATCTTCATGCTACTTCATAATCTGCTAGTCATATCATCTCCTTCCAAGCTTCAGCTATCGTAACATACTTGGCTTCACAAGATGAAAGAACAACACATTTGTGAAGCCTGGACATCCAACTCACTGTTGTTCCATATATAGTGTAGATGTACCCCGATGTACTTTGGCTTGGGTCCACTTCTCAACTCATATCAGCATCCACAAACCATGTAGTATCACATTTCCATTTCCATAACAAAGTGTGATATTATATGTAGCTCTAAGATATCTCAAAAGCCATTTCACGGCTTCCCAATGTTCTTCCCCGGGTGACATGAACCAGCTTACAACTCCCACTGGACGTGCTATATCAGGTCACGTGCGAACATAGCATACATAAAGCTCCCAACTATAGATGCATATGGAATAGTGTTATCGGCTCTCGCTCCTCCTCTGTCTTGGATAACTGCTCCTTTTACAGTTTCATGTGATATTTCCATGTAGTAGTTATGGGTTTAACGTCACTCACCCTGAACTTGCTTAACACCTTCTTAATGTACTTCTTATGGGATAGATTTAAAGTGCATACAGATCTATCCTAATAAATTCTTATTCCAAGAATGTGCTTTACTACACCCAAATCCTTCATCTCAAAAATTGAAGACAATATTGCCTTCATATAAACAATATCGCTCATATTTGCTCATGCAATCTACATATCATCTACATACAAAAGTAGGTATACATAAGAATTATTGAATTTCTTGAAGTAACAATACTGATCTTTTTCACTCCTGTGAAATCCGTTCTTCCGCATGAAGCAGTCAAACTTCTTGTACAAGCTTGTTTCAGTCCGTACAAGCTCCTGCTGAGCTTACACACCATGTTCCTTGCCTGGAATTTCACATCCATCTTCTTAAGGTGGAAATTCTTTGATGCAACAATACTCAACATTATTCAAATAGAAGTTAATTTCACAACAAGAGAAAATATTTCAGAAAAATCAATATATTTCATTTGCAAATAACTCTTAACTACTAACCTCACCTTGAATATTTTCCTGCCATATCTTCAGTCTTTACTCTGAGCACCCACTTGTTCAATAAAGCTCTCTTCCATGCAGGTAGCTTGGTCAACACCCACGTGTTATTCTTCACAAGTGATCTCATCTCGTAATCCATGGCTTTCTCCCACTTGATCGAATCATCGAATTGTAGAGCCTCATAAAAGGACCTCCCTTTCATCAGTTAACATCAAATAATGTAATGAGGGTGAATACATGTATGGTTCTTTAATGGTTCTGGATGATCTTCTCAACACTTTCTTAGGTTCTACTGGTTCTACCTCTAGCTAAACCTCCGGTTCTTTATCGTCTGCGTTCTAATTTGGTAGCGTTTCTTCTATCTCCACTCAACTTTAACTTCCACTTGCTTTTGAGTGTTTGAAACCGTATTATCTCTGTCTTTGTAAAGACTTCTTCATCAAAGGTCACGTCACATTGTCTCAAGATCTTTCCATTTTTGTCATCCCAAAACATGTAACCGAACTTCTCATAACTATAACCCATGAAATCGTACTTCATTGCCTTTGCATCAAGTTTGTCTCTCTACTCTGGATCAACTTGAACATAAGCGGTACACCCAAAAGTTCATACATGAGATTACTTGAGCTCTTTCCTATCTATACCTCTTTTGGAATCTTAAACCCTAGAGGAACTGAAAATCTCATGTTGATCAAGTATGCAGCTGTGTTAATAGTATATGCACATAACATCTTGGGCAGTCTATAGTGAATTCTCATGCTTCGTGAACATTCATTTAATGTTCTATTTCAGCAATGTCATTATATCTTCTCTTGGTAGGAGTTGTCTACATCATCCTGATTCCTTCAGTTGCACATAATGCTAAGAACAATTTGATTTTTAACTTCATATTTCTACTTATTGAAAGTAGCAAAGACGTTCGACTTATTCTTCAAGAACTAAACTCATACCTTCCTACTGAAATCATCAATGAAGGTAACATAAAACTGGATCCACCAATAGATGAAACTGGAGATGGTCCCAAAACATCTGATGGATCACCTCCAACCACTCATTCTATGGCTCCCATGGGACCTCGTTTCTGCTGCCCAAAACACTGCTTTCACATAGCCTCATATCAACATATTCAGACCCCATAATGCTCCTTTTTCTACCAGCATCTTCATCCATTTAATGCTCATGTGTCCAAGTTCCTTGCGCCATAGACATGAACTAGATGCACCCTCATGAATAGCAGGTACGTTTATACATCAATATGTGGTGTATAATTTCCTATATCAACATATTTCAAACCATCTAATACTCATTTTTCTACCAGCATCTTCAGCCATTTAACGCTCATATGCCCAAGTCTGTTGCGTCTTAGACATGAACTGGAAGTACCATTAATAATAACAACCGTGTTTACCCTTATGTGGTGTATAGAGTTCCAGATTTATGGATTTGTGTTGTCACTATAGAACCCTTCTCAATATTACAAGAACTATTCTCAAACTCTGCTCCATAACCCGTGTTATCCAACTGATCAACTGATATCAGATTCTTATTGAGACCAGTACCTAACTTAATTGCATCTCCACTTATTTCATACAAGAGTATGAATGTAAGCGCTCTCATTTCCTTCGATCTCCAATACCTTGTTATCAACAAGATACACCTTTCCAAAATTTTCAGACATGAAATTTCGGATCAACTACTTACTTGGAGACGAATGAAACGATGCTTCAGAATCCAAGATCCAAGATTCGAGTGAGTTGTCCAAACTGATGATTAAAGTGTCCCTTATGTCTTCTGTTGAGTTCACATAATCACTATGATTACCAGAGTTATGATTCTTCTTCTTTGGCTTCTTACAATCACTTCGATAATGACATTTTTCTCCACAATTCCAATATGTTATATTTAGTTTACATGGAGACTTTCCATTGTTCTATGATTTTGATAGTCCATTCGGATTTAGACCATTCGATCTACTGCTCTCACTCCTCTCATTATTGAGAGCACTTCCCAATGAATCACCAATTTTTCATTTGCGAATACTTTCGTTGAGAACAACATCTCAGATCTCACCAAACTTAACATTATCAGATCCATAGGAACTACTAATCTCAGAAACAATAGTATCCTACGACTTAGTAAGAGATGACAACTTGTCCCCCTTCTGTCAACACTGAGAACAATATCCAATGACTCAAAAACTTCTCATTTGTGAATACTTTCGCCGAGAACAACATCTCAGATTTCATCAAACTTAAGATTCTCAGATCCACGTGGAACTGCTACTCGCAAAATGAATAGTATTCTACGGATCAGTAATCGATGACAACATAATCAAAGCTTTAATTTCATCATCGAAGTTAATCTCAAAATAGCTCAGTTGCGAAACAACCATGTTAAAGGTGTTTATATAATTAGCAACAGAACTACTTTCATACATCTGTAAACTGAAAAATCTACGCATCAAGTATACCTTATTCATCGTTGATGCTTTCTCATGCATATTATCCAATACTCGATGTTGATATTTTTTTACGATGTTGAAATCCACGTTCTTGGACATACACAATCGGATCATCCCTGAGGCTTGACGATCTTTGACCTTCCACTGCTGCTCCGTCACGGACTTCAAATTTTCCTCTAACAAGGGTTCGTAGAGATCTTTTTGGTCAATATAATTTTCAATCTGCATCTTTAGGAAACTAAAATCAAATCCATCAAACTTCTCTATGAAACCTTTCGGTATCTTTATCTACAGTGATCATGTTGAATCTCTCTAACTCTGATACAAGTTGTTATGATCGATTCTCTCAACACTCACAAGAAATTAATAAAGAAATCAAAAGATAAAAGACAATTTTACATGATTCGGTCAATTCGAAATTTATCCATAGGAAACGACGGTTGTTGATTTTATTGATTATCTCTAGGTAACATTTTACACAGAGTACATCATTATATATAGCTACGGAGAATAATAAATTATATCTAAAAAATTGGATTAGACATAACTTAAAAGAGATAAGTGAGCTACCATATATATATATATATATATATTAAAAGCATTATGAGGTACCTATAAACTCATGACTTATGATTTAAGTATTATGCGATCGATAAATGAAAGATTTAAGATATTGGTAATCTGACTTTTTCTATAATTTATCCCTTATTTACTCACGTATTAAGAATCAAAAAGTATAATCCTAATTGATTTGTTTTCTAATTAAATTTTTCAATTTATACTTCGCTTTTGAATAGGCCAGTGTGTATTGCCAAAAAAAGACCAGTGTGAAATAATACATTTTCTCATCTCTAATTTTATTACAAAAAATATATTTAAGAAGTTGTGAATACTTTTTTCATAATTTATTATTGCACATTTATGTTAATACTAATGTCGCTATAAACAGGATTATGTGCCTACAGTCTTTGATAACTTCAGCGCGAATGTTGTCGTCAATGGTGCTACTGTAAATCTAGGATTGTGGGATACTGCTGGTAAGTTATTTGAACAATGAGTAATGTGTACTACTTATTTACCAGTGCGATGCACATAATTATAATTTTATTGATGTGAACTGGGTGCATAAATTAACTTTATATAGATATTGTGGGAGTGTAATTAATGAGATATTGTTATAAACAGGACAAGAAGATTACAATAGATTAAGACCTTTGAGTTATCGAGGAGCGGACGTTTTCATCTTAGCATTCTCACTAATAAGTAAGGCTAGCTATGAAAATGTTTCAAAGAAGGTATGCCCTCACAAAACTAATTAAAGTGGGTTTACTTGAGTTTTAATTAATTAGCTAGTTGCTTGTAACTAACTATTCTTTTCTTGTATTAAATTAATTTGTTATGAATTAGTGGATTCCAGAGTTAAAGCATTATGCTCCAGGTGTGCCCATTATACTGGTTGGCACAAAAATTGGTAAGAACTACCTATTTCTCCTAATTACACGAGGCTTTGAAATATTTTGGATTCTAAATGTTAAATCATTCTCTGTTTAAAAAATATAGATATAATTAGGTTATATTAGATTGCCAATGATTTTATATACATATATCAGATCTCCGTAATGACAAGCAGTTTTTTGAAGACCATCCTAGTGCTGTACCAATATCCACATCAATGGTATGCTTGTCTTTTTCATTCTAAAATTATTTATTATTATTATTATTGTGAATTATTGATACCATAATTTGGATGATATATATCTATTGTGTTTAATTAGGGGGAAGAATTGAAGAAACTTATTGATGCAGCTGCATATATTGAGTGCAGCGCAAAAACACAGGAGGTCTGTGTTAATTAACTATTATATGCATAATGATTTACAAGTAACTATTTGAAGTTGTAGAGCTAATTATTAATATTTCGTTTGGAAAATTGCAGAATGTTAAGGGGGTTTTCGATCAAGCCATTCGGGTTGTGCTTCAGCCCCCTAAACAAAACAAAAATAAGGGCGGTGGAGGTTGCTCCATATTGTGAGATGAGATGAGATCCGCCATATTATTTATATTTATATCTATTATTATTATTATATAACAAACTTTTATTTCTCATTTCATTCAATATCTACGGTGTTATAGCTATAGATAGTAAGGTGTCATGGTTGGTGCAAATTTACTTGTTTCAACAATTGATATTCGTAATATCTAATTAATTGTTCCTTCATTCATCTTTTTATTTTTTCGATCCAATGATGTTTCAGAAAGTGCTCGTCTATGATATTATATTATGTTTAAATGCAAGTTGCCGCTCTTCATCATTTATTAGCATCTACAAACTAATTGCGCTGATTTCACAAAACATATGTATCTTAATACATTGGTAAGGTTAATCCTATTTTACAAATTAATAGAAAAATAATAATTTCTCATGTTATTTAGTTTTTTTTATCTACCTTTTACCCTGTTATTCTATTTTCTTCGACAAAACAAGTTAATGTATTTCAATTGTGTTAAAGTAATGGTGTACGTACTTCATTAAGTAATGCATTTTTTTACATGTTTACACTTCATATATATTTTATGAAACATGCATTACTTAATTAAGTATGTACAATATTACTTTAGCACTTCAGGTTCAACTCTTATAATTACGTGGTTATAAGAGTTGAACCCGAAGGAGATTGTTTTCTCGTCATGGAAAGAATCAATTGAAATAATTTGATGGGTCATATGTGAGGTCATTACAAAATTGTAATATTGTATTATTTGAATAATCAAATGAGCACTTAGATAAAAAGTAATCTCCTAAGGTTAAATAAGGTAAGAAATATGTTACAAAATTCTTATGTACTTCCTTAGATATATAGTACCGTCGAGTTGATGTATGTACAGACCCGTTCTTAACAAGTGCAATTGTTAGGACAATGCGAATGGTAACTGGTTTTACTACCAGATTAAATGTGTCTTTATTGTCGAGTCAGGGCCATTGATGAAAACTCTTCGCAGCAAAAAGATATTTTTTACTAATCAATAATTCCCTTCGGTCGTCGTTTAATGCGAAAAACCCGCTTGCGCTCTACTACATTCTGATTGGAATTAGCGGGAACGAGATCCCATGTACCATAGGCTATTTAAGCATCAAACTCTGCATATATAGTTTTTCTCCACTTTGAATCATCAAATAACCTGTGATATATAAGTAGGTTCAACAAACAAAATAATATGGTGTTTAGTAGACATACATTTGTATTTGTTTATATATTCCATGCTGAGATCTGGTGGCTATTGGATGTATTCTTGAAGGAGCTAGGAGTTTGAGCCCCCGCATGTGGTACAGCAGCAGGAGAAATAACCCTGGATTCCACCGAGTTGGAGAAGACAAACATTCATTTTTTGTATGCAGCAGACTCAGACTATGACATGTCACTAGAGGTACGGGATGACACAGGAGATACCAGATGCGAGGTAGATGGAGGAGATGAAGCAGCAGCTATGTTGTCATCGTGCAGCAGATCCGAAACAGCCCCTCCATATGTAGTGACCGAGTGAGTTAGGTATGAGAGGAAGAACATGAATTTGGAACATAAATGGAACATTCATACTACGACCCTCGACGCCCCCAAGAACGTATCTTGAGAGTAGTTTTCATACTACGACCCTCGACGCCCCCAAGAGCGTATCTTGAGAGTGGTTTCAAAAAACTACGACCTTCGACGCCCCCAAGAGCGTATCTTGAGAGTGGTTTCAAAAAACTACGACCTTCGACGCCCCCAAGAGCGTATCTTGAGAGTGGTTTCCAAAAACTACGACCTTCGACGCCCCCAAGAGCGTATCTTGAGGTAGATTTCAAACTACAAGATTCGACGCCCCCAAGAGCGTATCTTGAGGTAGATTTCAAACTACCAGATTCGACGCCCCCAAGAGCGTATCTTGAGGTAGATTTCAAACTACCAGATTCGACGCCCCCAAGAGCGTATCTTGAGGTAGATTTCAAACTACCAGATTCGACGCCCACCAAGAGCGTATCTTTGGTCTAACACCTGTGCCCTCCGGGAGCCTATCCTGTGAAACGTTAAGTGCCCTCCGAGAGCCTGTCTCGTGAACAGATTTCGACGCCCACCAAGAGCGTATCTTTGGTCTAACACCTGTGCCCTCCGGGAGCCTATCCTGTGAAACGTTAAGTGCCCTCCGAGAGTCTGTCTCGTGAACATATTTTGACGCCCACCAAGAGAGTATCTTTGGTCTAACACATGTGCCCTCCGGGAGCCTATCCTGTGAAACGTTAAGTGCCCTCCGAGAGCCTGTCTCGCGAAAAGATTTCGACGCCCACCAAGAGCGTATCTTTAATCCAACACCAGTACCTTCCGAGAGCCTATCTCTTGAAATATTCACTACGCCCCTATGAGGGTATCTGAAGAGATCATTGCACCATACAAAGAAGAATACCATGAAACAATTTTTCACAAGGCAAAGAGATATGATGAATACTTAATGTTTACTCTTGATGAGATGACAGGTATAATAATGAAGGAAAACATGAAAGAATGATAAGTGAAGGAAAGCATACACAAAGGAAGAGTCCATGACCAAAGGATCACACAAACAAGCACGAGAAGTTGTCATGAAAAATAACAAGTTATCCTACCATCCATATCACAAGTCAAGAGAAGTATCTCAAAGGAACCCAACACCCCCAAGAAGGATAGCAAAGCCATGAAATCCAAAGTTCAAGGCTCTCAAAATAAACTCGACCCATCAAGAAGAGGAATTGCCTTACAAGTCGCACAAAGCAACCTCCGACAAACGTTATTGTCTTGCATGTCGCCCTCGCGTGACCTATGCTCGTATCAGACTTGAACATCGTCAAGCACAACTCATGAAGGAGACATCTAAAGAGCATGAAGGATACAACATCCGACAAGACAAGACATCAGGACCTAACCCAACAAACATAGCCTAAACAAAAGGCAACTATAGCAATGAAGGCTCCCCAATGAGAAAGGAATACTAAAGCACAACTCCATACATCGTGATGTGGCTATCATGTCCACATAGCACAAGGTGGCTATCATGTCCACATACCCTGAAGTGGCTATCATGTCCACATACCCTGAAGTGGCTATCATGTCCACATACCTTGAAGTGGCTATCATGTCCACACACTGCGAAGTGGCTATCATGTCCACACACCAAGAGGTGGTTATCATATCCACACAAAACAAAAAGACCATCAAGTCCACCAAAAACCTAAAGAGCCAACACCTAACCTCAAAATGAGACTCAAGAAAAAGGGAAAAACAACACCCTTCATACGCTCATCAAAGGTATGCACTTATATTTCAACCCCCTGGATAATACTAGGTAGGAGACGTCCTCATTATGAAGACAACCTCCATATCTCATGAAATCAACTTCAAAGCAAAGAATCACGACAAGCACTATTGGGGGCATATAACAAAACGATCCCCACAACGATCACAACTACGATACTAGTAGAGGCTAACTCAAGAGCAGTCTCCACCAAACTCCCAAGCAAGAATTTGCTATCTTAATCAGAGCCATGGCAAGAGAAAGGAACCTCAATGAAAGGCGATGATCACACCCATCACCAAAAGAAAATCTTCAACGCAAGGGTTAATAACATAACCCATAGGAAAGCCAAAGACACCTTCAAAAGTCGTCAAATATACATGAAGATGAAATAAACCTGAGACTCGGCCCCTCGGCTGGGGGGCAGAGGATAGAGAAGAGACATCAAGACCTATGATCACCCCATCGCCATCCACAGGTTGTTTCCCTTTGTCAAGCAAAGAGGGCGCCTCTTCAACCACTACCTCCTTATCATGAGAGGGAGTCACCAAGGGGGCACTTGAAGGAGAGCCTCTCGCGGTTTCCTTCTCCTTGGCAGCCGAGGGCCCGACCTCAGAGTCAGGTTTCCGCGCCTTGGATTTAGATTGACTTGAACTCTCGCCCACCGCAAGAACCCATTTGGTAACCAGGGGCGAACGCTCTAACAACAAGAAGGAAGCAACATGAAAACAATCATAAGTATATCACAAAGAAAAGAGAATTGAAAAAGAACATGCCGGAAGCCTCTGCAGCTTTCCCTAACTTAGAAGATTTCTTGGCCTGATGAGCAGAACTAGAGGGTTCTTCCCTCTCATTCAATTCAATGGTACGTTCGGAACGCTCCGCCTACACCTTATACGTTTCTCCATGAAACCAACCTACAAGGGGTCATACGAGTCCCCGCCTCATACGAGTCCACCTCGGACACCCAAGACACAGGACAGTCAGATTTGGTCTGACTGCCTTGGAAAGCAATCTTCAAGGTCTCCCTGTCCGAAGAAGAAAGCTTCCTAAAAGTGAGTCATCTATACGAGCGACCGACGCAGAGATCGACCCTTACTCATGGAGGGGCGAGATACGCCTACTACGGGGGCAACCTTAACATCAATCAAGTTATGGAAACAAAACCACAACCCAAGAGACCTATCCAAGGGAACAAATCCCAGAGCGTCACAAAGAGGGCGAACTTTTAGCTTCCCCAAATGGAGCAACGCTCCGACACATCCGAAGGAAGGGTCAACCCTTAACACATGTCAATAAATCCCTTCGCTCGCGGCGGGTAAGAAGAAAGCTCGGAAGCATTTTCACCCTCACTTTTATGGGGAACGAATTGCAGTGTAAGGGTCAAGAGCTATACACACACTCCAACGAATGAAAGAAAAATGTTACCCATGTCGAAGGTCGAGGTTAAAAGACAATTCTCGCGCTAGTACGAGGGAGGCGGAATGTTGTGTCCCATTGAGTGGCAGAGTTCCCACCCTCAAGTAAAGGAGAGGTCTATGCTCTCACCCTTGCACTTATGCTCATATTCATGAATTACATCTACAAGTACACCAATGCCATCACTCATTCTTATACTCACAACCCATCCATACACACATACATATTTACGCTCGCACTCACAAGCATGCCCACGTGCACACTCCCGTGTGTTCAAACATTTAGACGTCCATGCACATAGCCGCCATATATCCATGCATACATTCATGACTACAACCGCAGCATGTCTACACCCACTTCCATACTTGTGTTCCTACTTGCATGTATGCTAGTACACAGTTTCATGTTCATGATACATCCATATTCACTCAAGGTAACATCCTGTAGGCATATTTTCTAGTATCCCATACTTAGAAAAAATTTGACCAAATTCAGAATTTTTCCCCACATAGGCCCACCCCATCATGAAATTGAAGTATAAACTCACACAACCATGTTCATTTTGCATCCCCATGCATGCGTATATTTTCCGAGTATGAGCTCGGGACAATATTGAATTTATTATTTCCATCTCAGACGGACACGTGCTTGGTCGCGTGTCCGCGCTATACTGACGTTTGCAATTCCTCTATCTTAGAAGACAGGGGGCAGAGTCAGAGACGGACACCCAGGGGTAAGTAAGGATTCTGACAAAAGGTAAAATCCCGGTTTCAAATTGTGCGTGTCATACCATCCTAAAATAGAGTAAATCAAGGGTCAAGCCATTGGTTGACTCGGGGGCATGTGATGGATATACGCCAAATTTGAACCCGTTGACCTACAAACCGTGTTATTTTTATCACCCCGTTAATGATTATAAATTGAAACTTTGACCCGAACACCCCGCCGAAACACCAACGGTCTGGACGAGGCGAAAATACTCGTCTGGGCCACGCGTCGAACTCACCTAGGTGAGATCGGGTGGCCACACCCGACCTCCCCTAGGGGAGATCCGGTTGGCAAACCCGATCTCCCTTAGGGAGGGGTTGGGTGGCCACACCCAACCCCTACCCTTAGGGGTCGGATTTTCTCTCCGCCCCCAAGGGCCCCGGCACCATTTCGCGACTCCTACACTTAGATTATTTCCGTCAACATCTCCGTGCTTTAAGGTTTTAATTATGTGATTAAGGACTAATTAATTGTGTTTAAAGGTTAACGATGTCCTTAAGTCACGTTAATGAACCTTTGCCTATAAATACAACCCCTTTCACCATTCATTTGGGGGAGCTGGATGATTTGCACATTTTTATCTCTGGCTTCTCTCTACATTTTATCTCTCTAGAAGTATTCTGACTTAAGCATCGGAGAGGGTTCATCAAGCACCACCCCCCCCCTCCGTGTTTGATACTGCCCCTCTTGCAGGGTTGCAAGGAGCAGAGAGACAAGGAAGCGGAAGAGTAGGAAACGGAACGAAAGACCCCGAGGAGCACATAACCCGACATCACATTAGTGGGAGATAAGCTCTAAGCGATCCGTTGACTCAGACCTTATAACCTAACAAAGTCAACCCTCAGACTTACCAAAAAAACGTAAACTCTTTCGAGGGACCTCTATGGAAAGAGACAATCAATATTGAGATTGAATCCATATTGCAGAATCACACTTGGGAGCTAGTGGATCTTCCGCCCATAAGCAAATTGATAGGCTACAAGTGGATATTCAAACGTAAAATGAAAGAAGATGGGTCAATTGATAATAACAAAGCCCGACTTGTCATCAAGGGTTATATACAAAATGAATGACTAAATTATTTTGATAAATATTCTCCAGTAACCAGAAATACTTCCATAAGGATAATACTTGCTATTGCAATTCCTGAAATCTAGAATTACATCAAATGGAATTGGAAAAATAACATTCTTGAATGGAGATTTAGAGGATTAAATCTAAATGGAACAACCTGAGGGTTTCTCTGCGCGAAGGCACGAAAATGAAGTCTATAAGCTAGTCAAATCTCCGTATGATTTAAAAAAGTTGCCTAAGCAATGGAATTATGAATTTGACAGTGTTTTATTGGAGAAGTTTGTCAAAATAAATAAGTATGATAAACATATTTACGATGATTACATGCTTATCGTTGGAAATAACGATGAGGTGGTCCGGTCCACTTGACGTTTGTTAAAATGACAGACATAGGTCTTGCCGATGTGATCTTTGGAATTAAATTCATGTGATCATCGGAAGATCTATTTCTTAGTCAAATTCGTTATATCGACAAGATATTAGATAAATTCAACGAAATTGACAAGAAAAAAGTTAGTACTCGAATAGATTCGAGTAAAGATTTGTTTAAGAACAATTGAGAATGTTTTCTCAAAATAGACACAACCACTTTGAGTATGAGTGGTTAAGTTTTCACCTAATGAGGTGCAACAAAGTCATAGAAAAATACTAAAAACAAACATTCATAACCAGATCGTCTATCATGTCTAAGTTATTGCACTGGAAATATGTGCCGAAGATGTAGATTGTCTATGCCATTTTCTCGAGGATTATACTAATTGGCCAAAACCTGTGTTAGTGCAGAGATTTATGAGTTTGTTTTGGTTTTTAATCTAAATAAATCAAATCTAATGAAAGGTTGAAGATTTTGTTTAAGAGACAAGGTTAAAGCGGAAAAAAGTGGTGCACCCCCCATTTGGCCTGAAAACCTAAGTTAAAGGTTGGGAAATGGGATACTTTGCGAACCATTTGTCCACACAATAATCAACCTATATTTAGTTGTTGGATTGACAAAAAAAATTAAAAATTTCATGCAGGAAATGATAGTATGAGGACTGTGATGGCTTGAGAACATTGATGTAATATTGTGATTATCAATTTGTATGACACATTATAACATGTATAATAGAATTCATCGTAGACATTATAATTATGTTAGATAGTTGTGTTGGCATTTGGTGAATGGGCCGCCGTAATAGGAGCCCTTTAATATAAGTCAAATACCTAAGTAATTGGGTAATGTCACATTAGAGATTTTGGGCCTTGCCTAAAATCCCAATTGACATGAGGGCCCAAAGTTGGGCCTCCCCTTTAACACATGTGGCCGGCTGAACTTGCCTTAGGGTTGAGGTGGGTTTTGTCCACCTCCTCTTTTAATAATAAGCGTCAGGGTTGTAAGCTTATAGTGACGGAAGCCGTAAATGGAAGCCCATTATATGTATACGTTACCTAAGTTAATTGGGTACTTGTCACATTAGGACATTAGGCAAGACCCAAATCCCAATTGACATGAGAGGCCCAAAATTGGGCCTCCCTATACAAGCATGGCCGACCGAAATTAGGATGAGGGTAAAGTGGATTTGTCCACTTTACTCCTCCTATATATATGAGGAGTTAGGGGTTTTATTAAGGTTAATCACAATTCCCTTCAAGTGGTGATTTGAGAGAAAACCTTTCCCCCAAATACACCATATTCGGCAGAACATCACCAAACACCAAGGGTGTGACAATTTGCTTTCGAGCAAACACTCCAGAGATCTATCCCTTGCCAAGAATCGATCTGAGGCTTTGCTTTGGAGAATATACCACGTAGGGCTTCCTTAACAAGAACCCCTACGGGTGCCAACCAGAAGATCGTGAACTCCCTGCGACAAGGATCTTGGGACTACGGACTACTGTTGAGGTATGTTCGCATCTTCTGCTGCGTAATTTCAATTACTAGCATGTACCATGGTTTTAGTTTCCATAGTGATTACTCCCCATAATCTAACATGGTTTTAGTTTCCGTAGTGATTACTCCCCATGAGGTCCGAAATTTTCATGATGTTCTTAGGAAATTTGATGTTCATGATCTTCAAGAAAAATGTGATATTTATCTAAATCAAACATTGGATTGTAGATCTTATTAACATTTTATATTGAAATTTGACCACTTGTTCCCAATTATGTTTTTGGCTAAATCCCTAGGTAAATTACAAGGTAAAATTTTTAATTTCTTAGGCACCAAAGAATAAAATTTCGGCCGAAAATTTTAAATTATATTGTTTACCATGTGTTAGATATCTGTCCAATTCGGGTTCGTGTTTACATTTCGGGCCTCGCAAAATACTCCAAAACCCGTAAAAGAACTCTTCCGCGGACACCCCAAGTCCAAAACGGTCCGGAATACGCGTAGTACCCGGACCGGGGGACTTCCAGATTGCCCTAAGGCAATCCGGACCTCCAGATTGCTAGATAATCCGGGTAGGTCCGGATTACCGACGTTCTCCGCGCGCTTATCCCGATTATTTTGCCAAGTACGAGAAGTCAGTGCACGCATAGTCCACCTTGATGACGGTATACGTTTTCCTTCATACCGACATCAAGCAGTTCAAAATTGGGCATGATCCTTAGGTTCCCTATAAATAGGGGCCTAGGTCTCCCATTTTAAACAACTCTCTCATTTTGGACATTGGATGCTCTGACTTCTCTCTAAAAGGCTTTCTCTCTCTAAAGATTTTGACTTGGGCGTCGGAGAGGGCCCAACCAGCATCCCCCCCCCCCATCTCCCACGCTGGTTACTGCCCCTTGTGCAGGATCCGGAGTTCGAGAGATCAAGGTCGAGAAGTTGAAGATTAGTTCGAGGATCGTGTTTCAAGGATCGAGGCATTCAGACAGATACCCGTTCCCGTGCACACATCAAGAGCCCGTTCGTGGAAAAGAAGCCCGAAGCTACCCAAGTGGAAGCAGACTTAACATTTGGCGCCGTCTGAGTGATTCGAACAAAAATCCGTACCGTACCGCAAGCCATGACAGGAAGACGAATGAAGAAGGCGGGGGCAAGCAAGCCGAAGCCGACAAGAAGCCAATCAGGACCTTCTCACATTCCAGACGCAGAGTCTACCGCCTCATCCGTGCCAACCGCAAACGTACCTTCCGCACAGCACGGTCCCGAAGTTCATAATAATGCATCAGCACATGAGTTCGAACGTAGGACGTGGATCAGTCAAGAGTTCCCATACGGGATGCCAGCCAACAAACAGAAGCAGGCAACAAGTCAGCAGGATCATTTGCACGTGCATAAAGACATGTTCGCTGCATTCTCCACGCCAACAAGCAGTGTGCCTTCCGCACAACATGGCCTTAAAGTCCAAAATACAACATACATTGCATCCCATCCGGAAAAGATGGCAAACGTACACATGATCCATGGAGACTTTGATGCTGAAAGCGAGAAGTCATACGAGCAAGAAGTGTACGTTGTAAAGACAATGCACAAGTCCCATGATACCAACATGGAGTATGTCGACATAAAGGATGTCGCCTTTGAGGATGTCATTGGTTTTTCAACAAAGGACAAAGAGCACATTGCGTACCACGACGCCTTGGTCGTAACCACGCAGAAGCCGATAAGAAGTCGACTTGGATCCTCCCACATGCCTGTTGCCACATCCAATGCTTTCTTCATACTAACAAGAAGTGCATCCTTCGCACAGTGCGACCAAGGAGTCCTCCAATACAAAGGTGTCAACACGCCACCACCTGTCACTCCTACCATGATGACCGCGCTCGAAGAGCTACTTGCATTCCGAAAGATGTTAAGGAACCAAGGATATGCCCACCCACAACCACCTCTGCCTCCAATCAACGGACAAGTCGAGGAGACAAGAACAAAGTCCCGAGTCACAAGTCATCAAGACACACTGCACCAAAGAATAGGGGGGCAATACACGGAAGGTACCTTCCAATACCAACAAACCAAGGCAAGGAGCTGCACGCTCATACAACCCGTTTGTGATAGCACAACACCAAGAAGGGGCATGGAAAAAACCTCCAACCTCCCGCCCAAAAATATACAAGGAAGGTTCTTCCACGAGGACAAGCCAAGACGATGCTGACATCCGTCACAAGGAGGGACGGAAAAAACCTGTTAATGACGATGATGCCCCAATCACGGGACTTACAACAAGAACCTTGAAGGCAATAATTGAGGAAAAGATAGACGCTTCCTGGGAAAAGAGACAACCGCAACAAAAGAGGCCATTCCAGTCAGACGTCCAAAGGCTCAAAAAGACCAATCTCGCCAAACTTGTTCCATTGAACACACCACTGTCCGTCATCTTGAAAGACATAAAGGAGACCAAGCTGTGGAAAAAGCCCTCTAATTTCCGCAAGGGCCCATTGGGAAAAGATGAAAGCAAATGGTGTGAAAATCACGAAGTGTATGGCCACGAGACGTAAAGCTGTGTTGGATTAAGGTTTCACGTAAACAGATTAATCTTAAAAGGATAAATGAAGAAGTATATCGACCAAGGCAATAAGCATCAAAAGAAGTCTCATGTGAAGTCTTCAGGAAAAGGTAAAGGAAAAGAAAAGGCGAATGATAATCCACCTATCGCCAAGCGCCGGAAAAACAACGTCACTCATGGAACCAACTATGACGACTTATACAATCCCTGGAGCACGAAGGTGGTGGAAACAAATTTCAAACTCCCGGAAAACAAACTTCTCCATTCACTTGAGCCAACGACTGCCTTCCTTAACAAGAACGTTGAAGAATGTTACAAGCACCATAAAACTGGGGGGGCATAACACCAACATTTATTCATCCACAAAGGTGGAGATTGAAGAACTCAACACGCTAGATGCACTGAGGAACTATGTGGCACGTGGCAGAATCAACTTACCGACAAATCACCTATGAAGACGTCAAACACATCATCAATCCCTTTATCTCCATTTTCTCATATCTACTTTAAGTCTTCTTAGATTAAGTACAACTTACGTTTATTAGCCTTAGTACTTTTCAAAAGGAGCGATCAGTAGACGCCTTCCTGTAATCCGTTGTACGAACTCCGAATATCTAATGAAGGATAAATCTACTTTCGTAGGTACATTACTATATCATGCATACTACCTTGGAATAACGCCAAGTAACAACTACGCACATATTAATTGCGTCAACAACACAAGCTGTCGCACTAGGAACAACAAACGGCTTAGGCCATATAACATTCCCCATGCAACGGAGCCCCAAGCATTCTATACGCACAAGACTAAAAATCGCGCTGCAATAATAAACAAGGCGGGGGCATTTCCCAAGTGACAACGTCATCAACATTGTGGATGATAGGAATTCAGGATACGCTCCTATGTTATACGCACGCCTGTGCCAAACCCATCACGAGAATAGAGTTAGAGAATTATCTACAACATCCAGCAAGTTTACCCTTGTCAAGAACACAAGAGGAATCGTACCACTCAAAACGTACGCCGACAGCGAAACCTAATCTTCGGCCAAAACAAAGGAGAAGATGAGGATTCCACCAGTATAACATCTCTCAACAATGTGCACAATCGTCATACAGACACAACCTCGGGAAGAGTCACAAGTGTATGAAGAAACACATCAAACAAACCCAGGCCCCTTGAAAGTGAACACATGAAGCATACATCGCAAAGCCAGCACATTAAATTCAACACCGCGCAATGCGCAATAGGAGAAGGAAAGCAACAACTCCAAATTGGCTTTCCATTCGTGATCGTAGAAAAGCTTGACGCATATAATGGAATCCTAGGGTATACAACCATGAACAAGTGGGATATGATAAGCGTCAACATCACACCAAAAGATCAAGATTCCAACAAAGGATGGAATTTGTGAAATAAAGGGAGATCAGCAGCTATCAAAAGACTGCTACAAGGTTGCACTCCAACATAATGTCAAGACAAACAATAGCGGAATTCCCGTCATTAATGAAAACCCAAGGGTAGATCATGCACGTCCTACTCTTGTTGAAGCATTACAAGAAATCAAGATAGGTGAGCCAGAAAGGATGGTCCGAGTAGGCGCATCACTGTCTGAAGATGAAGTAATAGAAACCATCAGGAAACAGCGGTACGACTGCCAAGCGACTTGGGGGGCACCAAGCTGACAAGTGCTCGGCATTCCACCGAAGTGAAGAAACGAATAATTGCATGAACACGCGGTACCATTAGAAGGAAACAACAAGCAATGATCATATATAGGCATGTACATCATACTAAGGAGGCATCAACGCGTATCAACTAGAGGACGCATACAATAATGCATAGTCGCTGTTCATACATACATATTCACAATCACATATAGCGGGTGATACTTGGAAAAGCTCCGCTCCCGACATATGCACACCCGTCACGATCCGCACCTATCGCGTCCACACTTAGGGAAGTTTCCTGCACAAACAAGGAGTCCTTGTATCAGACTCCTTTACTTTATCTATTATATGCATTACTAAAATGAAAATTTTATAACTCCATATTTTTTACTGGTAAATATTGCAATTATCTGATAAAGCGCAACTATGTTCGTAGGTACATGCTACACTATGATTACTACATTGGAATTATGCCAAGTAGTAACCTATGCACATAATATCTACTTCAACAATACAAGCTAAGCATTATGTTCAAGGAGGGATTTATGGCATACAACGCCAACATACCTATTATCTACACCAACAGGGAGTTTATTTCTCATCCATAACGGTGTCTATCTCAAGAAGGCGTTCACTCAGGAACAATGTCAACAACATACAGTGCCTTGGAAGAAAACCAAAACCTATTCTAAAAGTGACATGGTGTAATATCCTCCTTGTAGGGACAAAACCCATGTTCACATCTATCAAAAGTAACATGTTGCGACATCCTCTTCAAAAGGGCAAACCCCATTTTTACTTATAAAAAATGGCATGTTGTTAAATCCTCTGGGCAAATCCTCATGTTCATAGCCATTCCCTGAATAAAAACAGGATGCGGCAAATACAATATGGGACTGATCACCCCATCGTGGCGGAAATCCTATTAATAGACGACAACCCCATACACTAAAAGTATTCATACTCTCTTAAGGGTTCATACACCATGAAGACTTAAGCCTAAAAAAGGATAGCTTCATTTTATACGCTTTTAAAAGAAAACCTTATGCAAAACTCATCAAACTTACAAGTCGAGTCTTGTATAACGTTATCTTGCTATTTAGCATATAACGCCAAAACAACAAAATCAGCAAGAAGTATCTTGCAACAACGTCGACTTAGAGTGGAACTAAGAGATGGTATAAACTTAAGTCTCTCTACGTCAAGACGACACTGCTACATGTCAAAGGCCAAGTGCCAAGTACATTACTACCAGCAATGCTACAAGTACCAAGTGTACATAACACCCTGTTATGCGCAAGTCGCAACATCGTATGTTCTATCCATCAGAACAAAGAGTTCAATCTTATCGTGTAAGTCCAATACATACGGACAATGAAAATAACGCAAGGTATGAAATATTACTAACAAGTTATCACATGTTTATTATTATTGAAAACAGGTCTGTTGGATCACGGTTGGAACTCCGGTACGGTCTTGACGGAAATCCAAGGTCCCTCGCTCCACGTAATCCTACAAGAGGGGAATAGACCGGGCGGTGGCCCAGAATCCCTCTCCGATGCTTAAATGAGTATCTCAATTATCTCAATAAAACTGGCAAGCAAGAGTATGAGTATGTAAAACGTATCCTTGATCTGAGGTAACTTCTGCATTTTTATAGGAGAGGCGTTACCCCAGATACCTGATGAACCGCCGGGGCAGTTAGCCCACGTTCCGCTTATCTCGGCCACGATCCCGCTTATCTCGGCCACATTCCGCGTATCTCGGCCTCAACCTCTGATAGCAAGTCCCGACCAGTATCGGGGACTCCAGAGTTATCCCATTTGGTCACCGCTCGGGGCCCCTCGTCATCGTGACAGGGCCAGCATTCTCAGGGAATCAACATCGGGGCCTACTTAAAGGCATATCATCGGGGCCTACTTAAAGGCATCTCATCGGGAGCGTCCAACTCGCATATCGGGACCGACCTTGTCGGGACCTTTCATCATCGGGACTCCTCTTGTCGGGACCCTTCGCATTGGTCTTCTTGACCTCTTTTAGGGCCCAGTGGGCCAATTCACCGTTTACACGTCGTTAAAGGGCCTAACGGCTATAGCGAAACCCATCATTTGCCCCCAAGACATGAGGGACTTACAGTTCTTCGTGTCTTTAAACTCCCGACCTCCCGATATCGATATCGGAGGCTTTTCCCTTGACAAAATTCATTGGCACGGATCTTCTCGTCCACGATTCCTCGATGCCTCGAGAATAGTCACCAAATCCGAGAAGACTCCTCGATTACTCGGCCATTAAATGCAGCAGGTGACGAAGCGACGGTTTTGGCACCCGTGCCTGATTTTTTCTGAAAAAGGACTTTTATCTCAACGGCTCAGATTGAAACGCTTCGCCTTCAACGGTCCAGATTAGAATGTCCTTTCCTCTATAAAACCCTAATCCTGGGCACTGTTCTTCTTTTACCGTTTCTGCAATTTCAAAAGCTCTACAACTTCGAAAGCACAAGTTCTTCTCTGACTTCCTGTTTTCCGATCAGCCTTCCGGCGACCATCAAGATCATCCTCTCGCTTCCATTCACCATGTCTGGTAAGAATTCCTTCTCTGATGTTAGCGTAGCCTTTCCCTTATCTTTGATCAGTTTGCTTGCATTTTTTCCAAAAACCCACTACGCCTTTTCTTGCCATGGCTAATTTTCAGAGAGCGGATCCAGTTCTGAGGGGAGAAAACCCTTCAACTTCGATTACGCTCCGAACGAAATCTCGGTGACTGCCTATGATGCAGCTCTCCGAGAAGGATGCATTACCCAAACCTGGGAGCCTCGACTTCCTTACTCTCGCCATCGTGCCTCGGGTGACCCTGTGGTCACTCGTCCCGAGGAAGGGGAGATATTTGTCTCTACCGGACAAATATCGGCAGGGATCCGATTCCCCTTTTGCGGGAATTTGGTTGAGATGTGCACCCATTACAAGACGCATCCAACTACCTTCTCCCCACACGCCATCCGCGTGTGGAACGCTTTTCAAGTCCTTTGCTTCTGCCAGAAGTGGATCTATAGCCTCCAACTCTTCCGGACTTTCTACGGAATGAAGTGCAACGAGGCTGGGGTTTGCGCCTTCTATCCTCGGATGCCCAAGTGGAATAAGCAGCAGCTTGCGCGATGCAGTTGGACCAGCGACACCTGGAAGGTTGTCAAGGGTCGGGGGCTCCTTATTGACACGGGGTCTGACAACAGCGGGTTGAAGAGGAGCTACTTTTTCATTAAGAACAGTTCCATTCCATGGCCCCGATGGGAGGTTGAAGCGGACTCTCCTCCTGCTTATCACACCTATTCTGATGAAGACTTCCAAATCCTTCACTGCTTATTCATTGATGGCTTAAAATCTGCTTACATTGAATCCAATGATAGATAACTTGCACCACTGAAGGCGACTTAATAACATCGTGCACCACTGAAGGCGACTTAATAACATCGTGCACCACTGAAGGCGACTTAATAACATCGTGCACCACTGAAGGCGACTTAACATTAAACATGACATTTCTCCAAGTGTTCACCACTGAAAGAATGCTTTAATACTCTGCCATCGAGGACTTCCAACTTGTACGCATTTGGAGCTGGCATCCCCACGACCTTATAAGGCCCTTCCCATTTTGGTGACATCTTGTTGATCCGATCCAAAAGGGTATATTCGTTCCGACGCCACACCAGTTCCCCGACAAAGAACTGTCGAGACTTGACTCGTCGATTATAATATCGGGTCGTTGCCATGCGCATCCGAGCCTGGGCCTCCTCGGCACTCCGCCTCTTTTGTTCGAGCAAGTCCAAGTCCAGACGTCTCATTTCATCATTCGACAGAGGTTCATAATACCTCGTCCGATGGGATGCCACAGCTACTTCGACGGGAGCAACTGCCTCCGTGCCATATACGAGGCCAAATGGAGTCTCCCCAGTCGATCTTTTGGGTGTTGTTCTAACAGCCCAAAGTACGTTTTCCAGCTCGTCCAGCCATTTACCCTTCAAGGCATAGACCCTTTTCTTAAGGCCATCCATCACGATTTTGTTGGCTGACTCCACTTGCCCATTGGTTTGAGCATGACGGACAGAGGCTGTCCGATTCTCAATTTTCAGTTCCTCCAAGTACTCCTTCCACTGGGCCCCGTTGAACGGAGGCCATTATTGCTGATCACCACCTTGGGGATCCCGTATCGGGATATAATATGGGTTTGGAGAAACTTGACAATTTGGTTCCCCGTTGTCTTGGCCAATGCCTTAGCCTCTATCCATTTTGAGAAATAATCAATGGCTACAAGCAAATATTTACACTGACCTTTTGCTTGTGGGAGGGGTCCCACCAAGTCGATACCCCACTGCGCGAAGGGCCAAGCACTCTTGATGGACGTCAGATTAGCAGCTGGAGCCACGATATTCGGGGCATACCTCTGGCACGCGTCACAAGATTGGACTAACATTGTCGCCTCCTTGCTCATCGAAGGCCAGTAATAGCCCAAATTCAGCACTTTCCTCGTAATGGATCGGGCCCCTTCGTGACAAGCCGCGACGCCCTCGTGCATCTCCCTAAGGATTCGATTTGCGTCGGGTTCAGCTACACATTTCAAGTAAGGAGTTTAGAACCACCCCTTTTTGTATAGCTGATTGTCCACCACCACGTAATTAACCGCGATCCGACGTATCCTGTAAGCTGCTACTTTATCATCGGGGACTGCCCCCGTGGTCAGGTACGCGACTATCGGGGTCATCCAAGTGGGCTCTTCCTCCGATCCTGCTTCAATGGCACACACCTCCGATGGATCGGTAGTCGACAAGATCACCCTCTCCAAGAAGTGCACCTTCCGGTTTTCCTCGAGGGGTGCCCCCAAGGCAAATTTGCTCAAGGCATCTGCTTCCGCGTTTTCCTCCCTCGGGATTGCCTCAGTATCGAAACTTTTGAAGCTCTCCTTCAAGACTTGCACCTCATGAAGGTACTTCCTCATCACCGGACTCTTTGCCTCATATCGTCCTTGGACTTGATTCACAATCTGACCAGCGTCACATTTCACCCTTAAATGACCAACTCCCGTACCTTTGGCAATTTTGAGGCCTGTGATAAGAGCCTCATACTCAGCTTCATGGTTGGTGGCCCTAAACGTTAAGGCTAAAGCATATCGAAGGGGCTCGCCTCCGCCGGGTGGTATCAATATGAACCCTGCTCCTGATCCATCTGACCTCGAAGAGCCATCAGTGTACATTTCCCAAGTATTTTCCTCATTTGGTTGTTCTGATTGCTCTGCCATTTCTGGTTGTTCTGCTATCGGGACCACCATGGTTGCCCCCTCTACAGGACCCGCTTCTTCCAGATCGGGGGTTGTAGAGTCTGCTATGAAATCCGCCAATGCCTGACCCTTAATAGCCGTTCTCGGAGCAAAGTGAATGCGGAACTCACTAAGCTCAACTGCCCATTTCACTAATCTCCCCGACGCATCATGTCGGTTCAAAAAATGCTTCAAAGGCTGATTCGTCAACACAGTAATCTCATTTGCATGGAAGTAAGGCCTCAACTTCCGAGCAGTAATGATCAGTGCAAAAAGATACTTCTCGGGGTTCACCTCAATTCCCCTTTGGCTTACCATAAAGCCCAAACACTTCCCCGAGTGCACTCCAAAGGCGCATTTGGCTGTGTTCAGACGAACTTGATGAAGCCTCGTCCGCTCAAACGCCACTGCCAAATTGCTTACATGATCTTCAGCCTGTCGCGACTTTACCAACATATCGTCCACGTAAGCTTCCATGGTTTTCCCCAGCATATCCCCGAAGAGCTTGTTCACCATCCTTTGATAAATTGCCCCTGCATTAATCAATCCAAAGGGCATGACATCGTAGTTATAGATGTCGCTATCAGCATAAAAGGCAGTGTGGGGGGCATCCTCCTTAACCATCTTGATTTGATTATAGCCAGAGTAAGCATCCATGAAGCACAGCAATTCATGTCCCGACGTAGCATCCACTAACTGATCGATCCTCGAAAGCGGGTAACAATCCTTCGGGCAAGGCTTATTCAAGTCGCGGAAATCAACACACATCCGTCATTTCCCATTGGTCTTCTTCACCAGGACCGGGTTGGCGACCCAAGTCTGGAATCGGAGCTCCTTGATAAATCCAGCGTCGAGCAACCTGCCCACCTCCTGTTGGATCGCGATTCTCTTGTCTGCGCCCATCAGACGCCTCTTCTGCGTGATAGGCTTGATTGCGGGGTCAATCTTCAATTCATGTACAATCACGTCGGGGCTGATACCTGGCATATCACTCGGGGACCAAGCAAACAGCTCCTTGAACTCCTTCAGCAGCTTGATCAATTCTCGGGCCCTCTCGTCAGACAGGGCGGACCCGATTTTAACCTTTCTCTGAGGTCCGTCAATCTCAACCTCCTTCAAATCCTCCATAGGGGCGGGACGCCCAAACTCCTCTATGGGATCAGCATCGGTTTGAAGGATAGTCATAGCCTCCCGTCTTTTCCTTCGGGTGGCATTAACATAACACCTCCTGGAAGCCACCTGGTAGCCCTTGACCTCCCCTACTCTATGGTCAGTCGGGAACTTCAACTTTTGGTGAACAGTCGAGGCAACTGCCATCAGCGGGTTGATGGTAGTTCTCCCGATAATCGCATTGTAGGTCCCCGCGGACTCGACCACCACGAACTCCACATTCCTCCTTTCCACTTTCCACCCACTACCGAACTCCACTGGTAAGGTGATCATTCCCAACGGATAGGAGGTAGAACCGGAGAACCCAACCATCGGGAAGTTCACCTGCTTCAGATCCTTCTCCCCATGGCCTCCGGCGCATCCATAAACAGAATGTCGGAGGAATTCCCTCCGTCGATCAAAATTCGCTTCATCTCGTACCCATCCACGTCCAGGGTCACGACCAAAGCATCATCGTGTGGGGTCTCCACACCTACCAGGTCCTCCGCTGAAAAGGAAATCACCATCTCTTCCTTCGCGGTCCAGGATCGGGACCTCTTGCCCAGCACCACAGCAGCGGAAATTCTAGAGGCATAAACCTCCCGAGAGGCTGTAGTATCACCTCCTGCTGCCAATCCTCCATGAATCACATTAATGGGGCCCCGCTTCTCCTTACGAGCACCAGAAGACTCTGGCTCCGACTTCTTCTTACTTGGGGACCGATCGCGGGATCGGGAACGGGATCGCGATCGAGATCGGGAGCGGGATCGACACGGCCTCTCAGCCACAAACTCCTTAAGCTTCCCCTTCTGGATCGGGTTTTCAATCTCCTTCTTCAACTCCCGACAATGGTTAGTGTCGTGCCCACTAGCGCGGTGGAACCGACAGTAACGATCGGTGCGAGCTCCCAAAAATTCTCCTTCCTTCTTCGGGGGGGTATCTGGAGATACCCTGTCGATCCATCACCGTTAACACCTCAGCCATGGAACTATTGAGAGGATTGTGATAGTCCTCCCGCTTGTCCTTCCTCGGGGGACGTCTGTCCTCCCTTCGATCAGAACGGCCCCGACTGCCCTCGGATTTATCCTTCCGCTTGTGGTCATCCAATGGTTTGAACGACTGTTTTCCCTTATTTGACTTCGGAGGATCAAGCTCTCCAGCAGATATCTTCGACTCCTGCTTTACCCTCGTCTGCAACGCCTCCATGCTCCACACGGCCTTTGCGGCCACACTATGCATCAGATCAGAACTATAGGGGGCTGTCAGGTTCCGAAGGAAGGTGCGGATAGTCTCTCCCTCTGATATCTCCTCATCGATCTCAGCCACACTTGCAGTGTACCGCTGGTAATAATGCCAGCGATTCGTCGGGCCTCTGCACAACCTGGGCTAGGGACCTTACGCTTTTCAAGAGGCGCCGACGACCCTGGTACTGCTGAATAAAACGGTCGTGCATATCAGCCCAGCTGGAGATGCATCCTGGGGGCAGGCTGAAGAACCACGTCAGGGCCCTTTCTCCTAATGTGGCCGGGAAGAGCACACACACAGTATCATCATCGGGGGCTCTGCCCAAACAGGCCATGACATGCTTCTGGACATGGCGAACAGGATCTCCCTCGCCATCATACTCCTTAATTGTGGGAATACCCAACCCTGGCGGGGCGAGGGTGTCTATCAATCGGGGAACCAAGGGATGGGTGGATCGATCCCTCAGTTCCGACATCATCTGCTTCTGATCCCCCATGCAAATGTTCACGATCTTAACCACCTGGTCGGGGGTGATGGGACCATTAAGGGGAATAGTCCTATGCTGCTCCGGTCCAGGCCCATCGATCAAAAATCGCTCCAACTGAGCGGGCTCCTTGCCAGGTTCGCGTTTGGAGGAGCATCCTCCTCCCTATTCTCTTGGTGTTGAGCAGTATCCTCAAGAACTTCATTGTACCCCCCTGTTCAGGAAACCTCAGCAGGGGGATTTTGGTCCACAGCACGCTCCGGCGGCCCAGAGTTCAGAGTTCTAGCAGGGTGACGGGAACCGCCAGATTGTCCTTGCTTTTTCTGCTTGCCAGCCGCCCTTGAACGAGTAGAAGTCATTGTCGGCTTTTTCGTTACGCTTCCCACAGACGGCGCCAATGTTGGATCACGGTTGGAACTCCGAAACGGTCTTGACGGAAATCCAAGGTCCTTCGCTCCACGTAATCCTGCAAGAGGGGAATAGACCGGGCGGTGACCCAGAATCCCTCTCCGATGCTTAAATGAGTATCTCAATTATCTCAATAAAACTGGCAAGCAAGAGTATGAGTATGTAAAACGTATCCTTGATCTGAGGTAACTTCTGCCTTTTTATAAGAGAGGAGTTACCCCAGTTACCTGATGAACCGCCGGGGCAGTTAGCCCACGTTCCGCTTATCTCGGCCACGATCCCGCTTATCTCGGCCACGATCCCGCTTATCTCGGCCACGTTCCGCGTATCTCGGCCTCAACCTCTGATAGCAAGTCCCGACCAGTATCGGGGACTCCAGAGTTATCTCATTTGGTCACCGCTCGGGGCCCCTCGTCATCGTGACAGGGCCAGCATTCTCAGGGATTCAAGATCGGGGCCTACTTAAAGGCATATCATCGGGGCCTACTTAAAGGCATCTCATCGGGAGCGTCCAGCTCGCATATCGGGACCGACCTTGTCGGGACCTTTCACCATTTGGACTCCTCTTGTCGTGACCCTTCACATTGGTCTTCTTGACCTCATTTAGGGCCCAGTGGGCCTATTCACCGTTTACTCGTCGTTAAAGGGCCTAACGGCTATAGCGAAACCCATCAAGGTCCAAGTGATGAAATACCATGCAAGCAAAGGCATAAACAAAGATTTATCGAAAACCTCAAAACAACATCAACACATTCACAAAGGGTTCAACATGCTGGAAACAGACAACCTGACACCAACCAAGTGATAACATCATCTCCAAGGATCTATGGCAAAGAGTTCATAATGTCAACATCAAATGCAATGTCGTCATCCGCACAAAAGACACGACAAGAATGGTCGCTTCAACTTCAATACGACATAGATCTTCAACATAAGCGCGATAATCAGCAATGTCTGCATCAAAATCAACCGTCGTCAAGATCAAATTTCAAGTGTGAAGAAGTAAACAACGCTTACCTCAATGGGAGGAACGCTTCTCCTTGGGCCGGTCCCTCGACCGGGGGGCAGAAGGCACCACCGCACGACCCTCAACTCTATTCCCTTTATCGCAAGAAGGAGTTAGCACGGTCGTACTCGACATAAAGAACTTAGAATCGCTCGAGGAACGTGCCCCTGCGTCGGATCCTTTGAGATTTGTGCTAAATCCAGGAACTGCAACCACGCGTTCAGCAACATGAAAGCAACAAATTGGAAAATTAACAAGTTCAAAGAAGATACAAGTAGGTGCCTTACCCACAAGTCCTTTACCGCAACCATGTCCGAACTCCAGAATAGCGGGGGGAATTGTGCAGACATTCCTTCCAACAAGCGGATTACTGTATA
This sequence comes from Clarkia xantiana subsp. parviflora, assembly GCA_036873135.1. Lineage (NCBI taxonomy): Eukaryota > Viridiplantae > Streptophyta > Magnoliopsida > Myrtales > Onagraceae > Clarkia > Clarkia xantiana. The sequence goes on from JAPTYO010000022.1 coordinate 6,634,783, forward strand.
CATCGGCTATCTGCAAAGACGAGCTTTTTCCATCAGACTGACCTACATTACAACATGATACAAGTCGTAAAGATCATCAACATACCAAATCTTCAAAAGGACGTATATGTGTACCGACATCAATTAATCAAGTAACAAGCATCATGCAAGGGGGGCAACTTCTTCAACACATCAACCTTACATGTCGACATCGAGCTCATACTCGCAGCATACATGATTACAAAGGCGAAATATTTTCTAAGTGTTTTGCTCAGGATGACAGTCCACATATTGCAAGCTGTCGGCATGCTACTATGTGTCAGCATATTACCAAGTGTTAGCATACAACAAGGTGTTGGCATACAACCTGTGTTTACATCAAGCATATGGATACATCGTATGATGGGTTTCGATATAGCCGTTAGACCCATTAACGGCGACTAAACGGCGAAGTAGGCCCACTGGGCCCCAAAAGAGGCTTAGAAGACCAATACGAGGGGACCCGACAAGGTCGGTCCCGATATACGAGCTGAACGCTCCCGATGATATGCCATTAAGTAGGCCCCGATGATATGCCTTTGAGTAGGCCCCGACGTTGAATCCCTAAGGATGTTGGCCCTGTCCCGATGACGAGGGGCCTCGAGCGGTGACCAAAGGAGATAACTCTGGAGTCCCCGACATCCGTCGGGACTTGCCACCAGAGAACGAGGCCGAGAAACACGCCCACTATCAACATAGTGGGGAAGTGTCCTGAAAAGACAGAACGTGGGCTACTGGCCGAGATAAACGGAATGTGGCAGTTATCTCAACAGGTAACTGAGGTGACCCCTCCCTATCTAAAGGAAGGAGTTACCTCAGGATTGATACGTTCATACTTACATAATGATACTTGATTGCCTGCATCGAGATACTCATTTAAGCATCGGAGAGGGATTCTGGGTCACCGCCCGGTCTATCCCCTTATTGCAGGATTACTTGGAGCGAAGGAGTTCGGACTTCCGTCAAGAACGTACCGGAGTTCCAACCGTGATCCAACATTGGCGCCGTCCGTGGGAACGAAGCGAAAAGCAAAAATGGCTTCTACCCGATCGATGGCTGGCAAGCAAAAGAAGAGACAAGGACAATCTGGTGGTTCCCGTCACCCTGCTGGAACTCTGAATTCAGGGCCGCCGGAGCGCACTGTTGATCAGAATGATCCTCCCCCTGCTGTTTCCCAAACAAGGCGGCATCATGATGATCGCGAAGATTCCATTCGAAACTCGTCGGAGAGCCGGGAAGAGATCCCTATAAGGGTCCAGGATGCACCTGCAAAGCCGGACTTGGCAAAGGCTGTGATAGACGCCATGCCAGTATTTTTGGAAGCTATGGAGGCTCTCTTTGACCGAAGGGAGGCCGCCAAGAAGAAGGAGGAGGAGTTGCCTCCGCCTACGCCGATGGAGAATCACAACGGGCTGGAGGCCCAACCCGAGCACCAGGACAAGGGCAAGGAGCCCGCTCAGTCGGAGCAGTTCGTGATTGATGGGCATGGAGCGGTGCAACATAGGACCATCCCTCTTAGTGTTTCTATCACCCCCGACCAGGCGGTGAAGATTGTGAACATCTGTATGGGAGACCAGAAAAAGATGATGTCGGAGCTGAGGGATCGATCCACTCATCCCTTCGTCACCCGATTGGTGAACACTACTGCCCCGCCAGGGCTGGGTATCCCAACAATCAAGGAGAATGATGGCGAGGGAGATCCAGTTCATCATGTCCAGAAGCATGTCATGGCATATCTAGGCAAAGCCCCGAATGATGATATAGTGTGCGTTCTGTTCCCGGGCACACTTGGTGAAAGATCCCTGACGTGGTTCTTCAGCCTACCTCCAGGGTGCATCTCTAACTGGACCCAGATGCATGATCGGTTCATCCAGCAATACCAGGGCCGTCGGCGTCTCCTGAAAAGCGCGAGATCCCTGGCTGAGGTGGTACAGAGGCCCGATGAATCTCTGGCGCATTACTACCAGAGGTACACAGCCAGCGTGGCTGAGATTGATGAGGAAATGTCGGAGGTAGAGACCATCCGCACCTTCATTCGGAACCTGACAGCACCATACGGTTCCGACCTGATGCACAGTGTGGCTGAGAAGGCTGTGTGGAACATGGAGGCGCTGCAAAAAAGGGTGAAGCAACAAATCGACGTGCAGGAGTCGAAGATAGCTGCCGGAGACCTTTACCCTCGGAAATCAAACAAGGGGAAGCAGTCGTTCAAACCCTCGGACGGTCGCAAGAGGAAAGATAAACCCGAGAGCAGTCTGGGTCGAGGCCGTCCCGATCGGAGGGAAGACAAGCTTCCCTCGAAGTCGAACAAGTGGGAGGACCACTACACTCCTCTCATTTGTTCTATGGGGGCTGTGTTAGAAGTGATGGACCGACAGGGTATCGCCAAGTATCCCCCGAAGAAGGATGGAGAGTTCATGGGAGCTCGCAATCGTTTTTGTCGTTTCCATCGTGCCAACGGTCACGACACTAACCATTGTCGGGAGTTGAAGAAGGAGATTTAGAAGCTGATCTAGCGGGGGAAGCTCAAGGAATTTGTGGCTGGGCAACGGGGCCGATCGTGTTGCCGGTCCCGATCGCGGTCCCGTTCCCGATCCCGTGGTCGATCCCCGAAGAAGGACAAACCTGAGTGTTCCAATGCCAGCAAGGAGAAACAGGGGATCATTAACATGATTCATGGGGGACTTGCTGCGGGAGGATATACCACGGCGTCTCGGGAGGTCTAAGCTTCTCGGATTCCAATTGCTGTGGTGCTAGGCAAGAGGGCCCGAAGTTGGACTCCGAAAGAAGAAATTGTGATTCCTTTCTCAGCGGAGGACCTGATAGGTGTGGAGACCCCGCATGATGATGCTTTGTTCGTGACCCTGAACGTGGATGGGTACGAGATGAAGCGAATCTTGATTGATGGAGGGAGCTCCTCCGATATTCTGTTCATGGATGCACTGGAGGCCATGGGAAAAACCAAGAAGGACTTGAAGCCTGCAGTTGAATTTGGTAGTGGCTGGAAGTCGGAGAAGAGGAATGTGGAGTTTGTGGTGGTCGAGTCCGCGGGGACCTATAATGCAATTATTGGGAGGACCACCATCAAACCGCTAGGGGCAGTTGCCTCAACTGTCCATCAGAAGCTGAAGATCCCGACCGACCATGGGATCGGGGAGGTCCAGGGCGATCAGATAGCCTCCAGGAGGTGCTACGTCAATGCCACTCGAAGGAGGAATCGGGAGGCTATGAATGTTTTGCAGACTGATGATGATCCCCAAGAGGAGTTTGGGCGTCCCGCCCTGATGGAGGATTTGAAGGAGGTCGAGATCGATGGACCTCAAAGAAAGGTGAAAATCGGGTCCGCTCTGTCGGAGGAGACGGCCCGAGAACCGATTGATCTATTGAAGGAGTTTAAGGAGCTGTTTGCCTGGTCCCCGAGCGACATGCCAGGAATCAGCCCCGATGTAATTACTCACGAGCTGAAGATTGATCCCGCGATCAAGCCGGTCACACAGAGAAGGCGCCCGACGGGTACCGACAAGAAGATCGCGATCCAGCAAGAGGTGGGCAGGTTGCTCGATGCTGGATTCATTAAGGAGCTCCGATTCCAGACCTGGGTCGCAAACCCAGTCCTGGTGAAGAAGAGCAATGGTAAGTGACGGGTATGTGTTGATTTCCGCGACCTGAACAAAGCATGCCCGAAGGATTGCTATCCGCTCCCGACGATCGACCAGCTGGTGGATGCCACATCGGGACATGAGCTGTTGAGCTTCATGGACGCCTACTTTGGCTACAATCAGATCAAGATGTCCAAGGAGGATGCCCCCCACGCTGCCTTTTATGCTGATAGTGACATCTATCATTATGATGTTATGCCCTTTGGATTGATCAATGCAGGCGCAACTTATCAAAGGATGGTGAACAAGCTGTTCGGAGATATGCTGGGGAAAATAATGGAGGCCTATGTGGATGATATGCTGGTGAAGTCCCGACAGGCCGAGGATCATGTTCACAACTTGGCCACAGCGTTTGAGCGGATGAGGCTTCATCAAGTTCGCTTGAACCCGACCAAGTGTGCCTTCGGAGTGCACTCAGGGAAGTTTCTGGGCTTCATGGTGAGCCAAAGGGGAATCGAGGTGAACCCTGAGAAGCTGAAGGCAATCGAGGAGATGAAGTCCCCGACGAACCATCGGGAGGTGTAGGTGCTGAATGGCCGATTGGCCGCGATGAATCGCTTCCTGTCCAAAGCAAGTGATCGATCCATGCCGTTCTTTGAAGTGCTGAGGGCCAACAAGAAGTTTGAGTGGACTGACAAGTGCGAGGAGGCGTTCCAGGCACTCAAGCAGCACCTTCGCACCCTCCCGCCATTGGCGAAGCCCATAGCCACTCTATCTGTATTTGGCTATTTCTGAATTTGCTGTTAGCTCTGTCTTAGTGAAAGTTGTAGAGGGTAGCCAAATCCCCGTCTATTATGTAAGCAAAGCACTCGCCATGTCTGAAATGAATTATCCCGCCGTTGAGAAGTATCTTTATGCGTTGATTGTTATTGCTCGGAAGCTGAGACCTTACTTCCATGAGCATGAGATTACCGTTTTGACGAATCAGCCCTTGAAACATTTTTTGAACCGACCTGATGCGTCGGGGAGATTAGTGAAATGGGCAGTCGAGCTTAGTGAGTTCCGCATTCACTTTGCTCCGAGAACGGCTATTAAAGGACAGGCGTTGGCAGATTTCATAGCAGAGTCTACAGCCCCCGATCTAGAAGAAGCGGGCCCTGTAGAGGGGGCAACTATGGAAGTCCCGATAACAGAGCAGTCAGAACAGCCCGACGCCGAAAATACGTGGGAGATGTATACCGATGGCTCCTCAAATTCAGAAGGATCGGGAGCAGGTTTCGTACTGATACCACCAGACGGAGGCGAGCTCCTCCGAAATGACTTGGCTCTGACATTTAGGGCCACCAACAATGAAGCTGAGTATGAGGCTTTCATCACTGGCCTCAGGATTGCTAAAGGAACGAGAGTTGGTCACTTAAAGCTGAAGTATGATGCTAGCCTGATCGTGAACCAAGTCTAGGGGCGATACGAAGCAAAGAGCCCGATGATGAAAAAGTATCTTCACGAGGTGCAAACCCTGAAGGAGAGTTTCAAGAGCTTCGATATTGAGGCGATCCCGAGGGAGGATAATGTGGAAGCAGATGCCTTGAGCAAGTTCGCCTTGGGGGCACTCCTTGATGAAAGTCGGAAGGTGCATTTCTTGGAGAAGGTGATCCTATCAACCACCGATCAATTGGAGGTATGTGCCATCGAGATCGGATCGGAGGAGCCCACGTGGATGACCCCGATAGTCACGTATCTGACTACGGGGGCAGTCCCCGATGATGAAGTAGCAGCTGGCAAAATACGCCGAATAGCGCCCAATTATGTGATGATGGACAATCAACTGTACAAAAAGGGATATGTAACTCCCTACTTGAAATGTGTGGCTGAGCCCGACACAGATCGGATCCTTAGGGAGTTGCACGAAGGACACTTGGCTTGTCATGAAGGTGCCCGATCCATTGTGAGGAAAGTGCTGAACCTGGGCTATTACTGGCCCTCGATGAACAAGGAAGCAACGATGCTAGTCCGATCCTGTAACGCTTGCCCGAGGTACGCCCCGAATATTGTGGCTCCAGCTGCCGATCTGACGTCCATCAAGAGTGCTTGGCCCTTCGCGCAACGGGGAATCGATTTGGTGGAACCCCTTCCAGTTGCAAAAGGTCAGTGCCGATATTTAGTCGTGGCTATTGATTATTTCTCGAAATGGATAGAAGCTAAGGCATTGGCCAAGACAACGGGGAACCATATCCTCAAATTCCTCCAGACCCATATCATATCTCGATACGGCCCTCCGTTTAACGGCGATAACGGCCCTCCGTTTAACGGGGCTCAGTGGAAGGAATACTTGGAGTAACTGAAAATTGAGAATCGGACAGCCTCTGCCCGTCATGCTCAAACCAATGGACAGGTGGAGTCAGCCAACAAGATCGTGATGGACGGCCTGAAGAAGAGGGTCCATTCCTTGAAGGGCAAGTGGCTGGACGAGCTGGAAACTGTGCTTTGGGCTGTTAGAACAACACCCAAATGATCGACTGGGGAGACTCTGTTTGGCCTTGTTTATGGCACGGAAGCAGTTGCTCCCGTCGAAATGGCTGTGGCATCCCATCGGACGAGGTATTACGAACCTCTGTCAAATGATGAAATGAGGCGTCTGGACTTGGACTTGGTCGAAGAGAAGAGGCGGAGTGCCGGGGAGTTCCAGGCTCGGATGCGCTTGGCAAGGGCCAGATATTATAATCGACGAGTCAAGTCTCGACAGTTCTTTGTCGGGGAGCTGGTCTGTCGTCGGAACAAATTTACCCTTTTGGATCGGATCAACAAGATGTCACCAAAATGGGAAGGGCCTTATAAAGTCGTGGGGATGCCAGCTCGAAATGCGTATAAGTTGGAAGACCTCGATGGCAATGTGTTGAAGCATTCTTTTAGTGGCGAACACTTGAAGAAATGTCATGCTTGATATTAAGTCGCCTTCAGTGGTGCAAGTTGTTTGTTATGTCGCCTTCAGTGGTGCAAGTTGTTTGTTAAGTCACCCTTCAGTGGTGCAAGTTGTTTATCAAGTCGCCTTCAGTGGTGCAAGTTGTTTATCGAAGTCGCCTTCAGTGCAAGTTGTTTATTGTTTTGAGCCATCAATGAATAAAGAGGTTGCTTCCGATTAAATCGCCTTAAGTGGTGTAGCTAAATCGCCTTAAGTGGTGTGGTTCCGCCTTAAGTGGCGTAGTATCGCCCTAAGGGGTGTAGTTAAATCGCCTTAAGTGGCGTGGTTTCGCCTTAAGTGGCATGGTTTCGCCTTGAGTGGCTTGGTTTCGCCTTAAGTGGCGTGGTTCCGCCTTAAGTGGCATGGTTTCGCCTTAAGTGGCATGGTTCCGCCTTAAGTGGTATGGTTCCGCCTTAAGTGGCATGGTTTCGCCTTAAGTGGCGTGGTTTTGCCTTAAGTGGCGTGGTTTCGCCTTAAGCGGCACGATTAAATCGCCTTAAGTGGCGTGGTTTCGCCTTAAGCGGCACGATTAAATCGCCTTAAGTGGCGTGGTTTCGCCTTAAGCGGCACGATTAAATCGCCTTAAGTGGCGTGGTTTCGCCTTAAGCGGCACGATTAAATCGCCTTAAGTGGCGTGGTTTCGCCTTAAGCGGCACGATTAAATCGCCTTAAGTGGCGTGGTTTCGCCTTAAGTGGCACGATTAAATCGCCTTAAGTGGTGTGGGTAAAATGTCTTAAGTGACGCGTCGAAATCACTCTTAAAGGGGTATGATCGAATTGCTTTAAGTGGCGTGGTTAATTCACCTTAAGTGGTGCAGCGATAATCGGAACCAAAAGATATTGATATTATAAAGATCCAAAAGGTTCACGACAAACGAAGGAAATTACAAGGATTCAAAAATAAATCAACTAAGCTTGATCCTTGGCAGCGTCGAGGGGAGCAGGGTCCACGAGGTCTGTGGCAGAAGGCTCTGCGGTCGGAGGATCGGACTCTGGAAGATTGGCCGCTGGAGGATCGGACTCTGGGAAGCCAGCCGGTGAAGGGTCGATCATCGGGGGCTCAGTCGTCGGGAGTTCTGCACTTGGAGGCTCCACCGTGCCTTCAGCTCCCGCAGCCCCCTCGGGGGTGTTGGCCCCTGTTGGATCACGGTGGAACTCCGGTACGGACTTTGACGGCAATCCTAGCTCCTTTGCTCCACGCAATCCTGCAAGAGGGGATAGACCGGGCGGTGACCCAGAATCCCTCTCCGATGCTTAAATAAGTATCTCGTATGACTGGCAAGTAATAAACTCAGAGTGTATTCAACTCAACCTAAGTGATCTGAGGTGACCTCCTGCCCTTTTATAGGCAAAGAGATGCCTCAGGTACCTGGCGAACCGTTAGGGGTGGTTAGCCCGTATCCCGCATATCTCGGACATGATCTCGCGTATCTCGGCCACACCCCGCATATCTTGGCTTTATCCTCTGATAACGAGTCCCGACTCCCGTCGGGGACTCCAGGGTTATCTCGTTGTGTCACCGCTCGGGGCCCCTCGTCATCGTGACAGGGCCAATCATTCTCAGGGATTCATCATCGGGGCCTACTTAAAGGCTTCTCATCGGGAGCTTCCAGCTCCACTGTCGGAACCGACTCTGTCGGGACCTTGCCTCGTTGGGACTCCCTTCGTCGGGACCCTTCTCCTAGGTCATCTTGACCTCCCTTTCGGGGCCTGGTGGGCCTGTTTGCCGTTTCCTCGCCGTTACGGGGCCTGACGACTATAGTCGGACCCATCATTTTCCCCCAAGACATGAGGGACTTTTAGTTCGTCGTGTCTTTCAACTCCCGACCTCCCAATATTGGAATCGGGGATCTTTCCCTTGACATGGTCACTCAGTACTAGTCTCCTCTTTCATGTTTCCTCAGTATTCTGTAGATAACTGCCAAATCCCAGGGGTCTTCTCGGTTCCCCAGTTCATTAAATGCAGTAGATAATGAAGTGACGTCATCAGTACCCGTGCCTGATTTTCTGTGTCTGCTTTTTCTGAAAAGTGCTTTTCAGGCTATTTCATCATTGCACCTGCTACCATCCCGCACGTTTCATCTCAACGGTCCAGATTAGAACGCTTCAACTTCGACAGTTCAGATTAAAGCGCCCCTTCGACTGTCCTCTTCGCCTATAAGAACCTCACCCAGGGTACAGTTTCCTCTTATCATCTACAAATTTTCGGAAGCTTACTGCAACTCTTGAAACCTTAGTGTTTCTTCGGCCATCTTTCCGGCAATGTCAGGTTCATTCTTCCAGCCTCCAATTATCATGTCAGGTAAGGGTTTCTTCTCTATTGTTCGCCTTCATCTTTGCTTAGTTTGATCGTAATTTTCCGGAAAAACCTAACGTCCCTTTCAATGGCTGATTTCAGACAGTGGATCTGGTTTCGAGGGATGGAAACCTTTCAACTTCGACTATGTTCTGAACGAAATTTTTAGCACTGCTTATGATGCAGCTCTCCGGGAAGGATCTATCATTTCCACCAGAGAAGCCGATGCTCAAGGCCGGAAATGCATACCACAAGTTCAGAGTGAAGAGGAGCTACTTCTTCATCGGAAACTCCTCGATCCCATGACCCCGATAGCCAATCCTCCAACGGCTGACCCTTTGGAGCCTTCTGCCACAGACCTTGCGGACCCAGTTCCCGTTGATGCTGCTAACAAGGATTAGGCCTAACTGCTTATCGCTAGAATCTTTGTATTCTCCTCCTTTTGTAATCATCGGGCCTTCGAGCCCCATTAATATCAGGCTTTCTTAGTTCCGATTCTTTCATTGCACTTCTCCCAATGGCTTTACTATACTTTCTTAAGTCGGAACCTCGACACTTAAGATATTTTCGTACATCACTTAAGACGATTTACTAGCTTGCACATCTAAAGGCGACTTACCATCATGCACCGCTTAAGGCGACTTTCCAAGACTTAGAATAAGATTAAGAATCACGCATCACTTAAGACGGCTTAATCCCGTGCATTACTTAAGACGACTTTTCTCATGCATCACTTAAGACGACTTAATCTCGTGCATCACTTAAGACGACTTAATCCCGTGCATCACTTAAGACGGCTTTTCTCATGCACCACCCAAGGCGACTTAATTCTTATGCACCACTCAAGGCGACTTTTCAGTACTTAGAATAAATCTAAGAATCGTGCACCACTTAAGGCGACTTTTCTCGTGCACCACTTAAGGCGACTTCTTGATACTTAGAATAAATCTAAGGATCGTGCACCACTTAAGGCGACTTAACATCGTGCACCACTAAAGGCGACTTTTCAACTTGCGCCACTTAAGGCGACTTAATATCGTGCACCACTGAAGGCGACTTAATATCGTGCACCACTTAAGGCGACTTTTCTCGTGCACCACTCAAGGCGACTTAACATCGTGCACCACTAAAGGCGACTTTTCAACTTGCGCCACTTAAGGCGACTTAATATCGTGCACCACTGAAGGCGACTTAATATCGTGCACCACTTAAGGCGACTTCTTAATACTTAGAATAAATCTAAGGATCGTGCACCACTCAAGGCGACTTTTCTCGTGCACCACTCAAGGCGACTTAACATCGTGCACCACTAAAGGCGACTTTTCAACTTGCGCCACTTAAGGCGACTTAATATCGTGCACCACTGAAGGCGACTTAATATCGTGCACCACTTAAGGCGACTTCTTAATACTTAGAATAAATCTAAGGATCGTGCACCACTCAAGGCGAATTTTCTCGTGCACCACTCAAGGCGACTAAATATCGTGCACCACTTAAGGCGACTTCTTGATACTTAGAATAAATCTCAGGATCGTGCACCACTCAAGGCGACTTTTCTCGTGCACCACTTAAGGCGACTTTTCATCGTGCACCGCTGAAGGCGACTTAACATCGTGCACCACTAAAGGCGACTTAACATCGTGCACCACTGAAGGCGACTTAACATCTTGCACCACAGAAGGTGACTTAACATCGTGCACCACTTAAGGCGACTTCTCAACTTGCGCCACTTAAGGCGACTTAATATCGTGCACCACTAAAGGTGACTTTACGTTGTGCACCACTTAAGGCGACTTCTCAACTTGCGCCACTTAAGGCGACTTAATATCGTGCACCACTAAAGGCGACTTTACGTCGTGCACCACTTAAGGCGACTTCTCAACTTGCGCCACTTAAGGCGACTTAATATCGTGCACCACTAAAGGCGACTTTACGTCGTGCACCACTTAAGGCGACTTCTCAACTTGCGCCACTTAAGGCGACTTAATATCGTGCACCACTAAAGGCGACTTCTTGATACTTAGAATAAATTTAAGGATCGTGCACCACTCAAGGCGACTTAGTATCGTGCGCCACTTAAGGCGACTTTACATCGGGCACCACTTCAGGCGACTTTTCACCGTGCACCACTTAAGGCGACTTAACCTCGTGCACCACTCAAGGCGACTTAATCTCGTGCACCACTTAAGGCGACTTAATCTCGTGCACCACTTAAGGCGACTTTACATCGTGCACCACTCAAGGCGACTTTCTTCAAGCATGGTGTTTCTTCAAGTGTTTGCCACTAAAAGAATGCTTTAACGTTCTGCCATCGAGGTCTTCCATCTTGTACGCATTTGGAGCTGGCATCCCCACGACCTTATAAGGTCCTTCCCATTTTGGTGACATCTTGTTGATTCGATCAAAAAGGGTGAACTCGTTGCGACGCCAAACCAGCTCCTTGACGAAGAATTGTCGGGACTTAACTCGCCGGTTGTAATACCTTGCTGTCGCCAAACGCATTCGAGACTGGATTCGTCGGCTTCCCGCCTATTCTCTTCGAGTAAGTCCAAGTCCAGACGTCTCATTTCATCATTCGTCAGAGGCTCGTAATATCTCATCCGATGGGACACCACAGCTACCTCCACGGGGGCGACAACTTCCGTGCCATAAACGAGGTCAAACGGAGTCTCCCCCGTTGATCGTTTGGGTGTCGTTCTAACCGCCCAAAGCATGATTTCCAGTTCGTTCAGCCAATTGCCCTTCAAGGCATAAACCCTCTTCTTCAGGCCATCCATCACGATTTTGTTGGCTGATTCCACCTGGCCATTAGTCTGGGCATGGCGTACGGAAGCAGTTCGATGCTCGATGTTCAACTCCTCCAGATACTCCCTCACCTGAGAGCCGTTAAACGGTGGACCATTGTCGCTGATCACCACCTTAATAATTGACCTTGTGCTTGTGGAAGAGGTCCCACCAAGTCGATGCCCCACTGCGCGAAGGGCCAAGCGCTCTTGATGGATGTCAGATTAGCGGCCGGAGCCACAATACTCGGGGCGTACCTCTGGCACGCGTCACAGGATCGGACCAACGCTGTCGCTTCCTTGTTCATCGTAGGCCAATAATAGCCCAAGTTCAACACTTTCTTCATAATGGATCGGGCCCCTTCATGACAAGCCCCGACCCCTTCATGTACCTCCTTCAGGATTCGGTTGGTGTCGGGCTCTGCTACACACTTCAAGTACGGAGTCGACAACCAGCCCTTCTTGTATAGTTGGTTATCCAGTATCACATAATTAGCCGCGATCCGACGTATCCTGTCGGCTGCGACTTTATCATCGGGGACTGCCCCCGTAGTCAGGTACGCGACTATCGGGGTCATCCAAGTTGGTTCTTCCTCCGATCTTGCCTCAATGGCACACACCTGTGTCGGGTCGATGGTCGATAAGATCACCTTCTCCAAGAAATGCACCTTCTGATTCTCTTCCAAGGGTGCCCCCAGGGCAAATTTGCTCAAGGCGTCTGCCTCTACGTTTTCCTCCCTCGGGATTGCCTCGATGTCGAAGCTTTTAAAGCTCTCCTTCAAGGTTTGTACCTCTCGTAGATACTTCTTCATTATCGGGCTCCTTGCCTCGTATCGCCCTTGAACCTGGTTTACGATTAAGGCTGCATCACACTTTACTCTCAAGTGATCGACTCCCGTGCCTTTAGCAATTTTCAGGCCCGTGATAAGAGCTTCATACTCTGCTTCGTTGTTTGTGGCCTTGAATGTTAAAGCCAAGGCGTATCGGAGCGGTTCACCTTCACCCGGTGGTATCAACAAAAAGCCCGCCCCTGATCCGTCTGAACTCGAGGAGCCATCCGTGTACATTTCCCAAGTATTTTCCTTGTTTGGCTGTTCTGATTGCTCTGCCCTCTCTGGTTGTTCTTTGTTCGGGACCTCCATGGTTGCCCCCTCTACAGGGCCCGCTTCTTCCAGATCGGGGGCTGTAGACTCTGCTATGAAATCTGCTAACGCCTGACCCTTAATGGCCATTCTCGGGGCGAAGTGTATGCGAAATTCGCTAAGCTCTACTGCCCATTTCACTAATCTCCCCGACGCATCCGGTCGGTTCAAAAAATGCTTCAAAGGCTGGTTCGTTAGCACAGTGATCTCGTGTGCGTGGAAATATGGCCTTAGCTTCCGAGCAGTAATAATCAACGCAAAGAGGTACTTCTCAACGGCGGGGTAGTTCAATTCAGATCTGTCAAATGCCTTGCTTACATAATAGACGGGGACTTGATTACCCTCGACAATCTTTACTAACACATAGCTAATTGCAAATTCAGAAACAGCCAAATAAAGGAAGAGCGGCTCGCCTGGAACCAGTTTTGCCAGCGGCGGGAGTGTGCGAAGGTGCTGCTTGAGTGCTTGGAACGCTTCTTCACATATGGCGGTCCATTCGAATTTTTTGTTGGCCCTCAAGACTTCAAAAAACGGCATTGATCGGTCGCTGGCTTTGGACAAGAAGCGGTTCATTGCAGCTAGTCGGCCATTCAGTACTTGCACCTCCCGATTGTTTATCGGGGACTGCATCTCCTCGATTGCCCTCAGCTTCTCAGGATTCACTTCAATTCCTCTCTGACTCACCATGAAGCCCAAGAATTTCCCTGAGTGGACTCCGAAGGCGCATTTCGTCGGGTTCAAACGAACTTGATGGAGCCTCATCCGCTCAAACGCCATGGTAAGGTTGTGCACGTGATCCTCGGCTTGTCAGGACTTCACCAACATATCATCCACGTAAGCTTCCATGGTTTCTCCCAGCATATCTCCAAACAGTTTGTTCACCATCCGCTGGTAGGTTGCCCCGGCATTGATCAACCCGAAAGGCATGACATCGTAGTGATAGATGTCACTGTCTGCGTAGAACGCTGTGTGGGGGGCGTCTTCCTTAGCCATCTTGATCTGGTTGTAGCCTGAGTACGCATCCATGAAACTTAACAACTCATGTCCCGATGTGGCATCCACCAGCTGGTCGATCCTCGGGAGTGGATAGCAGTCCTTTGGGCAAGCCTTGTTCAGGTCGCGGAAGTCCACGCACATTCGCCATTTCCCGTTAGTCTTCTTCACCAGCACTGGGTTGGCCACCCAAGTTTGGAATCGGAGCTCCTTAATGAACCCAGCGTCGAGCAACCTGCCCACCTCCTGCTGAATCGCGATCTTCTTATCCGTGCCCATCGGACGCCTTTTCTGTGTGATAGGCTTGATCGCGGGGTCTATCTTCAGCTCGTGCACGATCACATCGGGGCTGATTCCTAGCATGTCGCTGGGGGACCAGGCAAACAGCTCCTTGAACTCCTTCAACAACTCCACCAATTTTTGGGCTGTCTCCTCAGTCAGAGCAGACCCGATTTCACCTTCCTCTGGGGTCCGTCGATCTCGACTTCTTTCAGGTCTTCTACGGGGGCGGGACGCCCAAACTCTTCTCTGGGATCTGTGTCTGTCTGGAGGACAGTCATGGCCTCTCGCCTCCTCCTCCGAGTGGCGTTAACATAGCATTTTCGGGAAGCCACCTGGTCGCCCTTGACCTCTCCGACTCCGTGGTCGGTCGGGAACTTCATCTTCTGGTGCACAGTCGAGGCAACCGCAATCAGAGGATTAATGGTGGTTCTCTCGATAATTGCATTGTAGGTCCCTGCGGAATCAACCACGACAAACTCCACGTTTCTCCTTTCTGATTTCCACCCGCTACCAAACTCCACTGGTAAGGTGATTACTTCTAGCGGGTAGGAGGTTGAGCCAGATAACCCGACCATCGGGAAGTTTGCCTCCTTTAGATCTTTCTTCGTCTTCCCCATAGCCTCCAGCGCGTCCATGAATAGGATGTCGGAGGAGCTCCCCCTGTCGATTAGAATTCTCTTCATTTCGAACCCGTCTACATCCAAGGTTACCACCAAGGAATCGTCATGCGGAGTCTCCACGCCTATGAGGTCCTCCGACGAGAAGGAGATCACCATCTCTTCTTTCAAGGTCCAGGATCGGGACCTCTTACCCAACACCACTGCTGTAGGGATTCTAGAGGCATAAACTTCTCGGGCGGATGAGGTATCACCTCCAGCAGCAAACCCTCCATGAACCACGTTGATAGTGCCCCGTCTCTCCTTGCGAGCACCGGATGACTCTGGATCGGTTCTTTTCTTTTTTGGGGATCGATCGCGGGATCGGGAACGGGACCGTGATCGGGACCGAGAGCGGGATCGGCACCGCTTATCCCCGACAAATTCCTTAAGCTTCCCCTTCTGGATCAACTTTTCAATCTCCTTCTTCAGCTCCCGACAGTGATTGGTGTCGTGGCCATTTGCGCGGTGAAATCGACAATAGCGATCTGTGCGGGACCCCAGGAATTCTTCATCTTTCTTCGGGGGGTATCTGGAGATACCTTGTCGTTCCATGACTGTCAGCACTTCCGCCATGGAGCAGTTGAGAGGAATGTCAAAATCCTCTCGCTTATCCTTCCTTGAAGAGCGTCTGTTGTCCCTCCGATCCGGACGACCTCGATTCTTGCCACTGTCGGGTTTACCCTTTGACTTACGACCGTCGAAAGGTTTACTTGACTGCTTCCCCTTGTTCGACTTTGGGGGTTCCAGTTCTCCCGCGGCTATCTTTGACTCTTGGACATCGATCTGCCGCTTCACCCTCTTCTGTAATGCCTCCATATTCCACACAGCTTTCTCAGCCACGCTGTGCATCAGGTCGGAGCCATAGGGAGCTGTCAGGTTCCGAATGAAGGTACGGATGGTTTCGCCCTCAGAGATTTCTTCATCTATCTCTGCTACGCTAGCTGTGTACCGCTGGTAATAATGAGCCAGCGATTCGTCGGGCCTCTGCACCACCTGGGTCAGGGACCTCACGCTCTTCAATAGACGCCTCCGACCCTGGTACTGCTGAATGAATCGATCGTGCATGTCTGCCCAGCAAGTGATGCATCCCGGGGGCAGACTAAAGAACCAAGTCAGGGCACTTTCTCCCAGTGTGTTCGGGAACAACGTACACACTATGTCTTCACTTGGGGCTCTTCCCAGACACGCCATGAGGTGCTTCTGGACGTGGCGAACTGGATCTCCTTCGCCATCATACTCCTTTATCGTGGGGATGCCTAGCCCAGGCGGGGCTAGGGTATCAATGAGTCGGGGGACGAAGGGATGAGTGGATCGATCCCTCAGCTCCGACACCAGCGGCTTCTGTTCTCCCATACAGATGTTCACGATCTTTACCACCTGGTCGGGAGTGATGGGACCATTCAAGGGAATGGTCCTGTGCTGTACTGGTCCTGGCCCATCAACCACGAACCTCTCCGACTGACCGGTCGCCCTACCTCTGTCTTGGCCTCGGGGCGGGGCTTCCTGTGCGTTCCGACCCTCTGTCGGCAGGGTCGCTTCCTCCAACGAGGGCATCTCCTCCTGCCTCCTCGCAGCCTCTCTTCGATCCAAGAGAGCCTCTATAGCCGCCAGAAACATGGGCATGGCCTCTGCCACGGCCCTCGTCAAATCTGCAGCTGGGGGAGCCTCCTGCCCCCTGTTGTCCTGGTGCTGAGGGGCAACATCTTCGGGATGCGATCCATTGTGCCCTCCTGTCTGGGAGAGCTCAGTCGGGGGATGGTTCTGGTTTTCCTCTTGTTCTGGAACTGAATTCAGATTCGTTGCAGCAGGGTGACGGGAACCACCGGATTGTCCCTGTCTTTTGTTCTTGCCAGCCACCATTGATCGAGTAGAAGGCATTTCAGCTTTTTGTTTGTTTCCCACAGACGGCGCCAATGTTGGATCACGGTGGAACTCCGGTACGGACTTTGACGGCAATCCTAGCTCCTTTGCTCCACGCAATCCTGCAAGAGGGGATAGACCGGGCGGTGACCCAGAATCCCTCTCTGATGCTTAAATAAGTATCTCGTATGACTGGCAAGTAATAAACTCAGAGTGTATTCAACTCAACCTAAGTGATCTGAGGTGACCTCCTGCCCTTTTATAGGCAAAGAGATGCCTCAGGTACCTGGCGAACCTTTAGGGGTGGTTAGCCCGTATCCCGCATATCTCGGACATGATCTCGCGTATCTCGGCCACGCCCCGCATATCTTGGCTTTATCCTCTGATAACGAGTCCCGACTCCCGTCGGGGACTCCAGGGTTATCTCGTTGTGTCACCGCTCGGGGCCCCTCGTCATCGTGACAGGGCCAATCATTCTCAGGGATTCATCATCGGGGCCTACTTAAAGGCTTCTCATCGGGAGCTTCCAGCTCCACTGTCGGAACCGACTCTGCGGGACCTTGCCTCGTTGGGACTCCCTTCGTCGGGACCCTTCTCCTAGGTCATCTTGACCTCCCTTTCGGGGCCTGGTGGGCCTGTTTGCCGTTTCCTCGCCGTTACGGGGCCTGACGACTATAGTCGGACCCATCAGCCCCGTCCTCTCCGCGAAGGGGGCGAGGGTCTGAGACTTGGTGAAATCGATGGCACAACCATACTCCAGATGGAGCTCTTCGACAACATTAAGCAGGGTGGTCTCCACCTCCGCCGTACAGAACTTTACCGCGTCTAGTTGGAAAGCCTCGGAGCCCCGATAATCTTCCCGTCCCTTGGACTCAGCCTCGGCCAGCTTGGTGGGAAACTCGGCAATCTCCCGCTCCATCTGTTGGGACCGGTTGGTGAGAAGGACCTTCTCAGCCTCCAGCCCCGCCTTGGCGTCCTCAAGGGCCTTCTTCTCGAGGACATGCCTGTCCCGATCCTCCGCGCGCCCCTGCTGCTCCTCACCGAGCCTTTGGCGCTCCTGCTTCAGCAACCTCTCAAAGTCGTGGACCTGCCTCAGGAGGTCCCGAGTCTTCTGGTTAAGGAGGGCCTGCTCCTTAACCAATTTACCCCTCGACGATTCGGAGGCAGCCAGAACCTCCTTGAGCTTGGCCTGGACCTCAGGGGCCGCCTTGGCTCACTTCTCCTTCAGGGCCTCCTCCAAGGCCAGGATGTACCCGAAGCAGCGGCGCTGGTCCGCCATTTCCTGTGGAAAAGAAGGGAGGTTAGTACATGAGAATATTTTACGTTATATAATAAGTGTAAAAACAGGAAGCCTTACCTCCACACGGCTAACAGCCATAGGGCAAATGTCCGCGTGGATGTCCTCTGGGGCCAAGGAGAGTGGAAGCATCATAGACGGCGGAACTGAACCTGCCTGCAGGTGCAGACCCAGTTCCGGTGATATATTGTCCCAACGCAGCGGACCCCCTGCAATGACTCGATCGGGGTCCAAGGAGCTTTCGCCTGGCCGGGGGCATAAAGCCGATAGAAGCTCCCGTCTAAGGGGAGAGGAGGAGGAATGACCTGAGCGTCGGCGGTGCGCGCCTCCGAGCCGCCATGAGAACCCGTCCTCCCCTCGGGAGTCAAGCTCAAGACCGGCGAAAGCTGCTGTGCCGGAGAAGATGGAGGCAGCTCTTCGGAAGTCGGCTCCAGCGGGGTCTGCCTCAACCCCCGACGACGAACCAGGGGCTGGCCTTCGCTCGCCCTCTCAGAAGAATGGGAGACGTCCAGGTCAACCACCCGACGGAATTGACCATCCGTTGGGGCGTCTTCGGTCCCCGATCTCGTCGGGGCAGGAAGTGACAGGAGGGGCTCTCCGACCCGGGCGTCGGAGGGTGGCGTCCCCGCGGAAGCTCCAGCTCCTGATTGACCTGCAGCTGGAGGACGAGAAGCTTCAGAAAGAAAATCAGGAAGGTGATCAGGATCCTTACACCAGATGACGCGACGGGAGAGGTACTGGTCCTTCCCGTGATAATTGTAGTAACCCGCTTTGAGAATGCGAGGAGTTTCTCCTTGCAGGATGCGTTTGATCCCTTCGATCCAGGCTCCCTTATCGGAGGGGATTAACTCATCGGGAATATGCCTCCTGTATAATCGAATTGCTAAGCGGAGCTGTTTACCTTCCTAGGGAGTCTGGTGTTGACGATTTGCTCAATCTTCTCCACCCGGGCCAGCTTGATTTGCTCCGAGGTGGGAGGTGCCGATGAGGAGGCAGCCCTCTTTAAAGATTTCCTCTTCCTCGCGGGACGTGGGACAACATCAGTCTCCGCCTGCTTAAGCACGAGATTGATCAGCAATGTTACCTTCTTAGCTGCAAAGACGAAAACGAAAGTGCAGTTAGAATATTACCCAAGGAACGAGGTTAGAAGGGCCGTCGAAGAGTTGACCCCCGGAAACGACATCAAGGAGTCGGATCCCGGTCAGAACCAGGTCCCGCTCCCCGATGGAGTTGGCATCGAGGGGAGCGAAAGAGTCCCCCCAACGATAAAGCTGAATGCAGTGGAGAATCTGGAAATCCTCCTCGGAGTAAGTGTCAAAAGCGGGAGCAGGGTCCGCCTCAACCTCCCATCGGGGCCATGGGATGGAACTGTTTCGGATGAAGAAATAACTCCTCTTCCAGCCACTGTTGTCGGGCCCCGAGTCAGTGATGAGCCCCCGACCCTTGGCGACCTTCCATGTGTCGCCATTCCAGCTGTACAGAGAGAGTTGCGCCTTGCTCCATTTAGGCATCCGCGGGTAGAAGGCGCAGACCCCGGCACCATTGCATTTCATCCCGTAGAAGGTCCGGAAAAGTCGGAGGCTATAGGGCCATTGTTGACGAAAGCAAAGGACGCAGAAGGCATTCCACACGCGGATGGCATGGGGGGAGAAAGTAGTCGAATGTGTTTTGTAATATGTACACATCTCGACTATGTCCCCACAGAAGGGGAATCGGATCCCTGCCGATATTTGCCCGGTGGAGACAAATACTTCCCCTTCCCGGGGACGAGTGACCACAGGTTCACCCGGGACGCGAGGCCAAGGAAAAGGGAAGCAAGGCTCCCAGGTGGAAGTAATGCACCCCTCCCGGAGAGCTGCATCATAGGTGGTGTCTGAAATCTCATTACAAGCATAATCGAACTTGAAGGGATTCACAGATGATTTCCGCAAAAGTTCGGGTAAGTTGATCGAGATAAAAGGAAAAACTATGCTAACAAGTTTCTTGGGAATCGAAAGAGGAAATCTTACCAGACATGTTGAATCGGAGAAGAAAGGATGATCTTGATGGTCGGAGGTACTGGTCGCCGGAGTGTTGATCAGAAAGGGAAAGGAGAGCTTGATCTTTTGAAAACACGGAGAATGAAACGGTAGAGGAGAACTGAATAGTGCCAAGATTTGAGGGTTTTATAGGAGGGAGGATAGGAAAAGAGACGTTGTGATCTGGACCGTTGAAGATGAAACGCCTCAACCTGAATCGTCGAAACACTAGGGACAAAACGGCTAGAAAGCGCGCTTTTTCAGAAAAGCAGGCACGGGCACCCAAGCCGTCACTTCATCACGCATCGCATTTAATAGTTGAGTAATCGAGAAATATTTTCGAATTCGGTGGTTATCCTCGGAATATCGAGAGGTCCGGGATTGGAAGACACGACGAACTATAAATCCCTCATGTCTTGGGGGCAAATGATGGGTTTCGATATACCCGTTAGACCCATTAACGGCGACTAAACGGCGAAGTAGGCCCACTGGTCCCCAAAAGAGGCTTAGAAGACCAATACGAGGGGACCCGACAAGGTCGGTCCCGATATACGAGCTGAACGCTCTCGATGATATGCCTTTGAGTAGGCCCCGATGATATGCCATTATGTAGGCCCCGATGATATGCCTTTAAGTAGGCCCCGATGATATGCCTTTGAGTAGGCCCCGATGATATGCCATTAAGTAGGCCCCGATGATGCCTTTAAGTAGGCCCCGATGATATGCCTTTGAGTAGGCCCCGACGTTGAATACCTGAGGATGTTGGCCCTGTCCCGATGACGAGGGGCCCCGAGCGATGACCAAAGGAGATAACTCTGGAGTCCCCGACATCCGTCGGGACTTGCCACCAGAGAACGAGGCCAAGAAACACGCCCACTATCAACATAGTGGGGAAGTGGCCTGAAAAGACGAAACGTGGGCTACTAGCCGAGATAAACGGAATGTGGCAGTTATCCCAATAGGTAACTGAGGTGACCCCTCCCCTATATAAAGGAAGGAGTTACCTCAGGATTGATACGTTCATACTTACATACTGATACTTGCTTGCCTGCATCGAGATACTCATTTAAGCATCGGAAAGGGATTCTGGGTCACCGCCTGGTCTATCCCCTTCTTGCAAGATTACTTGGAGCGAAGGAGTTCGGACTTGCGTCAAGAACGTACCGGAGTTCCAACCGTGATCCAACAGCGTACATAGCTAAGGATAGAGAAAAGATTCTAAGTGTGGGGGCAAGTGCGCACATACAAGTACGTACATACATGTCGACAAGGATGGATGTCGACAAGTAAGGAATATTTCCTAAGTGTTTCCAAGCACGTACATACATGTCGACAAGGATGGATGTCGACAAGCAAGGAATATTTCATAAGTATTTCCATGTACGTACCTACATGTCGACAAAGATGGATGTCGACAAGCAAGGAATATTTCCTAAGTATCTCCATGTACGTACCTACATGTCGACAAGGATGGATGTCGACAAGCAAGAATATTTGTTAAGTGTTTCCATGTACGTACCTACATGTCGACAAGGATGGATGTTGACAAGCAAGGAATATTTCCTAAGTGTTTCCATGTATGTACCTACATGTCAACAAGGATGCATGTCAACAAGTGAAGAATATTTTCTAAGTATTTCCATGTGTGTACATACATGTCGACAAGGATGCATGTCGACAAGTGAAGAATATTTTCTAAGTATTTCCATGTACGTACATACATGTCGACAAGGTTGCATGTCGACAAGGTTATAATATTTTCTAAGTGTTTCCATATACGAACATACATGTCGACTAGGATGGATTGCATGCATAAAGTAGCTAGTATCAACTTCTACACAATACCTTCTAAGCATTCCTACGATGCTTATCGACAAAGCTCATACGACGACAGCTATGGTAACAATCATTAGGTATTGTTAAAATATTTTCTAAGTGTTTTAGCATGTTTGCAGACAATGACCGACAGTCTATACATGATGCTCAACATACATTGCCTAAGCTATCATTACCAACATACGACCATTGACGGCCATGTACGTACAACTATTGATCATCAATATCGAGCATACTAAAACAACGGCTAAGGCACGGAAGTATAACGATTCATTTGCACTATGCATAAGGGAAGTATAACGATTCATTTGCACTTTTCTAAAAATTTTAGCACTTAGAAAAATTTTGGCCAATTTGGGGCTAAGTATTCTAATGCATTTTATCAAACACCTTGTATGCATGATAAGATAACTGGGTGAATAGTAATTTTAAGATTGAATCAAGGCCAAAAGAAATCACGAAATGTCCAACCATGTACAGAATTGAACTCACCAACACGAAGCGAGTCCGAATTGACACATGCCACACCGGAATCCAATTGATATCAACATCAGTGTCTACTCCAAATCTATGATCTCAAAAGCTTCATCTTCATCAAGAATGGAGAGCTTCTTGGAGATTTATCTGTAAATGATGTAAGCTAATGAGTATTCTCTCTCCTAATTTTTACTAATAGTGTCTACACCATGTGCTAAGGACTAAACTTTCATGTATTTTCACATAAGTCCTTAACAACCGTTACAAGCATAATTACATCTCTCCCATGTTCATATTGCATTCATACTACGCCATGCCTCATGACGCACTACACGTAATTATTCACATTACGAACATAGAATTTATCATGCACGTTTCTTATTTATGATCGTTACATGATTATTTTTATAATCTAAGTATGAATTGATTGGTTGCATCATTTTCCATGCTTACATCATACTACATGCTTGCATCATTTTCTACGTTTACACCATGCTTCATGATTACGTACATGCTCTCCAATTTTAATTGTTATAAGTGTTTTGCTTATTGCATGATCACGTCATCCATTTGCTATATCGTCATCTACATGTTGACAACGTGTTATATGCTTACATCATGTACCGTGATATTATCATGTTGTGTAATTCTTTATTATTACAAGTATTTCTCTCATTACATGATATTGCGAATATATTGTTAATTGCATGTTGTTATATGCATATTGTCCGCTACGCTAACCCTATAAACAGATTACGTACATAAGGCAGAAAATTGAAGTTGGTCAAATTTATGATCCCTACATTCGAATTGACAAACAGGCCACCCCTGAGGTCAGTACCAAACCTAAATTAATATCTTATCTTAAAAAGAGTCAAGCATGAGTTTTAAACCACTACTTGACTCGGGGGCAAGTGTTAGATATCTGTCCAATTCGGGTTCGTGTTTACATTTCGGGGCTCACAAAATACTCCAAAACCCGTAAAAGAACTCTTCCGCGGACACCCCAAGTCCAAAACGGTACGGAATACGCGCAGTACCCGGACCGGGGGACTTCCGGATTGCCCTAAGGCAATCCCGACCAGTCCGGATTGCTAGACAATCCGGGTAGTTCCGGATTAGCGACGTTCTCCGCGCGCTTATCCCGATTATTTTTCCAAATGCGAGAAGTCAGTGCATGCATAGTCCACCTTGATGACGGTATACGTTTTCCCTCATACCGACATCAAGCCGTTCAAAACTGATCATGATCCTTAGGTTCCCTATAAATAGGGGCCTAGGTCTCCCATTTTAAACAACTCCCTCATTTTGGACATTGGATGCTCTGACTTCTCTCTAAAAGGCTTTCTCTCTCTAAAGATTTTGACTTGGGCGTCAGAGAGGACCCTTAGGGTTTGGTGAGCAATTTTTAGATAGGGTAGCCGATTTTACATATATACATATATAGATTGATTGGCAATAAATCTATATATGTTTATAATAGGTCCGAAATATATATATATATTATTAATATTGGAAATTATTTTATATAGTTAATGTTACTTGGTGGCTAAGTTAAATATTTTGGGACTTTAAAACCCTACTTGGGCCACAAGTAAACATTTCGGCTCAACTTTTATGATTTAAATTATTGGGCCGGTCCAATATGTCAAACCGGGACGAATTAAAACTGAACCGGATTTTCTCAATCGGTTCGACCTAATCGGGTCTGGTCGGACCGGGGTAACTAAGTGGATCTAACCAAACCGTTTTTGAGTGTTGAATCGAACCGAACCCTATTTTTATTAGACCGGTTCAGACCAAACGATATTTTAAAACTAAAACCGGACTGAACCGTATTTATATTTTCGGACCGAACCGAACCAGTTTATAGCGAACCGGACCCAAACCGGATTTATGGACCAAACTGAACCGGACCGAAATTTGATTGAACCGAATTGAATTTTCAATACCGAATTCAAATCAATTAAAATAGGAAGGTCAAGTTTCAAAATCCTAATGTTTTGAACCTTAAATGGCTTACACAGTGCTCAAGGGTTGATAACCTTTATACCTTGTTTCGATTATGGGGATGGATCTCGGATGTACATGTTTTTGGGACTGGATTAATTAGTGGGTTGAATTGCAATTGTTTATTATTGAATATATATATTTATGCATGATTAGAAATGTTATCTTGATTGAGTCAAGCTAGCTGGATATTGCATATTTGGGGCGGAGCCCTGATTAAATATAGGGTTAACAGGTCTTTTGGTCCATGATGTTTGACAACTTTTGAGTTTTTGTCAATGATGTTTTTTTTTACCTAGTTTTGGTACCATATGTTTGCAGATTTTTTCTAGTTTTGGTCTAACCGTTACATTCCGTCCATTTTTTTACATGTACAAGTCACGTGATCCACCCTTTTCAATTTTGTTCAATTTAGTCCCTCTAATACTTTCCTAACCTTTTTTTGGTTCAATTTAGTCCCAAAGTTTCAAAAATTCAATTGGACCTATTGTCTAATTGGGGTCAATTTTGAAACTTCGGGACTAAATTAAACAAAAAAAAAGGTTAAGAAAGTATTAGAGGGACTAAATTTAAAGTTTAGAGTGGATCACGTGACTTGAACATGTCAAAAAATGGACGGAATGTAACGGTTAGACCAAAACTAGAAAAAATCTGCAAACATATGGTACCAAAACTAGGTAAAAAAAAACATCATTGACCAAAACCCAAAAGTTGTCAAACATCATGGACCAAAAGACCTTTTAACCCTTAAATATATGGAATGCGCACTAGGATAGACATGTTGTGATTGTTGGAAATGGCTAGGATTCATGTCTACAATATTGCGTGACTGAATATAAGCATGAATTGTAAATCAACCCCTAATGTTAAAAATTATTTTAAAATCGAAAACCAGTCACCAAATGTGTATGATAGATGTGAATGGTTCATGTTTGACACGTATGCTAGAAGGTTGAGGATGTAGCCGCATTTGATAATTTACTCGGAAGTAGAATTATATATATGCAAGCATGAGTTTCACGGAACATTAGACGCATGACGCGTAAGCATGAGTGTGGTTTGTATGATGTATGATGAATGCTACTGGCTTATGATAATTTACATGGATAGTAGAATTATATATGCATGAGTGAATTCATTGAAATATTTTTCCAAAATAAAAAGAGCCTTGGGAAAGCCAAGATCGGGTATGCTTATTTTAAAATCCCTGTTCCGGTAATTTGCGATTAAAACCGTTTTAAAAGACTGATCTATTGGATGGAAGACGAGGATAATGTGAACTTTTTCACAGTCATCTTCCATTGGTTTACTGGTGGTCGGTTGGTTTAGATGACTGGGGAATCATTATTTGTCGGATTCCATCTTAATAGAAATTTGATGTGTGCAATTCTTTCTCAAAATGTTATTGTCTCCTTGATTTTGTATAATCATCAACGTGTTTAGTAACGAATTACAGCATAAATGACATCATCTTGTGCTAATGAGCTTTTGATTGAGACAAACTACAACTCGTGGAGCAAGCGCGTCAGTGCACTGTTGGAGGATAATGGCCTTATAGGTCACATTCAGAAGTCCATGAGCTGCCGAGATGCTGGTCTAACCAAAGACCTAACATTTGCCCATTTCCAATGGGAGCAAGATGACAAGAAAGCAAAGGAGAAAATGCTAACTAGGATGTCTCAGGAATTCCATGACGGGTATAAGGATGTTCCGATTACAAAGTACATTTGGGATACCCTCTTCCTGAGATATGGAAATGGCATGGCAGCAATTCTGCACCCACTTATACCAACAATAGAAGAAAGCTTAAATAGCTACAGCAAGAGTGTACTTGAAAATGTATATGATCTCCTTGGCATGTTGAAACCACTGGAAGAAGAAGGTCAGGTGGGTAAAAGGGATAAAATTCAAGCCATCATCGAGGTCCTCCCGAAGTCTTGGAGAGCAGCGAAGGTGTTACTGACTGCAGTGGTTCTGTGTTAGATCTTGCTTTAGTCCTGAAATTCATCGAGATGGAATAAGCTCGAATGAAACCAATACCGGGACAAGCTGAGAAAGGAAAGAGAAAGAGGACGAACAAAGGAAAGAAACAACAAACTATCGACGGTAAAATGTTTACTAAAAACATTTTAAAAATGGCCTTGGGAAAGCCAAGATCGAGTATATGTAAAAACTCTCTGTTCCGTTGAAAGCGATTAAACCGTTTTAAAAGACTGATCTATTAGAAAGGAGATGTCGGCAGTGTGAACTCTTTCACGGCCTCTTTCCATTGGTTTACTGGTGGTCGGGTTGGCTAGATGGCTGAGGAATCATTGTCGTTCGCCTTCTCTCTCATAGGTATCCGATGTATGCAATTTTTTTCAAAATCTTATTTTTTCCGTGATTGTCGTATGATTTTCAATGTATATTAGTATCGATGGCTGTGATTAGTAATGTAATCTCCCAGATGAATAAGGGGATCAGATTGAATGGTGAAAATTATAAGATATGGAATAAGCGCGCAAAGATGGTTGTTACTGAAATGAAAGGTTTGGATCATTTGACTACAAAGAAAGTTAGGCATGAGGGTGACCTCACTGATGAGCATAGGAAATCCCATGACCAATGTGATGCCAAGGACCTTGATGTTCGTTGCACCTTGTAACTATGCTTGAGGATGACATACTCTATGGGTATGATTATCTTGAGTCTGCTAAAGACCTGTGGGATAGTCTCAAAGCAGGGTTTGGTGTTTACACTACAACTCAGAAGTGATCGTTAAACATCGCTTTAGACTCATATAAAATGAATCCTCAGCATACTATGAAGCAGCACGTTAGACACATGTCGAACACGCCTGCTGAACTCAATGAGGCAGGGGAAACTCGGTATGAGGAACAGAAGGTTCAATGCGTCATTTGCTCTTTGCCCGACTCTTGGAACAACATGAAAATGAACCTTACCCATACTAAGCATCTCAATTCACTCGAGACGATACGAGTTCATCTCGAGTTGGAAGAGGATCAACGCAAGGCTGAAAAGACAAGAGCTGAGATGCACATTGCATCATCCTTCCCAACACAGCAAAATGGCAAGCATAAGACAAAGGGAAAAGACCTTCCAAAGAAGGCTAACAAGTCACCTGGTCCGAATGAACAAAGAAAGTTCAAACCAAAGCAAGCTGGTGGTAAGAACATGCAGATGAAAAGAGCACGTAGAGAGGAAACTCAAACGTGCTTCTGGTGTGGTGTAAAATGCCACATGGCAGCTGCCTATACCAATCTTCTGAAGGTACATTCCGAGAAATAATGGCGAAAGTCATATATTCTCTTTTAAATCCTACTTCCTCATTAGTAATTCAATCCCACTTATGAATTACAGAACCGAGGAGAGGAAAGAGCATAAAACCAGAGGATAATACCCCAGAATAAAAGGGGATAATCAACCTCTCCTTGCTTGCTTGAACTTTTCTATTTCTATAAGTATTGAGTACTCTAGTGAGAATAAGGATCTTTTATATGGCAATGAATTGAATGTTCAAACTGAGTATCGAAAATTACACTTGCACCGCTTAATCTTATGATCACCATTCTATACATTGCTAAAATGAGCGAGAACGATTAAAATTTCTTATTTGTTAGTACTCCAAGAAAATAAAATATATCGTAATGACGAACATGTGGGAAACCGATTAAACTAAATTTTGGAAACGAAACGATTAGGCCATATGTTACACCGGGTGTCACGCACGTAGCGCGCTAGTCCCTAGAAAGACAGGACACATCAATTCAAAGTACAAATTTAATGTGAAGTGTTTAATTCAATGCTTAAAATAAATTTTTCATTTGCATAAACACCCACTTCGGGTCTTACTCATATAACTTCTCGTAGAGAATTATTAACGAGTAAAAGGTGAAAACCTAATGCACGAATTGAGACAAAAAATCGAATATGAGTATGCAATGAAAAATGAATTGTCTGTTAAGAGACGATCCATATTACGCCTCCAACAAATCTGATTGGCAGAGCATCTTAATCACACACTTCATAGATATGGTAAGAACCATGATATCGCAAGCTCAACATTCGATCTCCTTCAAGGATGATGTGTTGTTGACTGCCACTCATGTAGTAAACCTTGTTCCTTCAAAATCGGTCGAATCGACACCAAATGAGTTGTAGAATGGTAATGAGGATGATCTTACCAGGTTGCGACCTTGGGGTTGTGTGGCATACACACATCAAACTAACAGCCGATTCGGCAAGTTGGGACCTAGAGGCTCGAAAAGTATCTTCATAAGGTACTCTGAGAACTCTAAGGTATAATTTTTTGTGGCAGCTCAGGAGAATGGTGGCGTGGTCGAACATGAGTCCAGAGACGTTACGTTCCTTGAGGAAAAATTTCCTAAGCTTGGTAACATCAAATCGAATGAAGTCATAATTAAACTAGAACATGATGATGATAGTCAGATCCCACTTACTTCGAGTGGGATATTTGAGGCGGCAACACCAGTGAACGACATGGTAAATGAGAATAGAGACATTTTCATAGTAAATCCAATGGGAGGGGTCAATCCGACCACACGGATCACTGTTGCTGCAGGTGCGAATCAAGTTGATCCTGATCATCATGTTGTTGAACTGTTGGATGAGAATCCTATAATTCCTCAACTACCTTCTGGTAACATTGCGAGTGGGACAACCAACTTGGTTCCTGGTCCTAGCAACCATGGAATTCATCTCCGAGGTAGAATCCCGAGACGAAGAGGTCGCCAAGAAAAGTTGTAGGTGAAGGTTCAAGCAATGCACTTGTTCCCAGTTGGAGCATTGTTCCTAGTAGGAGCCTTGTTCCTAGTGGGAGTATTGTTCCTATTGGGATATAATTCAATTTCAAGATGGGAGCGTTGAGCCTAGACGTAGTCAAAGGCACTGAACTTCTCCAAAGAAGTATCCCATCGAAAAGTGTGAATTATTCACCCTGACTTCAGTTGATGAACCGGTAACGATTAAACAAGCTTTGGAAGGAACTCAAGGGAAGGAATGAAGGAAAAAAATGTAGGAAGAGATTGCCTCTATGATAGCCAATTCGGTAGGGTCGTTAGTTGATTTTCCTGCTAACCGCAGAGCTATAGGGACTAAGTGGGTTATGAAATTGAAACTCACTAATGATGGAAACGTTGAGCAATAAAAAGCTCGAATAGTTGCGAATGGATATACCCAACTCCACTGAGTGGACTTTGACGAGACATACTCACCGATTGTGCATCACACCACAGTCCGTGCCATACTTAACCTGGTTGCTAGCCTCGATCTTGAGCTGCACCAAATGGATGTTAATAGTGCATTTCTTCATCGAAACTTGGAGGAATAGATCTACATGGAGTAACCGGAGGGTTTCATAACCCCTAAGAACGAACATAAAGTTTGCAAACTCCAAAGATCGATCTATGGCCTTAAACAATCATCTCGGCAATGGTACCGCAGGTTCCACGAGGAAATCGTTGGCAACGGATTCGTGAATCTTCACGAGGATCCCTGCATGTACACCAAGACCTCTGAGTCTAAGTATGTTGTCTTGATGTTATACGTCAACGACATACTCATTGATGCGAACGACGTGAGTTATTCGAATGAATCAAAGTCCTAGCTAGCATCTGTATTCAAGATTAAAACACATGGGAGAGGGTACGTACATCCTGGGCATTAAGATTCCTAGGGATCAGGCTGCTCGTAAACTATGTCTTTCCGAAGAGACTATATCACCAAATTTTTTAGAAGGTTCAATCTCCAAGATACCAAACCTGTGGATACGCCGATCGTGTTTGGGTGCGCGTTGTCGAATCGTTGGGCCCAAAAGACCTGGCGGAGCGTGAACAGATGAAAAGTGTGGAATACCTCAGTGTGGTTGGCAGTCTAATGTACGCCATGCAATGCACTCGTCCTGATATCTGTTACGTTGTGGCCTTAGTAGCACGTTTCCAATCAGACCCTGGATATCAACATTTACGAGCCATAAAATGAATTATTCGATATCTGAAAGGTAGTGTCAACTATGAACTGTGCTACGAGGGTAGTAAGCTTGAATTTTCTAGGTTCAATGACATCGACCATGGTGGCGATTCGGATAATCGTAAATCCACATCAGGATGAATATTTCACCTTGCTAATGCCGCCATTTCATGGATGAGCAAGAAGCAATCATGCGTCGCGCTGTCTACGATGGAATCCGAATTCGTGGCCCTCTCTAAGAATGCATAGTAGGCTATCTGGCTAAAGACTCTTGACTGCTCTGCTTGACGTCGAGGACGGGAGTAAACCCGTAGGGATTTACTCTTACAGTCAAGCAGCTATCGCAGCAGTTAAGAATTGAAAGTATCATAGTAGGACGAAACACATTGACGTTAAATATAACTATGCGGACAGTATGGTAGAAGACAAATTGATCACATTAGATTACTTGTCCTCATAGAGTAAGGTGGATGACCATTGACCAAACCTTTACGCAGGGAAGTTTTTGAAAAGCATGTCAAAGTGCTTGGACTGTGTAGGGTTTAAGAGGCTTGTATTGTGTTAATAACCTTTTTTAGCTTTAAAAAAAAGAATTGCAATTTGAGTTTATGACTTTGACGACTTCATGATGACTGAAATACATCGGATTTACGGTCTATAAACTAGTCGTTGGAATGTAAAACCTCTCAATAAAATATGTCGAATGTGGGCCTTGCCTCGTCACACAAGCTCGGTCGTCTAAATGGAGGGGGAACCTCTACCATGTCAAGACCGGCTAAGAACCACGGCGTTTCGAAAGATAAACCTGGTTAAGAAAAACGATCATTTGGTTTTGGGGTAACACGACATGATCATTGTTTTGCGGATCGCCTTGATGGACTCTTTTCATTGGAAACCACATTCTGGGCCTGATGAAAATCTGCAATAGCATATGAAATTTCTCACTCCTGACAATATGTAAGTTCATGTTATGCTATCGACGCGCACTTCATATTGTGCGTGCCATGTTCGCCCACGGGGTCAGGCTCGGTTGTGCTAGATGGAATCTTTCGAGGTTGCGATGGGCATAAACTTCTTCCCCTTGAGCGTGTGACAGATCCCGGGTGCTTTAAGGTTGGGATCAATGTGCACCTCCAAGCGTTCGAACGCAGTGCCCAAATAAAAAGGCACAGTGACCACGTACTAGAAACCAGTTGAGTTTAATCGAGGATATGAGCAATAAGGATGGTCATGTACACCTATAATTCTCCGACACTTGAATTCACTAGGTGGCCACAAACGAGATATTAGTTGGAGGTTGTGAATACTTGTACGGATGCCTTGGAGAAGTGTTCTAATGTGAAAGCTAGGCAATTGGAGAATACCAGTTGACTCTGGATACTGCGCGGTACAGAAAAATAATAGGTTGATAACAGGTTGGGAATCAACGTTCCGCGGAGGATACAACACTATTAACCAATGAGTAGCACGATGTCCGTTATATCTACCTGTCGCATGACAAACCTCGTATGAAAAATTTAGAAGCTGGACTGGATCGAAGAATAAATGTTGATATGTTGGTCGACAACATATTAACAAGCATCCTCCCATTCCGGCGAATGGGAGTTGTTGACATTCTGTGAATGGGCCACCATAATAGGAGCACTTTAATATAATCCCAACACCTAATTCTTAGAAACGCTTGCAGAACTAGGCGAGTGATCTATGGTCAACGGATCACAGGGCGTGAACTGAACCATACTAGGAAGGTACCTGTGTGGGTCATTGTTGGCATTTAGAGTAAATGGGTCGCCATAAAAGGAGAATTTTACTATAAGCCCAACATGCTAAGTCTGATTTGGGGTATGACCCATAAGATATCTCGGGTCATGCCGAAATCCCCATAGGCCATGCGCGGCCCAAAAGGGCCGGCCCAATTAGACTAGGAGGTTCGACCGAAACAAGCAAATGCCTACTGTTGGATATGATTCGAGGTAGCCTAGTACGAGTCGATAGAGTAAAGGTCGAGTTCTCAAAAGAACGTATGATCGACCATTCAAGTCCAGAATAAGGAGAAAAATGAATGGTCGACTACCCTACAAACAGAAGTCAACCCACCAAACGACTAAGGAAAAGGCGAGAAAATCATTCAAGGCTCCCCTTTGTTGAAGTATAAGTTAAGTCGAGGATTAAAGCTTCCTTACTAAAGTACGAGTTGAGTCGAGTCGACCATCAGATACTTGGAGGAAACCTTCACTCTTAAGAAAGGACAGGTGGAGACCTGCTCGCCGCCTCTGAGAAGACTTCCTTCCGAAGCAAAGGGCACCAGCTGGCGACTTGCTCGCCGCCCTATATACCACGAAAACCTTCCTCTGAAGAAAGTGACACCAGCTGGCGACCTGCTTGCCGCCCTTTATACAACGAAAACCTTCCTCTGAAGAAAGTGGCACCAGCTGGCGACATGCTTGTCACCTACTGATTTTCGCACCATCTTTCTCAACCAATCAAGTAAAGGTAGCCACCGCCATTAAACAGCCAATCAAGGAATAATAGCCGCCTCCTTGAAAAAGTCTGTAAAGATCTCCCTATAAATAGGAACTCACTTTCATTATTTAAGTTCTAAGATCTATCAATTACTCTATATTATTCTCTCGAAATCCATTACTGACTTAAGCTTCGGAGTGGAATCAGGGGCCATCCCTGTTAGGTTATAAAGTCTAGGTCAACGGGTCGTCAATCTAGAATTTATCTCCCACTAATGAAATGTCGGGTTCAGTGCTCCTAGGACTAGTCGTTCTGATCCGTGCCCTTATACTCCCTTGGGGTAGTCGTTCTGATCCCTGCCCTTATACTCTCTTGGGGTAGTCGTTCTGATATGTGTCCTTCTCTTCTCTCCTTCTGACCTCCTTTCCTTCTCTCCTTCTGACCTCCTGAGGCTTGTACTTCTTACCCCTGGGGCTTGTCCTATTGCTCTATGCTCTTCTGCTTCCTTGGTTCTCTTCTCCTTGCCACCCTGCAAGAGGGGCAATACCAGGCACAGAGGGGGGGTGGTGCCTGATGAACCCTCTCCGATGCCTAAGTCAGTACGGTTTTAGAGAGATAAAGCTAGAGAGATGTCAGAGCAAAATTGTGCAACTTGCCAAGATGATCAAATGAGTTGTGAAGGTGGGGTATTTATAGGCAACGGTGTCATTAAGGTGGCTTAATGACATCGTTAACCTTTAAACACAATTAATTAACCTTTAAGCACATAATTAAGACCTTAGGATTCGGAGAAGGTAGGCGGAGTGGACCGAGTGTGGGAGTCCGAAAATGGTGCCGGGGCCCTTGGGGGGAGGAGAAATCTGACCCCCAGGGGTAGGGGTTGGGTGAGGGCACCCAACCCCTCCTAGGGAGGATGGGGTTGGCCAACCCCATCCCCCTAGGGGAGATCGGGTTGGCCGACCCGATCTCTCCTAGGAGAGATCGGGTTGGCTGACCCGATCTCTCCTAGGAGAGATCGGGTTGGTCCACCCGATCTCCCCTAGGGGAGATCGGGTTGGCTGACCCGATCTCCCCTAGGGGAGGTCGGGTGTGGCCACCCAACCTCACCTAGGCGAGTCTGACTCGGCCGGACGAGCGCTTCGGCCTCGTCCGAGCCGTTGGTGTTTTCGCGAAGGGTTCGGGTTGAAGTTTCGATTTACAATCATTAACGGGGTGATAAAAATAAAGCGATTCGGAAGTCAACGGGTTCAAATTGGGCGTATATCCATCACATGCCCCCGAGTCAACCAATGGCCTAACCCTTGATTGACTCTATTTCAGGATGGTATGACACGCGCAATTTGAAACCGGGGTTTTACCTCCTTGTCTGAATGCCTGCTTACCCATGGATGCGTGCCTCTGACTCTGTCCCCTGCCTTATGAGATAGAGGAATTGTAAACGTCAGAGTAGCACGGACTTGTGCCTAGGCACGCGTCCGTCTGAGGTGGGAGTAATAAATCTATCTTTGCTACAGGCGTATACTCGAAAAATACACGCTTGCATAAGGATGCAATACGAATACACCTAAGTGACTCATGCTTCAATTTCGTGCCGGGATTCTGCCCAAGTGAAGGAAAATTTAATTTTGGTTCGAAATTTTTCTAAGTATGGGATACTGGAAAATACACCTAGGATGTTAACTAGGAGTGAACATGGACATATCATGAACATGAGGATGTGTACTAGCATACATGCAAGTAGGAACATAAGGATGGGAGTGAGTGGAGACATGCTGCGATTGTAGTCATGAATGTATGCATGAATATATGGCGGCCACGTGCATGGACGTCTAAATGTTTGAACACATGGGAGTGTGTATGTGAGCATGCATATGAGTGCAAGCATGAACATGTATGTATGCATGGACGGGTTGTGAGTATGAGCATGAGTGATGACATTGATGTACCTGTAGATGTTAATCATGAATATAAGCATAAGTGCAAAGGTGAGAGCATAGACCTCTCCTTTACTTGAGGGTAGGAACTCTGCCACTCAATGGGACGCAACGTCCCGCCTTCCTCGTACTAGCGCGAGCATTGTCCATTAACCTCGACCTTCGGCATGTGTATCATTTTTCTTTCATCCGTTGGAGCATGCGTATAGATCTTGACCTTTACCCCTTCCTTCGGATGTGTTGGAGCGTTGCTCCATTTGGGGAAACTAAAAGTTCGCCATCTTCCCTTGGTGTTAAGGTTGCCCCCGTAGTAGGCGTATCTCGCCCCTCCATGAGTAAGGGTCGATCTTTGCGTTGGTTGCTCATATAGATGACTCATTTTTGGGGAGCTTTCTTCTTCAGACAGGGAGACCTTGAAGATCGTTTTCCAAGGTAGTCAGACCAAGTCTGACCGTCCGTTGAATCAGATGAGAGAGAAGAACCCTCTAGTTCTGCTTATCAGGCTTAGAAATTTTCTAAGTCAGGGATGGCTGCTAATGCTTCCAGTATGTTCTTTTTCCCATCTCTTTTCTTTGTGATATACTTATGATTGTTCTCCTGCTGCTTCCTTCTTGTTGTTAGAGCGTTCTTCCCTGGTTACCGAATGGTTCTTGTGGTGGGTGAGAGTTCAAGTCAATCTAAATCCGAGGCGCGGAAACCTGACTCTGAGGTCGGGCCCTCGGCTGCCAAGGAGAAGGAAACCGCGAGAGGCTCTCCTTCAAGTGCCCCCTTGCTGACTCCCTCCCATGATAAGGAGGTAGTGGTTGAGGAAGCGTCCTCTTTGCTTGACAAAAGGGAACGACCTGTGGCTGGCGATGGGGTGATCATAGGTCTTGATGTCTCTTCTCTATCCCCTGCCCCCCAGCCGAGGGGCCGAGTCTCAAGTTTATTTGATCTTCGTATGGATTTGACGACTTTTGAAGGTGTCTTTGTCTTTCCTATGGGTTATGTTATTGACCCCTGCGTTGAAGATTTTTCTTTTGGTGACGGGTGTGATCATCATCTTACATTGAGGTTCCCCTCTCTTGCCATGGCTCTGATTAAGATAGCAAATTCTTGCTTTGGAGTTCGGTGGAGACTGCTCTTGAATTAGCCTCTACTAGTGTCGTAGTTGTGATCGTTGTGGGGATCGTTTTGTTATATGCCCTCAATAGTGCTTGTCGTGATTCTTTGCTTCATGGTTGATTTCGTGAGATATGGAGGTTGTCTTCATATAAGTCCATACCTTTGATGGGCGTATGAATGGTGTTGTTTTTCCCTTTTTCTTGAACCTCCTCCTAAGGCTAGGCGTAGCCTTTTGACTTCGTGGTCGGGATGGTGTCTTTACAATGCATGTCTTTGACAGATGTTTTATGACGTGCTGTCATGACAATCACTTCGGGGTATGTGGACGTGATAGCCACTTCGTGATGTGTCGGAGTGATAGCCCTTCTGTAGTGTGTGGACATGATAGCCAGTTCAGGGTATGTGGACATGATAGCCACTTCAAGGTATGTGGACATGATAGCCACTTCAAGGTATGTGGACATGATAGCCACTTCAGTGTATGTGGACATGATAGCCACCTCAAGGTATGTGGACATGATAGCCATTTCAGTGTATGTGGACATGATAGCCACATCACGATGTATGGAGTTGTGCTTTAGTATTCCTTTCTCATTGGAGAGCCTTCATTGCTATAGTTGCCTTTTGTGTAGGCTATTGTTGGGTTAGGTCCCGATGTCTCGTCTTGTCGGATGTTGTATCTTTTATGCTCTTTAGATGTCTCCTTCATGAGTTGTGCTTGACGATGTTCAAGTCTGATACGAGCATAGGTCACGCGAGGGCGACATGCATGACAATAACATTTGTCGGAGGTTGGTTTGTGTGGCTTGTAAGGCAATTCTCTTCTTGATGGGTCGAGCTTATTTTGAGAGCCTTGAACTTTGGATTTCATGTCTTTGCTATCCTTCTTGGTGGTGTTGGGTTCCTTTGAGATACTTCTCTTGACTTGTGATATGGATGGTAGGATAACTCGTTACTTTTCATGATAACCTCTTGTGCTTATGTATATGATCCTTTGGTCATGGACTTCTCCTTTGTATATGCTTTCCTTTCTTTATCTTTCTTTTGTGCTTTCCTTCACATCATACCTGCTATCTCATCAAGAAAAAACATTATGTGTTCTTTATACAACCTTACTTTAAGATTACTTTCTCATGGGATCCTTCTGAGCATGGTATCCTTCTAAGCATGGTATCCTTCTAAGAATGGTGTGATGATCTCTTCTGATACCCCTTACACGGTATACGTTGTACTGTTAGACCAAAGATACGCTCTTTGTGGGCGTCGAAATCTATTCACGAGACAGGCTCTCGGACGGCACTTAACGTTTCACAGGATAGGCTCCCGGAGGGCACAGGTTAGTCCACCGATACGTTCTTGACGGGTGTCAAAATCTGTTCACGAGACAGGCTCTCGGACGGCACTTAACGTTTCACAGGATAGGCTCCCGGAGGGCTCAGGTTAGACCAAAGATACGCTCCTGGTGGGCGTCGAACTGGTAGTTTGAAATCTACCTCAAGATACGCTCTTGGGGGCGTCGAACTGGTAGTGTTTTTTCTACCTCAAGATACGCTCTTGGGGGCGTCGAATCTGGTAGGTTGCAAATCTACCTCAAGATACGCTCCTGGGGGCGTCGAAATTCGTAGTTTTTGGAAACCACTCTCAAGATACGCTCTTGGTGCGTCGAAGGTCGTAGTGTATAAACTACTCTCAAGATACGCTCTTGGGGGCGTCGAAGGTCGTAGTATGAACACTACTCTCAAGATACGCTCTTGGGGGCGTCGAAATTCGTAGTTTTTGGAAACCACTCTCAAGATACGCTCTTGGTGCGTCGAAGGTTGTAGTGTATAAACTACTCTCAAGATACGCTCTTGGGGGCGTCGAAGGTCGTAGTATAAAAACTACTCTCAAGATACGCTCTTGGGGGCGTCGAATCTGTTCGCGGGATAGGCTCCCGGAGGGCACATGGTTCGTAGTTTTAGAACTACTCTCAAGATACGCTCTTGGGGGCGTCGAATGTGTTCGCGGGATTGGCTCCCGGAGGGCTCATAATATTACCTTATCTTGTGTCCCTTCTCATGTATGGTGCATTTTTGGTATGCTTTTCGAGTCTTTACTTGACTTCTCCTTCTACGATATTGCCTGTTACCACGCTTTTTCTTCAATGTGGGAGATCACCTTTCGAGGGCGATGTTTGTGTGTTGTCAACTTAGGACGAGTTCGTATAGGGAGTTGAGGATGTTTTCCTTTTATGTGACCTCTTCTAGGAAAAGTGGTATTGCATGTTCTTGTAATCTTCTGCCTCTAATCTCTTCTTTTACACTTAGGTGGACTACCAAGCACTTATTCGTTCGGTGCCCCCCAAGTTGCTTGGTGGTCACACCGCCTTTCATATTTGGCCGTTGAAGGCCCCTCGTTCATTTTCTTGGTTGGGTACCCCTTATGCTCGGGGCTCCCCTGTCTGCTTCTTTGAATGCGATGAGTGTCCCTTGTAGGATTTACTCTTTTTCATGCTTGCTTGTTTCAGTCATAGGCATGGTTTGGATGATGCCTTTGTCGGATGTGTCTTTGGAGGCTGTGTGGAAGAGCTTTTGCTTTTGGTGGGTGGGGGTGGATTTCATTCTCTTGATAACTAGGATGTGGCAATGTTTGTATCCTAGGGATGCTTGTAAATTCTTTCCCCCTTTCCTTGTGTATGTTGAAGAGCTCTCTCATAGAATGGTGTCTTGAGTTGTTAATCTCGTAGGTGTGTTTCAGACTAGTCAATCTGATCCATGCTCTTTGCTCGTGCATGGGGGGTCTGATCGGGCTGTGATAATCTTGGAGTGCTGTGGCACTTAGTGTGCTTTGCCCTTTCCTTTACATTGGAGTATTCTTCAATGCTTTTAGGGAGTGTCACATTGGTCATGCTCCTCCCACCTTGAATCTTGATTATAGACTTCCTTTGAATTAGGACTTGAACCTAAAAATGATGTTTTCCTTTAGGTTTGCAAGTGATGCTCCATGATTTTCTATGGGTTTGTCCCCGTATTGGCTATTCCTTGCTGGATAGCTTCATTAGAGGCTGCATTTGTGTTGCGTACGTATACGTGTTTGAGGTGTGTTGAGCTGACAAGTCCCTCCTTTTTTGTTTTATCATAACCTTCATTCATCATGTATTCGGCGTATGGCTTTAAAGGCGGGATATTTTTCTAGTGCCCCTTTTATCGTGGCTCTCCTCTTGATGGGATGCCAGAGTCAAATGTCTTATCATTTGCAGACAGGGTGGTTGATCGGGATGTGCGTCTAGTGTGAAGGTCGATCTTGAAACCTTACTCCCCAAGGTTTTGAGCTCTTCTTTGGTTGATCTTGTAGAACTATTATCCTGCCCTAAGGCTCTTGATAGGAGATGTATCTCATTTTCACACTCTAGTTGTTGCACTATCTCTTTTGCTAATCTTGCATTTCTAGAGTTTCTCTCTTGGTGCATGACTTCAATGACAGGATATTCTACCGATGTTTATTCTAGTAGGACTTGTATCCTTGGTTGCCTTCCTTTCTTGTGAGATGGCGAAGGAGTGTTTGTGAACACTCCACTGTGTCGTACTTGGTAGAGGTATGCGCCTAATCTTTATGGCGCTGTCCTGAATCTTCGTGTACCTATCTCTGATGAACATGTTATTCATTGCATATATGATACGGAGTCCGAGGATCTCCGGGTTAGGATCATATTTCGAGAACAGAGACATAGTCATCTATTAGATGACCTCTTTATCTACGGAGTTAATTTTTGCAAGGATAAATGCAAGGATACTTGTAAGGATACTTGTAAGGATATGTGTTCCATCCTTTTCCTGGTTCATTTGCAGTGCGTGTCCCTAATGGGTATGTTGATGTTCTGACCACTTTTACTAGTATGGGGTCCCTTGGTATTAGGTATGCCTGACTCTTCTCTAGTATCATCAATGGTTGGTCATGGGAGATGTCTGACGGACTCCCTTCATGTACTATGGTTCTCTTCATGTCAAAGTTGGTGATTCCCTCTCTTATGACTAACATATCATTGTGTGGAAATACTATGTTGTCCATATCCCTTTTTAAAAGCTTGATGATGGTGTCACCGTTCTTCCTTTGCTAGGCTTGGTGTCCTTGAGGGTTTTTGGTGGAGGTGTATTCCATTATCTGGGATGAGCTTTCTAGGTGAAATCATAAAGATCCGCTGGAGGTGTTTGTCTCTGATGGTGGGTGTTACCCATGTGATATGGTTTCCTCCATTTTTGGAGGGATGTGTTCGCGGCTACCCCCTCTTGTGCTAATGGGCGTTTGTGGGGAGGGCATGTTGTGACTGGTGCCCCCCTTGCATACCAATGCCAGATGTGATCCTTTGACGGGCTTGGCCCTAGGATGCTTAGTGGAAGGTTGTAGTAGGGGTAATCCTTTGTGACCTTCATGGTAGTTCCTCTATAGGATGTTGGGAGTGCTCAACTTATTTTTGTAAGTGAGCCTTCCATCTTGTGATCTTTCCCAGAAACTTGACCTTATAGGTGTTCTTTGGGATTGAGGAATCTGTTGCTTGTGCATCTCTTGATTGGCGACGGCCTTTTACTTATTCTTCTAGTGGTCCACCTGTGTATATATATGTCACGGAGCCCGAAGGCGTCCGGTATGGTCATTCTTGGAAAACATGTTGATATCAAGTATCAAAATCTACCTCTTTTAGGGAGTTGACTTGTTATGCAGTTAAATTAAATAAGAGGATATGGGAAGGATATGGGTGTGGGGTGTTGATATCCCCTGCTTCCTTGGTAATGTAATTGTTTTCCTCTGTTAGTCTGTGTGTATTTCTTCCACTTGAGGAATATAAGGTCGCATCCTTGCAAGGTGGACTATGTAGAGGTGTATCCTTCATGTATGCTATGTGCGATCTCACTCTACTATGTCTCTCCATGAGGCTTCCCATTGTAGTAGCTATGTGCTGACGTGGTGTGGTACTCTATGAGTCCCCTGTTCAAATCCTTGTCTTTTCAACTCCTCCCCTGTCCTAGGGGGATGTGTGCCAAGGGTTGTCATGCACAAGGGGTTTGGATCTGTTGTGCTGTATCATGGGTAGGTGGTTGCCTTGTTGTGTTGTTGGGACTATGTCCCTCCCTTTGAGCTTTCCTTGGTATGTCCCTTAGTCATGTCTGTAGTGATACGGACTGTATGTGTACATTGCCAGGGTGGATGTTGGAACTCCTATATCCTTGTTGGTCTGGCATGTATGTCCTCCCTTAGTGCGGTGTATGTCCCTGTTGGGGTACTTGGTTGAATCAATGCCTCCTTGGAGGTCTTGCCTGTCTATCTGCCCCATGGGGGTGTATGCCCTGGCATCCTGCTGTGTCTGTTGCTGCCTTGGAGGCACAAATTGCTGTCTTCCCTCTAGGAGTGGCCCTGGTTATCTCTCATTTGTTCTTCTCGCTGCCTTGTTCGAGGGTGCGAGTGGTGTTCTTCTTCTGGGTCTTGTTCTTCCTCATGAACTTCTTCTTCTTCATGCTGGTGTTGCCTTCTCTGCCTGTTCCTCATAGTCTCTATATGGGCTAGCAGCTCATCCAATGCGTTCATCAACCTCGGATTCACTGCCTGTGCCCTTGCGAGTATGCGGGCCTTATGTTGGTTGTGTGGGCACGATTGTCGTTCCTTTGAGTTAATATTCCATATGGATACCCTTGAGGTTGTGCCTCATATTAGTACCCCTGTGGAGGTGCCGTGTATTGGGATGGCACTCCTTGTTGCCCCCCTGTCCCTGTGGCTTCCTAGTCAATGGAGTTGGAGCTGTGGAAGCCTCCTCCCTGCTTGTTAGGCTGGGGTGCCTGTGGGGCTACTTGAGGCTCTGGTGTGCAGGCTGTTTCTCTGGGTTAGGCTGCCTTGCTGGAGGTATAGGCTGTCTCTCTCGCCTATTGCCCCCAGGTGGGCGGTGATGCCTAGATACTAAGCTGTTCGTCATCGCTCTTGTTATTGCCAGGCTTTCTATTCGAAGCCCACAGACGGCGCCAAGTGTTAGGTTATAAAGTCTAGGTCAACGGGTCGTCAATCTAGAATTTATCTCCCACTAATGAAATGTCGGGTTCAGTGCTCCTAGGACTAGTCGTTCTGATCCGTGCCCTTATACTCCCTTGGGGTAGTCGTTCTGATCCCTGCCCTTATACTCTCTTGGGGTAGTCGTTCTGATATGTGTCCTTCTCTTCTCTCCTTCTGACCTCCTTTCCTTCTCTCCTTCTGACCTCCTGAGGCTTGTACTTCTTACCCCTGGGGCTTATCCTATTGCTCTATGCTCTTCTGCTTCCTTGGTTCTCTTCTCCTTGCCACCCTGCAAGAGGGGCAATACCAGGCACAGAGGGGGGGGGGGGGGGTGGTGCCTGATGAACCCTCTCCGATGCCTAAGTCAGTACGGT
The DNA here is from genome assembly GCA_036873135.1 of Clarkia xantiana subsp. parviflora. Taxonomy (NCBI): domain Eukaryota; kingdom Viridiplantae; phylum Streptophyta; class Magnoliopsida; order Myrtales; family Onagraceae; genus Clarkia; species Clarkia xantiana. The sequence continues at coordinate 6,676,890 of JAPTYO010000022.1, forward strand.
TTTAGAGAGATAAAGCTAGAGAGATGTCAGAGCAAAATTGTGCAACTTGCCAAGATGATCAAATGAGTTGTGAAGGTGGGGTATTTATAGGCAACGGTGTCATTAAGGTGGCTTAATGACATCGTTAACCTTTAAACACAATTAATTAACCTTTAAGCACATAATTAAGACCTTAGGATTCGGAGAAGGTAGGCGGAGTGGACCGAGTGTGGGAGTCCGAAAATGGTGCCGGGGCCCTTGGGGGGAGGAGAAATCTGACCCCCAGGGGTAGGGGTTGGGTGAGGGCACCCAACCCCTCCTAGGGAGGATGGGGTTGGCCAACCCCATCCCCCCTAGGGGAGATCGGGTTGGCCGACCCGATCTCTCCTAGGAGAGATCGGGTTGGCCGACCCGATCTCTCCTAGGAGAGATCGGGTTGGTCCACCCGATCTCCCCTAGGGGAGATCGGGTTGGCTGACCCGATCTCCCCTAGGGGAGGTCGGGTGTGGCCACCCAACCTCACCTAGGCGAGTCTGACTCGGCCGGACGAGCGCTTCGGCCTCGTCCGAGCCGTTGGTGTTTTCGCGAAGGGTTCGGGTTGAAGTTTCGATTTACAATCATTAACGGGGTGATAAAAATAAAGCGATTCGGAAGTCAACGGGTTCAAATTGGGCGTATATCCATCACTCCCCACCTCTTTTCAGGTCCTCGTCTAGCACAAAGCCACTAAAGGAAACTAAGTGTCCACGCGACCAAGAAAGATACCTGAGTGAGCTAGCTCTCGGCGAGACTTAGAATTCCACTACTCGAAGTTCGAAGGCCATGTCATTTTGATCCCAACATTTGGCGCCATCTGTGGGAAACAGGATCGAAAAGTCATGGCACCACCAAGGAGTCGAGCGAGGCAGAACCAAATTCGTAGAGCTGAGAGTATATTCCAGGGGGTCGAATGAAACCTTGGAGAATTACATCAGGCGATTTCAAGGAGGATATACCGGAGGTGAACTCTCAGAAAGAGAAGCCATCCAAATGTTCTTCTGAAGTTTGGGACCCCAATCCCGATCCTTAACCATCACTCAATACACTGAACCAGTGGGAAGTTTAGAAGAGTTGATTCAACGGGCGACTATCCATATAAGAGCAGAACAAACCCGGATGAATCACCATCATCCGCAAAGGTCATCAAGAAATCGAGGCGAGAGCTCATCTATGCGAGGGGTTTTGTCGGAAGAATTTCAGGAAACTCGATAGAGGATGGAAGCACTTCTAGAAACAGAAGGCACTCATCGTTCCCACCCCTACTGTGAAAGTCACCAAGAAGAGGGGCACAACACGAAAGATTGCCTCCTGGCGAGGAGGGAATTATAATTCATGCAAAGAGAAATTCAACGACACCACCGACGACGAGCCTACGAGGGTCGAGAATGGAGATCCCCTCCAGACAACAACATAAATGTTTTGTCAGGAGGATTCGCCGCTGGAGGAGAGTCGAGCACAGCCCGAGACACCTATGCGGCTCAAGACATCTCCTTAACAGATACTCGCAAGAGATCAAGGGAACTTGAACCCATGATAGTTGCCTTCTCTATGGAGGACTTGTCGAGAGCAACACTATTTCAGGAAGACACCCTCGTAATTACAGCTCAAATAAGTAATTTCGAGGTTAAAAGAATACTGGTCGATGGAGGAAGCTCTACTGACGTAATCACCTTTGAGACCATTACCGCGATAGGGTACATAAAAGGAGATCTTCAAAAAATGACTTCCCCATTGGTAGGATTTGCAGGGAGAACAACTTACCCCCTGGGGGCAATACAACTCCCTGTGATATTGGGTCAAGGATGGAAAGCCTTGCATTTAAATGTGCTCTTTGTGATCGTCGACCAGATCAACGCCTACAACGCCATATTAAGAAGGCAACTCTCAATTCCAATTACATCGTCCCTTCCACTGCCCATCAAGTCATGAGGTTTCCCACTCATCACAGATTAGTAGAAGTATTGGGCGACCAAGAGGCATCTCGCCAATGTTATGCTAACTTCCTCCGGAGAAGTAATCGGAAGGAAACCCTCTCTATCATCACAGGATCCTCGAGAAGAAGGAGGACGACCCGCCCCTATGGAAGAATTTGTAGAAGTCACTTTGGAAGGAGATGAGAGAAAGGTCAAGATTGAAGCTGCTCTCCCCCCAGAATTAGCCAATAGGATAATCACCCTCTTAATGGAATACAAGGAGTTATTTTCTTGGGAACCCAGCGACATGCCAGGGATAAGCCCCGAAATCATCTCCCACGAATTGAGAATAGATCCCGCCATGAAGCCCATAGCTCAGAAAAGAAGATCTATGAGGGCAGAGAAGAAGGCAGCAATTCGCCAGGAAGTGGGAAAGCTAGTTGAGGCTGGTTTTGTTAAGGAGATACGATTCCAGACATGGGTCGCCAATCCAGTTTTGGTGAGAAAATCTAACAAGAGGTGGAGGATGTGTGTGGATTTTCGAGATCTTAACAAGGCCTGCCCAAAAGACTCCTATCCTCTTCCAAGAATCGATCAGCTGGTCGACGCCACTTCCGGACATGAACTCTTGAGCTTCATGGACGCAAACTCCGGGTATAACCAAATACGGATGCATCCCAAGGACGAGGCCCATACCGCCTTCTACGTCGATTTTGATATCTATCACTATAAAGTCATGCATTTTGGTTTGATAAATGCGGGAGCTACTTATCAACGCATGGTGAACAAGTTCTTCAAACACAAGATAGGAAGAAACAGGGAAGCATACGTGGACGACTTGTTGGTAAAGACCAAGAGAGGGCAGGATCACGTCCAAGATTTGGAGGAGGCCTTCGCATGCACGAGACTTCATCAAGTAAGGTTGAATCCCACTAAGTGTGCTTTTAGAGTTCAGTCGGGAAAGTTTTTTGGCTTTATGGTCAGCCAGAGAGGAATCGAAGCTAACCCCGAGAAGGTAACGACCATAGAGGAAATATCCTCGCCTACTTGCCATAGGGAAGTGCAAAGTCTCAATGGAAGACTCGACTCGTTGGGGAGATTCCTGGAAAGATTGGGGGACAAGTCCCTTCCTTTCTTTAAAATCCTTAGGGCCAACAAGAAGTTCGAATGGACACCAGAATGTGAGGAGGCCTTCCAACAATTGAAGAAACATCTTCACTCCCTTCCCGCCTTAGCCAAACCTCTACTAGAGGATCCCTTATTCCTATATTTAAGTGTCAGTTCAGCTGCGGTGAGCTCAGTCCTCATTAAGGAAACTTGCAACATCCAAATTCCAGTATACTACGTCAGCAAACTCTTTGGCGTTGCTGAAGCTAACTATATGGAGATCGAGAAATACCTCTATGCTCTGTTGATAGCAGCCAGGAAACTTCGACCTTTCTTCCACGCCCATGAAATCACGGTGCTCACCAACAAACCTCTAAAGCAACTGCTACAGAAGCCCGAAGTATCAAGAAGAATGGTTAAGTGGGCAGTAGAGCTAAGTGAATTTCGTATTCACTTTGAGCCACGAAAGGTAATCAAGGGCCAAGCATTGGCCGACTTCATAGCTCAGAATATGATAACACCAGATGCTAAACCCGTTATTCTCCCGCAAGAAAAGCATTTCAAAGCTACACCAGAAAGTACAGGCAATGATACCATGCCATGGTCCCTATACACTGATGGATCGTCCTCTGCCTTAGGGTGTGGGGCAGGTTTGGTATTAACACCACCTGATGGTGAGCCACTCCGCTACACCTTAGCTTTAACGTTTCGAGCAACCAATAATGAAGCCGAGTATGAAGCTTTACTTACCGGTCTTCGAATAGCCAAAGGTATGGGAATTACCAACCTAAGGGTAAGATGCGACTCCGAGTTGATTGTCAATCAGACGAATGGGACCTATGTCGCCAAAGGGGAAAACATGAAAAAATATGCAGGAGAGGTACGAAGACTCATCCAAGACATGCCCCATTTTCGAATAGAGGCTATTCCTTGCAATGAGAATCAAGAAGCAGACGCCCTCAGCAAACTCGCCTAGGGAAACACCCCACCAGTAGCGGTGCACTTCGTTGAAAGTTCTCTTTATTCAGCCATGGAAGCCGGAGCTGAAGTCCTCAACATTCAAGCTTCTGACTCATGGATTACTCCCATGGAAAAGGGGACTCTTCCCGAAGATCCTCTTGAAGCAACCAAAATTCAAAGGGCGACAGGGCGTTTTGTAATCTTGGACGGATATCTCTACAAAAGAGGATACTCCACCACTTATCTTCGATACATAGCCGCCCCTCAAACAGAAAGGATAATGAAATACTTACATGGAGGTGATGCGGGATGTCAAGAAGGAGCCAAGACCTTGGTATTGAAAGCCTTAAGACAGGGATTCTATTGGCCGACGATGTATAAAGAGGCGATAACGTTAGTGCAAGCCTGCCCTGCCTGTCAAGTTTATGCCCCTAGAATCGCAAGGCCGCCGGCGGATCTTACTCCCATGATGAGTGCCTGGCCTTTCGCACAATGGGGATTTGATCTTATTGGTCGTCTACCTCAATCCACAGGTCAACACACACATATTGTAGTCGTCATCGACTATTTCTCCAAGTGGACAGAGGCCAAATCTCTGGCCTCCACGACTACTTTTCAAATGATTAAATTCATACGAGAGAAAATCATATCTCGATATGGAGTCTCTAAGATCCTCATCAGCGACAATGGTTCTCAGTTCGCCAGCGATGAACTCGCCGACTTCTGTGAAGAAATGTCGATTAACCATCGATTTGGTTATGCTCATCATGCACAAACGAATGGACGGGTGGAAGCAGCCAATAAAACGATCCTTAATGGATTAAAGAAGAGAGTGGCCTCTCTGAAAGGGAAATGGGTTGAAGAGTTGGAGCAAGTACTATGGGCACTCAGAACCTCACCCAAGAGAGTCACGGGCGAGACGCCCTTTAGCACGGGCGAGAGCTTCGTCAGAGGCCGTCTCACTACTGAAGTAGTCAATGTCTCCCAAAGAGTCGTTACGTACGAAGTCGACCAAAACGATGAACAAAGGAGGATCGATCTAGATCTAGCCGACGAGAGAAGATGGGCATCTGAAGAAGTCCAAGGGAGAATGAAGCTCACCACCGCTAGATATTTTAATCGAAAAGTGGGACGAAGCAAGTTCTTTCTAGGGGAAAAAGTCCTACGAATAAATGAATTCATAACAGCTGATCAAAGGGGAAAGAAGGTCCCAATGTGGGGAGGTCCCTACACAATCATCGGCATACCATGTCCCAACGCTTACAAGTTGGAGGATCCGCAGGGGCAACGCCTCAACAGAACTTTTAATGCGGAGCACTTGAAGAAATTCTATGTTTAGAAAGACCCTTTTTTACGTGTCTTGAATACAATGAAATAAATAAAGATGTAATTTCTTTCCTCTTAATGTGCATGAAACAGGACTCATCGACTTGTTAAATTTGGTGGCGATCAAGAGATCAGTAATAACACTGACTCTCTCCCCCGCCTTCCGAAAGTCGTCTTTACAAAGGAGATCAGTCATAACACTGACTCCTCGACTTCCTATAGTCGGCGATGATCCAGGAGATTAGTCATAATATTGACTCCTTCAACTATCTACAAAGGAGATCAGTCATAACACTGACTCCACGACTTCCTATAGTCGGCGGCGATTCAGGAGATTAGTCATAATACTGACTCCTTCAACTATCTACAAAGGAGATCAGTCATAACACTGATTCCTCGACTTCCTATAGCCGGCGACGATTCAGGAGAATAGTCATAATACTGACTCCTTCAACTATCTACAAAAGAGATCAGTCATAACACTGACTCCTCGACTTCCCATAGTCGGCGACGATTCAGGAGATTAGTCAGTCATAATACTGACTTCTTCAACTATCTACAAAGGAGATCAGTCATAACAATGACTCCTCGACTTCCTATAGTCGGCAATGATTCAGGAGATTAGTCATAATACTGACTCCTTCAACTATCTACAAAGGAGATCGGTCATAACACTGACTCCTCGACTTCCTATAGTCAGCGACGATTCAGGAGATTAGTCATAATACTGACTCCTTCAACTTTCTACAAAGGAGCAGTCATAACTGACTCCTCGAGTTCATACAGTCGGCGACGATTCAGGAGATCAGTCATAATACTGACTCCTTCAACTTTCTACAAAGGAGCAGTAATAACTGACTCCTCGACTTCCTACAGTCGGCGGCGATCAAGAGATCAGTCATAATACTGACTCCCCCGACTTCCAAAAGTCGCCTCTACACAGGAGATTAGTCATAATACTGACTCCAACTTTCTACATAGGAGATCAGTCATAACTGACTCCTCGACTTCCTACAGTCGGTGGCGATCAAGAGATCAGACTGACTCACTTCCCCCGACTTCTGAAAGTCGCCTCTACGAAGGAGATCAATCCCTACTGACTCCTTGATTGCAGAGAGGCAAAGTCCTCTCATCATAAAAGGTACTCGACATAACTCCTTCCCCTTTGTTTTAAAAGACTAACGACTTATGTCTCGGGGGCAAGTGTTGGATATGATTCGAGGCAGTCTAGTACGAGTCGACAGAGTAAAGTTCAAGTTCTCAAAAGAACGTATGATCGACCATTCAAGTCCAGAATAAAGAGACAAAGATGAATGGTCGACTACCCTACAAACAGAAGTTAACCCAACATGCGACTAAGGACAAGGCGAGAAACTCATTCAATCCTCCCCTTTGTTGAAGTATAAGTTAAGTCGAGGATTAAAGCTTCCTTACTAAAGTACGAGTTGAGTCGAGTCAACCATCAGATACTTGGAGGAAACCTTCCCTCTTAAGAAAGGACAGGTGGAGACCTGCTCGCCGCCTCTGAGAAGACTTCCTTCCGAAGGAAGGGGCACCAGCTGGCGACCTGCTCACCGCCCTCTATACCACGAAAACCTTCCTCTGAAGAAAGTGGCACCAGCTGGCGACCTGCTCGCCGCTCTCTATACCACGAAAACCTTCCTCTGAAGAAAGTGGCACCAGCTGGCGACCTGCTGGTCACCTACTGATTTTCGAACCGTCTTTCTCAACTAATCAAGTAAAGGCAGCCACCGCCATTAAACAGCCAATCAAGGCATAGTAGCCGCCTCCTTGAAGAAGTCGGTAAAGATCTCCCTATAAATAGGAACTCACTTTCATTATTTAAGTTCTAAAATCTATCAATTACTCTATATTATTCTCTCGATATCCATTACTGACTTAAGCTTCGGAGTGAAATCAGGGGCCATCCCCACCTCTTTTCAGGTCCTCGGCTAGCACAAAGCCACCAAAGGAAACTAAGTGTCCACGCGACCAAGAAAGATACCTGAGTGAGCTAGCTCCCGGCGAGACTTAGAAGTCCAATACTCGAAGTTCCAAGACCACGTCATTTTGATCCCAACACCCACCAAGGGTTTTGTTCACCACCTCTTACAAATTGGAGATGTTAGGGATTTTTTAGGTTTGGTCACTCTCTCCCTTTTAGTTGTCAGAAAAGAAATCCCTCTCCCTTTTACCTAAGGGTTCGGCCGAACCTATACACACACAAGTAGGTGCCGAATTACATCAAGTAAATCACCCCAGAGACAGCGACCAGATTGAAAAGGCTTTGTTGTGGAGACTATAGCATGCAGATTTCTCATTAACAAGAGTTCCCGTAGGACACCGTCCGAAATTTTGTGAACTCCTCGTTGACGTCCTAGGGCTACGGATCGCGAAATAGGTATGTGCACCCTTCCGTTGCACAATTAGTTACCTAGCATGTACCTAAGGTTTAATCTGTATTAATTCTCCCCTAGAATATAATAGTGGTATCATAGCTTGTGTAGGGTGTTCATGATTTTCAAAAAAAAAAAAAAAACGTGATTTTTTTTATCAAAATTGGAATTTGGATTATTTATCGAGGTAAAATTTGATCTAAAAAATTGCTCACCAAACCCTAAGGGCCGCGGCTAGCCGTGGCGGCCACGGCCTTGCCACCGACGGCGGTGGCCTCCCATGGCGGAGCAACATAATCGACGGCTAGTTTGGTCGTCGCGAGGTCGACTCACGGCATTAATTACGATATATTTTGTGCATATTTTTAGAGATATTGCAGTATTTGGTGAAAATTAGTTACCTTAAAGGATTGAGAAAATAAATTTACTGATAGATTTTATCTTTAATATAGAATCAAATCAGTTATAAATATATATTGCGCGTTAATTATCTATAGGATAATATCTAATATAATTAATGTTACTTGAAGGCTAAGTTAAGTTTTAGTGGATTTTAAAACCATACTTAGCAACCAAGTAATGTGGTTCGGCTGAACCCTAGGCTTTCGGACCGGAACCAAATGTTGAACTGGTTCAGTGGGATCGGGTTGTTCGAACCGGTTCAGTTCGAGTCGGGTTCCACAGACCTAGAAATCTCAATCGGTCCTACCCGGACCGGATCTGACCAGGTGGGCTAATGGGCCGGGACAAACCGACCCGGTTCGAGTAAAACCGAACAAACCTAATTGAACCGGACCGATCGAACCAAGTTGACTGGACTGGACCGGTCGGATCGGGTTGTCCGAACCGGACCGGTTTGACCGGACCGGTTCGGGTCAATTGATTTGGGTCGGGTCAAATTTAAAATCAAAATGTTTTTTAACATTTAAATTACCTACGCAGCGCGAATTAGTTTGATATTTACACGTTTTAATCAAAACATGATGCCTAGTTTCGGAAAATTCATGATTATGGGGATGGACCTCGAAAAATTCATGATTATGGGACTGAATCATTTTGTGGGGTTAATTAAATTGTTATATATTGATATGAATGCATGTTAGAATTGAGTATTGACTATGTCAAGCAAGCTGGATATTGCATGCTTGGGGGCAGAGCCCTGTTGTCAAATAATGAGTTGCGCACTAGGATAGACATGATATGCTGAGTGATCTTGATAGGATCCACGTCTAGAAGTAGGCATGATTTTGTAAGCATGAATTAAAAGTCAGCCCCAAATATTTATAAAACGTAATCAGTCGCCAGATATGCATGTTTGATGTGGAGTGACTACGCATGATGCGTATGCATGATAGTTTCAGGATATGGCTGCGTGCGATAAATTGCTAGTGTAGCAGAATTATGTATGCTTGCATGATTAATCCTAGAAACATTTTCAAAGGGTCTAATCTATTAGAAAGGAGACGTCGGCAGTTTGAGCTCTTTACACGGCGCCCTTCCATTGGTTTACTGGTGGTTGATTTGGCTAGATGACTAAGGAATCATTGTTTTTCGCTTCCTAAAAGAAAGATGTTGTGGTATTCCGTGTCCCAATAAAAGGAAGATGTTGTTTGATGATCTGGAAGCGACTGTGGTTATTCTTTCAACCTTGACTCAAGAGGTTGTAGAAGATTTCATATGCAACTATAGTGCATTACAACTTTGGTGTTCCCTTCGCATCCGCTTTGGTTGAGGCAAGGCCGCTAAAGCTAGAAATTTCTTGGTTGAGTATGATGATATTCTCTCCATGGATGCTGGTATAAAATTTGTTCGAGACCTTCATGATGAAATGTTAACATGGAGGAAAATATTTCTCATAGTGAAAAGGTATCCCCCGTCATGGTTTGCTGACGATAAGAGACTCACATACTTGATTAAATCAATCAGGTATACCATGAGTCTCTTCAAGGGAAGTAACCTGGGCAACATTGGAACCACCTTAAAAAATCACCACAGGAGATCGAGGGAAGTCAACCATGATCTCCATATATCATGGAGAAAACTGGACCACTGAGGTCCTGAACGAAAATCCGGTAGGTCACAGCACCGTTGTTGGTGAGGCGTGCATCTAGCTTTGATGAATGTCGATAGTCTACTTTCTTACTTTTGTTCTATCCCGATGGTGAAGTTGTGTATGTCCTGGAGGTTTTACTAGTCGGTTGTTCCTTCCGTGCCAATAATGGGATTGTGGCACATGAGTAGTGGTCCGGGTGGAGGAATGGGTGGTCATATTCTTAGCCCAGGCGCTTCATTTTTTAGCAATCCTCAATTGACTACTCGAGGTAGCATTGATTTTTCTTTTGATGCCCCGTAGTAAGCGTTCGTAGAGTATGCATATACACCATGGTTCCTCCCCCCTCCCCCCTTAGTGAGCATTTATCACCTATGCTTATATACATGCCCCAGTAGTAAGCATTGGATCATTATACATTTTGGGATTTACTCATGGGTAGGTCGCTCTTGATGTATTGGTTGATGTTATGTGAGATGCACTATTGATCATTCTTTCCTTTGGTTGGAACGTCGTTTGCTTTAAGTTCCTCGGTGGTGTAGCTTAAGGATTGGTGGTGCTTCCTCACAACCATCATGAGTAAGCCTTCCTCTTCTAATTCTCCACCATGTCAATCTCTTTGCATGGGTTATCATCATATTTATGGGGAATTTGTTTGTTATTTGCTCTATCTATGTGGTTTGTTGTGGTTGACGGTCTTCTTGTGTTTGATTGCTAGTTCCTTGGCTTCCTTGAAGTTTCGATACTTTCTTGTGAGGTGGGCTGTAAGTGATCACCAATTGGTTTGAATAGGCACGGCCTAGATCCTAAATATGGGAGAGGGTATGGACTTGGCTATGGCTTGGATTGGCATAGTTTTCTCCTACCTCGCGTGAGGGTGGTTGTAGGGTTGGTATCTCTGTGCCACCATACTCGTGATGTTGGTGGTGGCCCTGAAGTTGTTGTTCTGTTATACCCATATGGCATACGCTCAGTTTTTGAGTTGAGGTTTTTGTCTTTGCCGATAGGAACTACTATCGCATTTTTTTGGGACTTTTTCTTTCCCTTAGCTTATTCTGTCTTGGTTGGAGGATGTCCGTTGCTTAATTGAGCATGTATCCCTCTTTTTCCCCCGAGTTAAGAAATGGCCTTAACCTTTGCTTGACTCTATGATGGTCGGATAGGCGTCCGATTTGGCTATTGATAGTTGTTCGAAAGCTTGGTGGAGGGTCTTTCCTTAGTTTGTCTCTTCGACCTTTGACATTGCGGTTGTTGAACTTTGTAAAGTAGGGAGGATGTCTTCATGGTGATGGTATATGGGTACGGTACCCTCCTCTGAGATATATGGACATGATAGACATTATTGAGGAATAGGGGGTGATATCCTACTTTGAGATATATGGACTTGATAGTCGTTGTTGAGGTATAGGGGGGTGGTACCCTCCATTGAGATAAATGGTCATGATAGTCATTGTTGATGTATAGGGGGGGTGGTACCCTCCTTTGAGATATATGGTCATGATAGCCATTGTTGAGGTATAGGGGGGTTGTACCCTCCCTTTAGATATTTGTACATGATAGCTGCTGTTGATATATAGGGGGTGGTACCCTCCTTTGATATATATGGACATGTTAGTCCTTGTTCGTATAGGGTTAATAGCCTCATTTGATTTGTTGGTTGTGGCTTTAGAATAGCCAACTTTTTTTAATATGATTGGCATTTGATTGAACGACTTACATTTCATATTCTTGTTGGATGGGTTGCCCTTTTATTGGGGGACTTACTTCCCATATCATGTTGGAAGGGTTGACCTTTGATTGGGGGACTTACACTCAATATCTTGTTGGATGGGTTGCCCTTTTATGTGGGGGATTTATTTCCCATATCATGGTAGAAAGGTTTCTCTTATGAGTCTTCTACTTTTCATTTGGAATGGTTGCCTTTATGGGTCTTCTCCTTTACATTTGGAATGGTTGCCCTTGTGGGTCTTCCCAATTTCGTTCGGAAGTGTTTCCCTTATAGGTCTTCCCCTTGTCTACGAAGGGTTTCCCATATGGGTCTTCCCCTTTTGTCTTCGAAGGATTGCCCTTGTAGGCCTTCCCGTTTCATTTTGGAATGGTTGCCTTTATGGGACTTCCCCTTATGTCTTCGAAGGGTTATCCTTATAGGTCTTCCCCTTTCCTTTTGGAAGGGTTGCCTTTATGGGTCTTCCTCTTATGTATTCGAAGGGTTGCCCTTATAGGTCTTCCCCTTTCCTTTTGGAAGGGTTGCCTTTATGGGTCTTCCCATTATGTCTTAGAAGGGCTGCCCTTATAGGTCTTCCCCTTTCCTTTTGGAAAGGTTACCTTTATGGGCCTTCCCCTTATGTCTTCGAAGGGTTGCCCTTGTAGGTCTTCCCCTTTTCTTTTGGAAGGGTTGCCTTTATGGGTCTTCCATTTATGTCTTCGAAGGGTTGCCCTTATAGATCTTCCCCTTTCCTTTTGGAAGGGTTACATATATGGGTCTTCCCCTTATGTCTTCGAAAGGATGCCCATGTAGGTCTTTCCCTTTCCTTCTGGAAGGGTTGTCTTTATGTGTCTTCCCCTTATATCTTTGAAGGTTTGCCCTTATAGGCCCTCCCCTTTCCATTTGGAAGGGTTATCTTTATGGGTCTTCCCCTTATGTCTTCGAAGGGGTTCCCTTATAGGTCTTCCCCTTTCCGTTTGCAAGGGTTACCTTTAAGGGTCTTCCCCTTTTGTCTTCGAAGGGTTGCCCTTTTATGTCTTCCCTTTTCTATTTGAAAGGGTTGCCTTTATGGGTCTTCCCCTTATGTCTTCGAAGGGTAGCCCTTATAGGTCTACCCTTTTCCTTTTGGAATGGTTGCCTTTATGGGTCTTCCCATTATGGTCGCCGAGGGTATAGGTATGCTTTTTCTTGTATGGATGACACTCTCACTTTTATGAGTAGTGGTGTATTCCCTCCTTTCCTTCATTAGTATGCACTGAAAGACTTTCACTTCATTAGCTCATAAAATAATTATATTGTTTAGAGTAACGTGGAGTCCGTGGATCCCCTTCAAGTAGTAATAAACATAACAAATAAGGTTGGATACACTTTTTCCTCCCTTTTTGGAGTTGATACTTGGAGGGCCTTCCCTTTTCCAGTATAAAAATTCTTCAAGTGTTATTCACTGAAGGTGGTGGTTGATATTTGCCCATCTGCATCTTCTTGGCGGTATGTATTGATTGTTGGTATGGATGCATCTTTTTAGTACCATTTCTTCCTCATGGAACTGATGTGTGTTTGAATGACCCCACCTCATGTTTTGGCGAGTAATGGTTGTTGGGATCAAAATGACGTGGCCTTGAAACTTCGAGTAGTGGACTTCTAAGTCTCGCCAAGAGCTAGCTCACTCAGGTATATGTCTTGGTCGCGTGGACACTTAGTTTCCTTTGGCGGCTTTATGCTAGGCGAGGACCTTAAAAGAGGTGGGGATGACCCCTGATTCCACTCCGAAGCTTAAGTCAGTAATGGATATCGAGAGAATAATATAGAGTAATTGATAGATCTTAGAACTTAAATAATGAAAGTGAGCCATATTTATAGGGAAAATGATACCGACTTCGTGGGCAGTTACCCTCTGGGGAGGGTTTTGTCCTGAGTCGGCTTAAGTAGGTGACAAGCAGGTCGCCAGCTCATCCTTCCTTAGTCAAGAAGGTTTTTTCCTTCAACTGTGGAAGCAGGTCGCCACCTGTACCTTTCCTTAGGAGGAAGGTTTCTTCCTTCAACAGTGGAAGCTGGTCGCCACCTGTACCTTTCCTTATGAGGAAGGTTTACTTTTAGGGCGGTGGAAGCAGGTCGCCACATGTACCTTTCTTAGGAGGAAGGTGTTGGATCACGGTGGAACTCCGGTACGGACTTTGACGGCAATCCTAGCTCCTTTGCTCCACGCAATCTTGCAAGAGGGGATAGACCGGGCGGTGACCCAGAATCCCTCTCCGATTCTTAAATGAGTGCCCAATACGAACTGGCAAGCAAATAATCTCAGAGTATGTAATTCAACGTAAGTGTTCTGAGGTGACCTCTTGCCCTTTTATAGGCGAAGAGATGCCTCAGGTACCTGGTGAACTGTTAGGGGTTGTTAGCCCGTATCCCGCATATCTCGGATGTGATCCCGCCTATCTAGGCCATGATCTCGTGTATCTCGGCCACGCCCCGCGTATCTCGGCCACGCTCCGTGTATCTTAACCACGTCCCGCGTATCTCGGCCACGCCCCGCGTATCTTGGCCTTGTCCTCTGATAACGAGTCCCAACTCCCGTCGGGGACTCCAGAGTTATCTCATTATGTCACCGCTCGGGGCCCCTCGTCATCGTGACAGGGCCAATCGTTCTCAGGGATTCGTCATCGGGGCCTACTTAAAGGCTTCTCATCGGGAGCTTCCAGCTCATCTGTCGGGACCGACTCTGTCGGGACCTTTCATCATTGGGACTCTCTTCGTCGGGACCCTTCTCCTAGGTCATCTTGACCTTCGTTTTGGGCCTGGTGGGCCTGTCTGCCGTTTCCTCACCGTTAAAGGGCCTGACGGATGTAATCGAACCCATCATTTGCCCCCAAGACATGAGGGACTTTTAGTTCGTCGTGTCTTCCAACTCCCGATCTTCCGATACTAGAGTCGGGGATCTTTCCCTTGGTTCAGTTACTCGGTTATCAGTCTTTTCCTTCACGTTTCCTCAGGGTTTTGTAGATAACTGTTAAATCCTAGGGGTCTCCTCGGCTCCCCAGTTCATTAAATGCAGTAGATAATGAAGCGACGTTTTCAGCCCACGTGCCTGATTTTTCGCGCCTGTCCTTTTCTGAAAAGTGATTTTCAGGCCGTTTCATCATTACGTCCGTTGTCCTTCTGCACGTTTCATCTCAACGGTCCAGATTAAGACTCTTCGACTTCGACGACTCGGATCGAAGTGTCCTTTCAACCGTCTTCTTCGACTATAAAACCCTAGCCATGGTCATAATTTAACTTTTACCGTCTTCGAATTCTCAAGAGCTCTCTGCGATTCCAAGCTCTGTGATTTCGAAGGTCTTTGGAGTTTCTCTGATCATCTTTCCGGCGACGCTTCGTTCATCTCCTCAACCCCTACTTCATCATGTCTGGTAAGGGATTCCCCTTTGTTGCTTGTTCGTCTTTTCCTTGTTTGTAGCTTTCCAAGAGTCCCACTGTATTTTTCTTGCCATGGTTGCTTTTCAGATAGCGGTTCCAGCTCTGAGGGGAGAAAACCTTTTCACTTTGATTATGCTCTGAATGAGATCTCCAATACTGCTTATGATGCAGCCCTCCGAGAGGGTTGTATCACTATTACCTGGGAACCCCGATTCCCATATCCTTGGCCTCACCCCTCGAGTAACCCTGAGGTTACTCGTCCCCAAGAAGGGGAGGTATTTGTCTCTACGGGACAGGTATCAGCGGGGATCAGATTCCCCTTTTGTGGTAATCTGGTCGAGTTGTGCCATCATTACAAAACGCACCCCACTACCTTTTCTCCCCATGCCATCCGCCTCTGGAACGCCTTTCAAGTTCTCTGCTTCCGACAGAAGTGGGTCTACAGCCTCCAGCTCTTCAGAACCTTCTATGGGATGAAGTGCAATGAGGCGGGGGTTTGCGCCTTCTACCCTCGGATGCCCAAGTGGAGTAAGCAGCAGCTTGCCCGATGTGGTTGGACCAATGACACCTGGAAGGTGGTCAAGGGTCGGGGACTCTTGGTTGATACTGGGTCCGACAACAGTAGCTGGAAGAAGAGCTACTTCTTCATCCGACACTCTTCGATTCCCTGGCCTCGGTGGGAGGTGGCAGCGGACCCTCCGCCTGCTTTTCATACTTATACCGACGAGGATTTTGAAACTCTCCAACTTATCCAGCTTTATCGATGGGGGGAGTCTTACACTCCCCTCAATGCCAACTCTCTTGTGGAGCGGGACCTGGTGCACGCCGGGATCCGACTCCTTGATATTGTCTCTGGGGGGCAGCTCTTCGACGGCCCTTCTAATATGGTCCCTTGGGTAAACTTCTAACTCTTCTTTGTTTACTATTTGCAGCCAAGAAGGTATCTGTGCTGACCGATCTATTCCTTAAGCAGGGGGAGACTGATGCTGTCCGCCCCTCGCGGAAGAGGAAGTCCGCCAAGAAGGCTGCTGCTCGGTCGGGGTCTCCTTCAGCGGAGCAACCCAAGCGGAAGTGGGTGGATCTGGACCAGCTCTTCGATGTCCAGAACGCTGAAGAAGGTAAAAAACTCCGACTTGCTATTAAATCATACAAGAGGATGGTCCAAAAGGATTTGATTTCTTCGACCAAGGAGGCCCGTATCGCTGACGTCAAACGAATCCTTCGAGGTGAAACTCCTCGTGTCTTGAAGGCGGGCTACTATCATTTTCGCGGGAAGGATCAATACTTCTCCCGACGTATCATTTGGTGTAAGAATCCCGATGAACTTCCTGACTACATTTCTGAAGCTTCTCATCCTCCAGGTGCAGGTCGTTCGGGAGCTCCGTCAGGTGCCGCAGATTCCGCGGAAACACCGTCTTCAGCGGGGGTGCCTTCCTCAGCTGGAGAGAAGGCTCCGACTGGCGAACAATTTCGTCAGGTGGAAACCTTGGACTCCTCCGAGGAGACTGACGAGGGTGGCTCCCTTCGTCAGCATCGGAAGACGGGGCAATCCCCCTTGAAACCAACCCCTCAGGGGCCGCCTCCTTCATCTTCTCCGCAGCAGCGGCAGCCCTCGCCCATCCATGACTTCACTCCTTCCCCTGTTCGGGCCGAGACGGAGGCATGCCCTTCCACTCATCGTCCTCTTTCTCCTCTTGCCCTCGATGGGAACTTCTACAGGCCCTTCGATCCTTCACAAGAGAATGCCCCCTGGACTCCAATCCAGACGCTTCAAGGAGTCCCGCTTACACAAGGGGAGCAGGACCGGGAGCTGGCCCTGCATCTGCTGTCAGGCTCGATCCTGCCTACTATGCGGTATCCGATTTGCCTCAATCGGACGCACATGCATCGGGAGGTCAGGGATATGGCCATGCGCCGTATAGAGGTAGGACTTCGCTTCTTTCTTTTTGATGATAAATCGGGTCGTTTATCCATTAACACTTTTCCTTCTTATTGCAGGAGCTCGGGGACTTCAACCGCCTCATCGGGTATGTCATTGCCTACGATGAGTCCCGGGAGCGGGACCGAGGGATCCGCGAGCAGCTCCAGGAGGATCTTAAGGCCTCCCAATCTTCGCGGGGAAAGCTTGTCAAGGAACAGGCTGTCCTCGATCAGAAGGTTCGGGACCTCCAGAAGCAGATCGGGGACTTCGAGGGGCTCTTGAGGCAAGAGCGGCAGGAGCGGGAGGCGGTTGTGGACAAGCTGGTTCAGGAGAAGAAGGCTGCCGAGGACAAACTGGTTCTCGAGAAGAAGGCTCTGGAGGAGCAAATCGCGGGGTTTCCTGCGCAGCTGGCCGAGGCGGAGGTAAAGGGTCGGGAGGACTATCGGAGGTCCGAGGACTTCCAAGCCGATGCCATGAAGTTCTTTGGCGCGGAGGTGGAGAACACTCTCTTCAATGCGGTTGAGGAGCTCCACCTGGAGTACGGGGACGCCATCAATTTCGACAAGTCTCCTTCCCTTGCTCCATTTGCGAAGAAGTATTTTGCTCTTTCCGAGGAGAGTGATGGGGGGAGTACCCTGTAATTGTCGAAGACGCTTCTGAACTTCCAAGTGCGGACGCCCCGATAGTCGATCCTCCCGAAGCCAACCCTGTGGATCCTTCTGCTACCGACTTCGCGGACCCAGCTGCTGCCAACGCTGCCGACAAGGACCAAGCTTGAATGTTTACTTTTAGAGTCCTTGTATCTTCTTCTCTTTTGTCGTCGTCGGGCCCTTGAGCCCTTATCAATATCAGACTTTCTTAGTTCCGATTCTTTCGTTGCACTTCTCCGAGTGACTTTACTATACGTGCTTAGGTCGAAACCTTGACACTTAAGACATTTTCGTACGTCCTTCCTGACGATTTAATAACTTGCACCACTTAAGCCGACTTAGTTCCGTGCATCACTTAAGACGACTTAATTATTACTTAGAGTAATATCTAAGAATCACGCATCACTTAAGACGACATAATATCGTGCACCACTTAAGGCGACTTTTTGATACTTAGAATAAATCTAATGATTGTGCACCGCTTAAGGCGACTTTTCTCGTGCACCATTTAAGGCGACTTTTCTCGTGCACCACTCAAGGCGACTTTTCTCGTGCACCACTCAAGGCGACTTTTCTCGTGCACCGCTGAAGGCGACTTTTCTCGTGCACCACTGAAGGCGACTTTGACACTTAGCATAAATCTAAGGACAACTCTTATTGGAAGCAACCTCTTTATTTATTGACGGCACAAAATTGGCTTACATCGAGCTAAACGATAAACAGCATACACCACTTAAGGCGATTTTACATCAGGCACCACTTAAGGCGACTTTATCGGGCACCACTTAAGGCGACTTTTTTCAAGCATGGTGTTTCTTCAAGTGTTTGCCACTAAAAGAATGCTTTAACGTTCTGCCATCGAGGTCTTCCAACTTATACGCATTTGGAGCGGGCATCCCCACGACCTTATAAGGCCCTTCCCATTTTGGTGACATCTTGTTGATTCGATCCAAAAGGGTGAACTCGTTGCGACCCCAAACCAGTTCCCCGACGAAGAACTGTCGGGACTTCACTCGCTGATTGTAGTACCTGGCCGTCGCCAATCGCATTCGAGCCTGGACTTCATCGGCTTCCTGCCTCTTCTCTTCGAGTAAGTCCAAGTCCATACGTCTCACTTCATCGTTCGTCAGGGGCTCGTAATATCTCATTCGATGGGACGCCACAGCTACCTCTACGGGGGCGACAGCTTCCGTGCCATAAACGAGGCCAAACGGAGTCTCCCCCGTTGATCGTTTGGGTGTCGTTCTAACAGCCCAAAGCACGTTTTCCAGTTCGTTCAGCCACTTGCCCTTCAAGGCGTAGACCCTTTTCTTTAGGCCATCCATCAAGATTTTGTTGGCTGATTCCACCTGGCCGTTAGTATGAGCATGGCGTACAGAAGCAGTCCGATGCTCGATGTTCAACTCCTCCAGATACTCCCTCACCTGAGAGCCGTTAAACGGTGGACCATTGTCGCTGATCACCGCCTTAGGAATCCCGTATCTGGACACGATGTGGGTCTGGAGGAACTTGACGATCTGGTTCCCCGTCGTTCTGGCCAATGCCTTCGCCTCTATCCATTTCGAAAAATAATCGATTGCTACAAGTAAATACTTACATTGTCCTTGTGCTTGTGGAAGAGGTCCCACCAAGTCGATGCCCCACTGCGCGAAGGGCCACTCGCTCTTGATGGATGTCAGATTAGCGGCCGGAGCCACGATACTCAGGGCGTATCGCTGGCACGCGTCACAGGATCGGACCAACGCCGTTGCTTCCTTGTTCATCGTGGGCCAATAATAGCCCAAGTTCAGCACTTTTCTCATGATGGATCGGGTCCCTTCATGACAAGCCGCGACCCCTTCGTGTACCTCCTTCAGGATTCGATTGGTGTCGGGTTCTGCCACACACTTCAAGTACGGAGTCGAGAACCAGCCCTTCTTGTATAGCTGATTGTCCAGCATCACATAATTGGCCGCGATCCGACGTATCCTGTCCGCTGCCACTTGATCATCGGGGACTGCCCCCGTAGTCAGGTACGCGACTATCGGGGTCATCCAAGTTGGCTCCTTCTCCGATCTCGCTTCAATGGCGCACACCTGTGTCGGGTCGATGTTTGATAAGATCACCTTTTCTAAGAAGTGTACCTTCCGATTTTCTTCCAAGGGTGCCCCCAAGGCAAATTTGCTCAAGGCGTCTGCCTCTACGTTTTCCTCCCTCGGGATTTCCTCGATGTCGAAGCTTTTAAAGCTCTCCTTCAAGGTTTGTACCTCTCGTAGATACTTCTTCATTATCGGACTCCTAGCTTCGTATCGCCCTAGAACCTGGTTTACGATTAAAGCTGCGTCGCACTTCACTCTCAAGTGATCGACTCCCGTGCCTCTAGCAATTTTTAGGCCCGTGATGAGAGCCTCATACTCCGCTTCGTTGTTTGTGGCCTTAAATGTTAAAGCCAAGGCGTATCGGAGCGGTTCACCTTCACCTGGTGGTATCAACAAAAAGCCCGCTCCTGATCCGTCCGAACTCGCGGAGCCATCCGTGTACATCTCCCAGGTATTTTCTTTGTTTGGCTGTTCTGATTGCTCTGCCCTCTCTGGTTGTTCTTCTATCGAGACCTCCACGGTTGCCCCCTCTATATGGCCCGCATCTGCCAGATCGGGGGCTGTAGATTCTGCTATAAAATCCGCCAACGCCTGGCCCTTAATTGCCGTTCTTGGAGCAAAGTGTATGCGAAACTCACTAAGCTCTACTGCCCATTTCACTAATCTTCCCGACGCATCCGGTCGGTTCAGAAAATGTTTCAAAGGCTGGTTCGTCAGCACGGTAATCTCGTGTGCATGGAAATAAGGCCTTAGCTTCCGAGCAGTAATAATCAACGCAAAGAGGTACTTCTCAACGGCGGGATAGTTTAATTCAGACTTGGCAAACGCCTTGCTTACATAATAGACGGGGACTTGATTACCCTCGACAATTTTTACTAACACGGAGCTAATGGCAAATTCAGAAACAGCCAAATAAAGGTAGAGCGGCTCGCCTGGAACCGGTTTTGCCAACGGCGGGAGGGTGCGAAGGTGCTGCTTGAGTGCTTGGAACGCCTCTTCACACTTGGCGGTCCATTCAAATTTCTTGTTGGCCCTCAGGACTTCAAAAAACGGCATTGATCGGTCGCTGGCTTTGGATAAGAAGCGATTCATTGCAGCTAGTCGGCCATTCAGCACTGGTACCACCCGATGGTTTATCGGAGACTGCATCTCCTCGATTGCCCTCAGCTTCTCAGGATTCACCTCAATTCCTCTCTGACTCACCATAAAGCCCAAAAACTTCCTTGAGTGGACTCCGAAGGCGCATTTCGTCGGGTTTAAGCGAACTTGATGGAGCCTCATCCGCTCAAATGCCATGGTAAGGTTGTGCACATGATCCTCGGCTTGTCGGGACTTCACCAGCATATCATCCACATAAGCTTCCATGGTTTCTCCTAGCATATCTCCAAACAGTTTGTTCACCATCCGTTGGTAGGTGGCCCCAGCATTGATCAACCCGAAAGGCTCGTAGTGATAGATGTCACTGTCCGCATAGAACGCTGTATGGGGAGCGTCTTCCTTGGCCATCTTGATCTGGGTGTAGCCTGAATACGCATCCATGAAACTCAACAGCTCATGTCCCGACGTGGCATCCACCAACTGGTCGATTCTCGGGAGTGGGTAACAGTCCTTTGGGCAAGCTTTGTTCAAGTCGCGGAAGTCCACACACATTCGCCATTTCCCGTTAGTTTTCTTCACCAGCACTGGATTAGCAACCCAAGTTTGGAATCGGAGCTCTTTAATAAACCCAGCATCGAGCAACCTTCCCACCTCTTGCTGGATTGCGATCTTCTTGTCCGTGCCCATCGGACGCCTTATCTGCGTGATAGGCTTGATCGCGGGATCTATCTTCAGCTCGTGTACGATCACATCGGGGCTGATTCCTGGCATATCGCTTGGGGACCAGGCAAACAGCTCCTTGAACTCCTTCAATAATTCAATTAATTTCTGGGCTGTCTCTTCAGTCAGGGCGGACCCGATTTTCACCTTCCTCTGGGGTCCGTCGATCTCGACTTCTTTCAGATCTTCTACGGGGGCAGGACGCCCAAACTCTTCTCTAGGATCCGTGTCTGTCTGAAGGACAGTCATGGCCTCTCGTCTCCTCCTTCGGGTGGCGTTAACATAACATTTGCGAGAAGCCACCTGGTCGCCTTTAACCTCTCCGACTCCATGGTCGGTCGGGAACTTCATCTTCTGGTGCACTGTCGAGGCAACCCCCATCAGGGGGTTAATGGTGGTTCTTCCGATGATCGCGTTGTAGGTCCCTGCGGAATCGACTACCACGAACTCCGCGTTCCTCCTTTCTGATTTCCACCCGCTACCAAACTCTACTGGTAAGGTGATTACTCCTAGCGGATAGGAGGTTGAGCCAGAGAACCCGACCATCAGGAAGTTTGCCTCATTCAGATCTTTCTTTGTTTTCCCCATAGCCTCCAGCGCGTCCATGAATAGAATGTCGGAGGAGCTCCCTCCGTCGATTAGAATTCTCTTCATTTCGAACCCGTCTACATCCAAGGTTACCACCAAGGCATCGTCGTGCGGAGTCTCCACGCCTATGAGGTCTTCCGACGAGAAGGAGATTACCATCTCTTCTTTCAAGGTCCAGGATCGGGACCTCTTACCCAGCACCACCGCCGTAGGGATTCTAGAAGCATAGACTTATCGGGCGGATGAAGTATCACCTCCAGCAGCAAATCCTCCGTGGATCACATTGATAGTGCCCCGTCTCTCCTTGCGAGCACCGGACGACTCTGGATCGGTTCTCTTCTTCTTTGGGGACCGGTCGCGGGATCGGGAACGGGACCGAGATCGGGACCGAGAGCGAGATCGACACCGCTTATCCCCGACAAATTCTTTGAGCTTCCCCTTCTGTATCAGCTTTTCGATCTCCTTCTTCAGTTCTCGACAGTGGTTGGTGTCGTGGCCATTTGCGCGGTGAAATCGGCAGTAGCGATCCGTACGAGATCCCAAGAATTCTCCATCCTTCTTTGGAGGGTACCTGGAGATACCTTGTCGTTCCATGACTGTCAGCACTTCCGCCATGGAGCAGTTGAGAGGAATGTCGAGATCCTCCCGCTCATCCTTCCTTGGAGAACGTCTATCGTCCCTTCGATCAGGTCGGCCTCGGTTCGGACTACTCTCGGGTTTGCTCTTTGTCTTACGATCGTCGAAGGGTTTAACCGACTGCTTTCCTTTGTTCGACTTTGGGGGCTCCAGTTCTCCCGCGGCTATCTTCGACTCATGGACATCGATCTGCCGTTTCACCCTCTTCTGTAATGCCTCCATATTCCACACAGCTTTCTCAGCCACGCTGTGCATCAGGTCGGAACCATAGGGGGCCGTTAAATTCCGAATGAAGGTACGGATGGTCTCACCTTCCGAGATCTCTTCGTCAATCTCTGCCACACTGGCCGTGTACCGCTGGTAATAATGAGCCAGTGATTCGTCGGGCCTCTGCACCACCTGGGTCAGGGACCTCACGCTCTTCAATAAACGTCTCCGACCCTGGTACTGCTGACTGAATCGATCATGCATGTCTGCCCAGCAAGTGATGCAGCCTGGGGGCAGACTAAAGAACCAGGTCAGGGCTCTTTCTCCCAGTGGGTTCGGGAACAGCGTACACACTATGTCTTCACTCGGGGCTCTTCCCAGACACGCCATGAGGTGTTTCTGGACATGGCGAACTGGATCTCCTTCGCCATCGTATTCCTTTATCGTGGGGATGCCTAGCCCAGGCGGGGCTAGGGTGTCGATGAGTCGGGGGACGAAGGGATGAGTGGATCGATCCCTTAGCTCCGACACCAGCGGCTTCTGCTCTCCCATACAGATATTCACGATCTTTACCTCCTGGTCGGGAGTGATGGGACCATTCAGGGGAATGGTCCTGTGCTGTACTGGTCCTGGCCCATCAACTACGAACCTCTCCGGCTGACCGGTTGCCCTACTTCTGTCCTGGCATCGGGGCGGGGCTTCCTGTGCGTTCCGACCCTCTGTTGGCGGGGCCACTTCCTCCAACGGGGGCATCTCCTCTTGCCTCCTTGCAGCCTCTCTCCGATCCAAGAGAGCCTCTACGGCCGCCAGAAACATGGGCATGGCTTCCGCCACGGCCCTTGTCAAGTCTGTAGCTGGGGGAGCCTCCTGCCCCCTATTGCCCTGGTACTGAGGAGCAATATCTTCGGGATCTCCATTGTGCCCCCCTGTCTGGGAGAGCTCAGCCGGGGGATGGTTCTGGTTTTCCTCCTGTTCCGGTACTGAATCCAGATTTGTTGCAGGGGGGTAACGGGAACCACCGGATTGTCCCTGTCTTCTGTGCTTGCCAGCCGCCATTGATCGAGTAGAAGGCATATCAGCTTTTTGTTTGATTCCCACAGACGGCGCCAATGTTGGATCACGGTGGAACTCCGGTACGGACTTTGACGGCAATCCTAGCTCCTTTGCTCCACGCAATCCTGCAAGAGGGGATAGACCGGGCGGTGACCCAGAATCCCTCTCCGATGCTTAAATGAGTGCCCAATACGAACTGGCAAGCAAATAATCTCAGAGTATGTAATTCAACGTAAGTGTTCTGAGGTGACCTCTTGCCCTTTTATAGGCGAAGAGATGCCTCAGGTACCTGGTGAACCGTTAGGGGTGGTTAGCCCGTATCCTGCATATCTCGGATGTGATCCCGCCTATCTAGGCCATGATCTCGTGTATCTCGGCCACGCCCCGCGTATCTTAACCACGTTCCGCGTATCTCGGCCACGCCCCGCGTATCTTGGCCTTGTCCTCTGATAACGAGTCCCAACTCCCGTCGGGGACTCCAGAGTTATCTCATTATGTCACCGCTCGGGGCCCCTCGTCATCGTGACAGGGCCAATCGTTCTCAGGGATTCGTCATCGGGGCCTACTTAAAGGCTTCTCATCGGGAGCTTCCAGCTCATCTGTCGGGACCTTTCATCATTGGGACTCTCTTCGTCGGGACCCTTCTCCTAGGTCATCTTGACCTTCGTTTTGGGCCTGGTGGGCCTGTCTGCCGTTTCCTCACCGTTAAAGGGCCTGGCGGCTGTAATCGAACCCATCAGAAGGTTTACTTCTTGGGCAGTGGAAGCAGGTCGCCACCTGTACCTTTTCTTAGGAGGAATTTTACTTCTGAAAGAGATTTTAATGGTCAACTCGACTTACTCTTTAAAATAGTCGCTTCTATCTTTATTAATCATGTTCTGAAAGTCGACTTCCTCAAAAGATTATAGTTGACCTTTTACCTTTGTTTCACCGTTCCAAACAAGGTTGGTTGTCAATTCGTCAATCTCGCCAATAAACGTACTTGGCTCTAGTCTTTGTCGTTTAATTGTAACCCAACACTTGCCCCCGAGACTTAAGTCGTCAGCTTCATTTATGAAGAGTAGGTCTTGAGTCGAGTATAATTCTTGAACATGTTCGAGCGAGATTCCGTCTCTATTAGTTCACTTAACCTCGGTTGGATAGGCTAAAAACGGATACCTTTAGTCGAGACGAAATGCTAGTCCCTATGGAGTTCCTGACCGTTGGTCTGGGAGAAGCTGGAGAATCACTTTAAGAAATATTTTGACAGGGATACGGTAACGGCTAGATTGCCAGTAGTTAAACCAATGAATGATTAGGGCTGTCAAATTTACCTGTGACCCGCAAACGACCCGTTCACGGGTCGGGTCCGGGTGACCCCAAACACGCCAACGGGTCATTTACGGGTCAACCCGTTAATGACCCGTTGAGGCCGGGTCGGGTACGGGTTTAGGTCAATGACCCGTACCCGGCTTGTGACCCGTGTAAATATCGTTTTTTTTTTTAATTCCTAATTTAATTCTAGGGTTTAGGGCAGGCGACCCGTGTAAATTCTAGGGTTTGGAAGCTTGAATTTGGTTTTGGTTCATTTGGAGTTTGGTTGGATTTGGTTTTGGTTCATTTGGAGTTTGGTTGGAGTCACGGGTCAGACCCGGGTCAACCCGTGACCCGTGACCCCGGGTACGGGTCTGCGACCACTGACCCGTGGTGACCCCCGGGTCAATCACGGGTCGGATGGTCGGTGACCCGCGGGTCACGGGTCACGGGTTGTGACCCGATGACAGGCCTATGAATGATAGTCCTCGGGAAAGCTTCCTTGGGAAGTTACCCCCCTCTGAAAGGTTTTGGGGTATAAATACTGCCCCCCGCCCCTTCCTCTATTTCTTCGTTTTCCCCAATGATTTGGTTGGACTTCTAGGAAGTAGATTATATTTTGGATAATCAGTACCATGGCTGGTCATCCTCCCTCAGGTATTCTGGCAGTATTTTCTTTTCGAGGTTGCCACCTTACTCTTTTGAACCGGATTTTGTCCTTCTTTTTTTCAGATTTTATCCAGGCGATTCTCCGTAATCATCACCAGGTCATGGCGCGAGCTTCTTCTGCCCCCCTTCTCTAAGGAGGCCATTAGTGGAGCGTCTATCGATACTCCTATCAACGTTGAGGCCATTCCTTCGGTTGCAAAGTCACCTCCAAGACGGTCTCCGGATGAAGGCGAGATGAAGAATACCTCTCGTCGTTCCAACCAGTATAAGGGTACTTGGCGGAAAGGAAGGTGAGGTGGGGATTCATCTTCTTTGTTAACTGATCCATCCCCGCCTCGCGCTGAGGCGCCACCACCTTATGTCGGGTCATCAACTCGCCTACCTCCTCAAACTGGAGCATCCACTCGACTGTTCCCTTCTCATGCTGTCTTCTAGTGATCCTCCAAGTTATGGAGGTCCTCCTTTTACCTGGGACATGATGTTTAGCCAATCTGCTAATTTTTCAAAGGATTGGAATCCTCATCACTTTTTGTAGGGGGTATTGTCTTAAAGAAGGACACTCGATTGCCAATCCGGATTTGGCTCTTCATTTATTGAATGCTTCCGTCCCTCCTCGGGATCGCCGTCGTCTGGCGACGAATTCGGAAGATGTAGAAGAGGCTACTCGCCTTTTTCTTCTGAGACAGGCTGAAGTAAACGTGACTTATTGAAACTCTTTTTTTTTTTTTTGTATTGGTTTGACCTTCCTCTTATTTTTTCCCATAGGCTTCCCGAGATTCCCTCCAATTTTCTCGCTTGGTGATTGACCTTCTCAAGGATTCACAGGCGACCCGGGAGAGTAAGATTTCAGCGTCTCCTGAAATCGTAGAAGAAGTTCGAGATCTTCAGAAGAAGAACGCCAAATTGAAAGGGGATCTTCGACTAGCAAACGAAACCTCTTCCTCCTTGCCCCGAGACCTCCAAAAGTGCGAAGATTCTCTGCAGAGCTCTATTTCCTTAATGAAAGAGCATCACCATTTGTTGGAGAGGAAGAAAAGGGAGAAGGATAACCTTAACGTCAAGAATATAATACTTCGTGAGAGGGTTGATGTGTTGCAAAAGGAGATGTCAATCTTGAGGAAATCTGAGGCCAGGGCTGTAGAAAATTACAAAGCGAGTTCTTATTTTGAATCAGATGTCGTCATAGCCGCTTCGGACTTGCTTTTTCCTTCTTTGAAGGAGATCAGAGCCAATCTGAGAGCGTATCAGCCCGACTTCCCCTTTACTCAAGTTCCACTTCTTCAGAAATTTTTGGAAATTCCTACCGAAGGGGATGACGGTTTTGTTGCTTCTCCTAAGAGAAAAAAGTCTTTGTAAACAATTACTTTCTAGGATGCTTCTCTCCGGGGTGATCCCTTATGTAATATATCTCTTTTTGTAATAAAAGTCTTACTACTCGTAGTTTTCATAATCATATATCGTACTTAAACTTTTTTATCGCTTTGATCGAGTAATGTTAATCGTTAATATTTCGTAAACCTCGATTTGTACCTTTATCAAATTGTCGTCGTACCTAGGTTAATGCCATTTTGGGCACATGAGGTCGACAATTTATTCGTAGACCTTTAATTCTTTGATCGGGTTGTCGCCGTACCTAGGCTTTATTACCATTTTGGGTATATAAGGTCGACAATCGATTTGTTGACTGATTTCTACGATCGAGTTGTCGCCGTACCTAGGCTTTTATTACAATTTTGGGCACACAAGGTCGAAAATCGATTACTAGACCACTTTCTTCAATCGAGTAGTCGTCGTACCTAGACTTTATTGTCATTTTGATCACATAAGGTCGACAATCGATTTGTAGACCGCTTTCTTCGATCGAGTTGTCGCCGTACCTAGGCTTGATTGCCATTTTGGGCACATAAGGTCGACAATCGATTTGTAGACCGCTTTCTTCGATCGAGTTGTCTCCGTACCTAGGCTTTATTACCATTTTGGGCACATAAGGTAGACAATCGATTTGTAGACCACTTTCTTCGATCGAGTTGTCGCCGTACCTAGGCTTTATTGCCATTTTGTGCACATAAGGTCGACAATCGATTTGTAGACCGCTTTCTTCGATCGATTTGTCGCCGTACCTAGGCTTTATTGCCATTTTGGGCACATAAGGTCGACAATCGATTTGTAGACCACTTTCTTCGATCGAGTTGTCACCGTACCTAGGCTTTATTGCCATTATGGGCACATAAGGTCGAGAATCGATTTGTAGACCACTTTCTTCGATTGAGTTGTCGCCGTACCTAGGCTTTATTGCCATTTTGGGCACATAAGGTCGACAATCGATTTGTAGACCACTTTCTTCGATCGAGTTGTCGTCGTACCTAGGCTTTATTGCCATTTTGGGCACATAAGGTCGACAATCGATTTGTAGACCACTTTCTTTGATTGAGTTGTTGCCGTAACTAGGCTTTATTGCCATTTTGGGCACATAAGGTCGACAATCGATTTGTAGACCACTTTCTTCGATCGAGTTGTTTCCGTACCTAAGCTTTATTGCCATTTTGGGCACATAAGGTCGACAATCGATTCCACTTTCTTCGATCGAGTTGTCACTGTACCTAGGCTTTATTGCCATTTTGGGCACATAAGGTCTACAATTGATTTGTAGACCACTTTCTTCGAGTTGTCGCCATACCTAGGTTTTATTGCCATTTTGGGCACATAAGGTCGACAATCGATTTGTAGACTACTTTCTTCGATCGAGTTATCTGGAAGACCATAGAACCAGGTAGACGCCTCTTCCTTGAGAGTTGTGGGGAAAAGCGCCGTGTAGTGGTCCGGTGTTGCCCCTCTTCCTATGAGGGAAGAGTTATGGGCGTTGATATGGCGAACTGGGTCTCCCTCGCCTGTGTATTCTTCGATGTTCCTCGCAAAGACTTGCTGAGGGACTCGAGTATTGAATAACCTCTAGGAGAAAGGGTGAGAAGTGTGATCGCGAACGACAAATAGATCACTTTCTCTTCTTCTTTTCTTCTCCAGTAATTCTTCTACCTGTCCTAGAGTGAATAGGACATGGCTTTTGCTCGCCATTTCGCCCTTTGGTGCTTTTGGGGCCTTCTACGGGAGATCCTTTTCCATGATCTTCACACTAGAAGCCACCTCTTCCTTTTTGGAGACTTCTCGAGTTGGTTCCTTTTTGTCAGGAATCATTCCTGCCTGGGCTTGTTTCCAGAAGGCTATGAAGGCCGCCATTATCTCCTGAGGGAGAGCCGGAGGGACGGTTCTCGCCTCTTCCGCATTTAGTAGTGACTTGGAATGGCTGAGATTCTCTTCGCCACCAGTACCATTAGCTTGATGCACTGGTGGGTCTTCTTCTGGTGTGGGTCTTGAGGTGGTGGGACTTGCTTGAGTGTTCCCATCTCCTCAACCAAAGGGTTTGTCATCTTGTTCTTCTCGGAGGCCATGACTATTTGATCTGTTTCCCACAGATGGCGCAAAATATTGGGATCAAAATGACGTGGCCTTGGAACTTCGAGTAGTTGACTTCTAAGTCTCGCCGGGAGCTAGCTCACTAAGGTATCTTTCTTGGTCTCGTGGAAACTTAGTTTCCTTTGGTGACTTTGTGCTAGGCGAGGACCTGAAAAGAGGTGGGGATGGCCCCTGATTCCACTCCGAAGCTTAAGTCAGTAATGGATATCGAGAGAATAATATAGAGTAATTGATAGATCTTAGAACTTAAATATTGAAAGTGGGCCCCTATTTATAGGGTAAATATTACCGACTTTGTGGGGTGGTTACCCTCTGGGGAGGGTTTTGTCCAGAGTCCGCTTAAGTAGGTGACAAGCAGTTCGCCAGCTCATCATTCCTTAGTCAATAAGATTTCTTCCTTAAACAGTGAAAGCAGGTCGCCACATGTACATTTCCTTAAGATGAAGGTTTCTTCCTTCAACAGTGGAAGCAGGTCACCACCTGTACCTTTCCTTAGTAGGAAGGTTTACTTCTAGGGCGGTGGAAGCAGGTCGCCACCTGTACCTTTCCTTAGGAGGAAGGTTTACTTCTAGTGCGGTGGAAGCAGGTCGCCACCTGTACCTTTCCTTAGGAGGAAGGTGTACTTCTGAAATAGCTTTTAATGGCCGACTCGACTTACTCTTTAAAATAAAGGTCGGGTCGCTTCTATCTTTATTAATCATGTTCTGAAAGTTAACTTCCTCAAAAGATGATAGTCGACCTTTAACCTTTGTTTCACCATTCCAAACAAGCTTGGTCTTCGATTCGTCAATCTCGCCAATAAACGTACTTAGCTCTAGTCTTTGTCGTTAAATCGTAACCCAACATTTGTGGTTTTAGTTGATGCTTCCATGAACAACACCACTTCCATGTATTTTGCAAGTAGTGGTGTGTTTCTTCTATCATCTCCGTAATGAAATATCGAAGTCTTCATTAGTATTAAATTATTTTATTGTAAAAATTATAAGTTGTGGATGTCCAAAATTGGGCCTCCCTAATAGCATGGTTGACAGGAATACTAAGGAGGTTTAAAGTGGACTTTTGTCCACTCTACTCCTCTTATAAATAGGGAGTCCTAGGAGGGTTTTCATAATGCTAATGCTAATGCTAAAGCTAAAGCTAATGCTAATGCTAATGCTAATGCTAATGCTAATGCTAATGCTAATGCTAATGCTAATGCTAATGCTAATGGTAATGCTAATGCTAATGCTAATGCTAATGCTAATGCTAATGCTAATGCTAATGCTAATGCTAATGCTAATGCTAATGCTAATGCTAATGCTAATGCTAATGCTAATGGTAATGCTCTCTTCCTAAGTGTTGAGATAAAAATAAAACTCTCATCCCTATTCCCTCAAAGGTTCGGCCGAAACTACCACACCAAGTAGGTGCCAAATTGTGTCGAGCAATTTACTCCAGGAGATCCATCCGGCGAAGAATCGACTGAGGCTTTACCGTGAGGCATAATACGCGTAGGGCTTCTCTAACAGGAACCTCTACAGGGATCCGTCTGGCGGATCGAGAACTCCCCTCAACGGTCTTGCTATACGGGAAACATTACAGGTATGTGCATCCTATTCCGCTGCGTATTAGATACCTGACACGTATCTAGGGTTTTGTTTTCGTAGTATTAATCCCCTAAATCCAACAGTGGTATCAGAGCATGTGTTAGGGAGTTTGAGCTTTTGATAAAATTGGTGTTCTTGGTTTTATTGATTATGGCCGAAAATTTTAATTTTTTTTTTTAAGTTCTAAATTTTCGATTTTTGTTAAAATTCGGAACTGGCCATGTTTCTTCATGATGTTCATAGTGAATTTTGATGTTCATGATCATCAAGAAAACAATACTTTTATCATATTCAAACTTTGGATTCTTTATATTTGAAAGATTTGATCTTGAAATTTGACCACTTGCCTTAATTTTATTTTTCTCGGGCGAACCATGCTTTAGGTATTCAAGGTGAAATTTTTAATTTCTTAGTCCACAGGTAACCCTAAGGTGACCGAAATATTTGAGAAAATATTTTAATCATTTCGACTGAATTTTTAATCTTATGGATTTGGTCAAAATTATGGCTAGGTTCACAAGAGAATTGTGGATGGTAACTATCAATATATCTAGCACAATTTTAAGGAATTAGATATTCTTGATAATATAGTTGCCTAAAAGATGAGAAAATATATATTATTGATAAAAATATATCCCTAATATTTAATATTGGCAATAATATATATATATAGTGTTACCAAATATAGATGTATATATATATTATTGATTGATTATATAATGAAAATAAATATATATATGTATATATATATATGTGTATATATATATATATATATATATATATATATATATATATATATATATATATATATATACTTGTTGTTGGATATACGCCCAAGCTATCACCTAATGCACCTAATGGACCCGATAAATGGGCCATAATCGAACATAATTCGAAACTTAGAACATTGACAACCGAGGCCCATCGTGTAGTCCCGGAGAACACCCCGAGTGGCGAAATCCACTCGGTAAGACCCCGAGTGGAAAGCCCACCGAGGGGAAACCCAATCAAGGGACTTCTTGCTCGAGTTACCCGAGCAAGGTCCTCTTGCTCAGGTATCCCGAGCAAGGTCTTGGGGGTACCCCTCCGGGTACCCCCATCCGTCCGGACGAGGCCCCCTCTTCCGGACCCCACCCCCGGACGGTATTTCGCCCGGAGCTTACCCTTAGAGGCCATACACTTACACTTGATCATGATAAACTCATCTACGGTCGAACCGGGGTCAAAGGAACCTTATTTACGGTAAAGGCCAACTCATGTTACGAAACTGCCACAACCGGACCAGAGAACCACTGGAACCGGGGTGGTCTTATCAAAACTCTATAAATAGAGAGCTCATCCCATCATTTGAAGGTAATCACTCTCTCTCTAAGCTCACCCTCTCTCTAAAGCACTCACTGATTTAAGCTCCGGAGTGGGCTTACCAGGACCCCCCCGGTGCCCTTTTGCAGGTAAGCAAGGAAAGGAGAAGGAAATGCGGGAAGAAATAGCCCATCGAGGAGAAGATCGGGAAGAAGAAACCCATAGGAGAAGATCGAAAAGGAGAAGCCCGCAGAAAAGAATCGTGTGCAAGCACTGGCGCCGTCTGGATTCGAGCAATAAGCACGTAGCCTACTACCTAAGCTCGATGGCAACAAACAATATGCAAACAGGGTACAACGGGGGCAGTAGTAGTCAAGCATCAAGGATGGGCTTCAAGAATCAAACACATGGGAGTAAAAGAGGAGGATGGAATATCAACTACCACCTAAAGAATATCAACTGCCCCTGGATAGCACCCATCAAGCACTACAATACCACTGGGGAGGGAAAGCCAAGAACTACCCCCACCACCCCCAAGGACAAAAATATGGACAGTCGGAGCAACAATAAATACAATCCATGGAGGCATAACTTCAGGAGGAGAAACAGACTATGAAAGAGAGGTGTATGCTACACATTCATCTGGAAAAAAAAGGCACATGAAAGGAAGCTTAGTACGAGGGAACTCCACTTTGGGGAAAAAGATATAAAAAACGTGAGCCTTCCTAACAACGAGGGACTTGTAGTCACCATCGACATCAAAGATTACCAAGTAAGTAGGATCTTGAGAATGAAGGAAGTTCGACAAACATCCTGGCATTTGATACAATGATAAAACTCGGGATGAAGAAAAGAGACCTGAAGCCACTATATAACTCACTAACAGACTTCCAAGGAACAACGTCATATCCGATGGGAACAATCACTTTACCGGTGAAAATGGAGGATGGGGAAACTGTTAGCATATGGTGACGTGGTGCCGTAATTGCCAAACTCAATCCCTAATTGACATGGGAGGCCCAAAATTGGGCCTCCCCCTTTAATAGCATGGTTCGGCCGAACTAATGTCCCACATTGGTTGGAGTGCACTTCTGTCCACTCCATCAATCCTATATATAGGGGAATCGCCTAAGGGGTTTACACATCAATCTAGTAATAAGTACCTCCATTGAGGAACTTGAGAGAAACCCTCTCACCCCCTTAGTAGTGATTTTCGGTGCACATCTTAGTCCGAGGTTCTATCTCCGTTGAAGAATCGATTAGAGGTTTTGTTGTGGAGCTTACACCGCACAGGACTTCTTCTCACGAAGAACCTGTACGTGGTTCTGACCGGAGGATCAGAACTCCCTCCACATCGTTCTTGTGCTGGAAAGCTAAAAGGTATGTCTACATTATTCCGCTGCGTAGTTAGATTACTTGCATGTACACATTTAGCATTCCGTAGTATTACGTCCCCGTAATCCAATAGTGGTATCAGAGCGAGGTTTAGGAGTTCTTAATTTTTTGATAAAATGATGTTCATGAGTTTTGAAAAATCCGAAATTTTTGAGTAAATTTTATGTGTTTGATTTTTAAAAACTTTAAATTTTCGAAAATTACGTGTTGTTATAGATCAAAACCGAACTTTTATGTTCGAATTTTAATTTGATGTTCATGATCTTCAAGAACACCATGAGTTTTATCAAGAACACCTTTTGGATTCATGATCAAGTTAGGGTTTGATCTTAAAATCTGACAACTTTTCCAATTTTACATGTTTGTGCAGAAAACCATGGGGTATCTTAGGTAAAAAAAAATTAATTTTCTTGGTCACCAAGTCATTAAAATTCGGCACAAATATTAAGGATATAGTTTGCCATTTTTAAATTTTATTAACAGGTAACTATATATCTATAAGTTGGAAAATATGGATAGGTTCACAATATAATATTGAAATAGATATTAACTATCATTATATAGAGTTAAAGACAATGTTAATATATATTGATAGATTTAGTTACTATATAAGATTAAGAAAATATATTGTCAACATATTTTAATCCCTGAAGATATATTTGTCAATTATAAATAAATATATATATATATAGGTGCCGAATATTTTATATATATATACGTATATTGTTGATTGATTTACATCTTAAAGATAGAATCTTGACAATATTTATATATATATATATATTAGCAACATTGGAATTTATTCTATATAATTAATCTTTCTTGGTGGCTAAGTTAAGTTTTTAGTGGACTTTAAAAACCCTACTTAGCCCACAAGACATATTTCGGCCGAACCCTAGAGTTTATGGGCCGGTCCAATTTCTAAACATGAGCGGGTAAAACCAATCCGGGTTTTCTTAATCGGGTCAACCTAATCGGGTCGGGTCGGACCGTAGTAACTAAATTGGACATAACCTAACCAGTTTTGAGTGATGAACCGAACCACAATCTTATTTTATTGAACCGTTTCAAACCAAACCGGATTTTTAAAATAGGACCGACTTGAACCAGATTTAAAATTGGACCGAAATTTTAAAAAATTTCGGAAATTTTAAATGTTAAATAAAATAGGATGTCAAAATTTTAAATCCAAAATATTTTCGAACTTTAAAATTAACCTAAACAGTGCTCTTAGGGTTTGCGTTTTTAACACGTTTTCAGTTAAAACCCTAATGCCTGGTTACGATTATGGGGATGGATCTCGGATATGCATGTTTTTGAGAATGGATTCAATTAGTGGGCTGAATTGCAATTGTTTACTTTCTTCAACATATATTAGAACTGTCGTCTTGACCTAGTCAAGCTAACTGGATAATAAATTGCGAGCATTGTGCTCTGGGATTTAAATATATGGATTGCGCAATAGGATAAACATGCTATGCTGATTGAAAGCGCCTAGAATCCATGTCTAGATATTTTGCATGATTGATTGTAAGCATGAATTGCAAAACAGCCCCTAATATTTTCAAAGCATTTTTAAAACCGAAAATTCCAGTCGCCAATTATGCATGATATGTGCGGATGTTGCACGTTTTGACACGTATGCTAGAATGTTCGAGAATGAAAGCATGGGATAATTTACTTTACGTAGAATTATATATGCTAGGAACATTAGACGCATGACGCGTAATCATGATTGATTTGTTCGATGTTTATGGCGTTATATAGTATTATGCATGCGTAAATTATCGGATAATTCGTTTAAAATTATAAGGGCCTTGGGAAAGCCAAGATCAGGTATGCTTGTTTGAAAATTCCCGTTCCGGTAATTTTCAATATAATAACCGTTTTCAAAAGACTGATCTATTGGATTGAAAACGACAATAGTGTGAACTTTTTCACGACGCCCCCTTCCCTCGGTTTACTGACGGTCGGTTTGGTTTAGTGACTGAAGGATCATTATTTGTCGTATTCCATCTTAGTAGATAATCTGATGTTTGAAATTCTGTCAAAATGTTGTTGTCTTCCTGAATTTTCATAATTATCAATGTATTAGTTTTCATGGCTAAGTCGATATGCTTCTATGAACCTTGCAATCTTGATGGTATAAATTATGACGAACGTAAGGAATATGTATTGGACTCCTCTATGCTACGATTCCGAAACGGAGAGGACAACTACGAATGAATACAGCAGTTCGTATGATTTTGACAATGAGAGATGAACGGGATAGTTTATTTCCCAAGAATTGGAGTAGGTTCTTTGATGATCTGAATGCATATGTAGTGATACATTCAACCTTGGTTAAAGGGGGTTGAAGAAGACTTCAATTACAACCAGACAATGTCAAAGCTTGGTGTCCCTTTGCATCTGCCTCGGTAGAAGCAAGGATGCTAAAGCTAGAAATGTTTTGGTTGAATGTGATGTTCTTCTCTTTATCCATGGATGCCGGTGAAAAATCCGTTCAAGACCTTCACAATGAAATGTAAACATGGAAAAGATGTATAAGGTTGCCTTACATTGACATGATTCAATAACCTTGAGTCTAGGAACCAAGGCAGTGAAGCGACAACCTTCTCAGCTCACCACAAGAGATCATCTGAAGTCAATTGTGATCCATATATCATGAAATGAACTAGACCGTAAAAGGTTTTATACGATAATCCGGTGGGTCAAACCCCATTATTAAAGTGCGTCTCAAGCACGCCTCGTATGACATGTATATAAAGCCGTGAAACACTTTATTTGAACACAAAATATTTGATATGATTCACTAGTGAATTTTATCAGATGTGATGTTCAACATGACTTAAAGTTCAGATATGTATGGATCGAACATGAGACTTTCAGATCAAGAACCCTACCATTGTCATTTATCGTTCGTTGTTCGTCTGAATTATTAAAATTTTGGTTATTTTTGAAATTCGGAGTTATTGAATAAAGAAATTGTTGCTCGATTAGAAGCACAATTTTCTTATCAATTTAACCTACGGGTTAGAACCAAAATTTCGGCCAGGTAAAAAAACGGTCAAACAAGACCAAATGATTCACATACTCCGTCATCTCAGTCAGATCAAACTAAACTGAATAAATCCATCGCTCGCATAGTTCTAAAAGGCCAGACCGACTTAACTCCTCATGCTTGTTAGTAATCCATTAAATGATATTCTTCGAAATAATGTGCATGTAAAACCGATTAAATTGATTTAAATTTGGAAACGAAACGATTTAGACCACGGGATAAACTGGCTTTAGGCGCCACGCACGCGTGTACCTTGAAAGACGGAACAAATCGTTTCAAAGTACAAAGTTAATAATGAAATGTTATAATAAATGAATGCTGAGTTTTCGTTTGTAATTCTTTGGAAATAACTCAATGATGACTACTGTGGTTAGAGGTATACTTCAATGCTACTACAATCTAGTAGTCTGTCAGCTAAAGCATTAAAGCGAGAGTTTAAATGCATAGTCCATGAAGTGGATAAGTCTCTGGATGAGTTAACAAACGAAAGGAAGTAGTCAGTAAAACGACTCTCCCACTATAAGCCTTGAACAAATACTTTGGCTAAAGCAATCATACCATTAAAAACTTCGAGGAACATAGTTTAAAATTACATTATGTTAGAGTTCAACATTAATTGTTCCTACGGATGAAATTAAGTTGACTCATATTAATGTAACACTATGTTCCAATAAAATCGGTTGATGCGTTACCATAAAAGCTAAGGAATGATACGGGTGAAACCTTATCATTAAACTGCATTAATTTGCGGATTAAACAAGTATTTAATAAGAGAACACTCTACTCTTAAAAGGATACAAGTTTAAAATTAGCTTGGATTAATGGTACCGTGTTTGAACATGACACGTTTTAGAAATATGAGGGTGGATTTCCAATTCTTTGCGAAACGAAATGGACAATAGTTCTGATCGAACCATTAATGGATAACAGAGATTCTCAGGTCCCACTTACTTCGAGTGGGAGAATTGATACAGCATAAGTGATTGATATGGTAAATGATGATGAAGACGTCTTCATAATAAATCCAGTGGGAGGGCTCACTCCCCCTCACATATAATCATCACTAAATGCAAATGCGAATCAAGTCGAACCTGATAATCATAATGTTGAACTAACACAACTATCCATTATTCCTAGTGGGAAGGAAACGACCAACTTGGTTCCAGATCTTAGTGATCAAGGAATACATCTTGGAGGTAAAATTCTGAGACCGAGAGTCATCCTGAGAAAGTTGAAGATCAAAGTTCTAGCACGGCCATTGTTCCCAGTGGGAGTGATGCTCCGATAAGAAGCATTATTCCAAGTGGGAGTAGCGATGAAACTATAGATGGGATTAACGATCCTAGACATAGGCAACAAACTTCTGTCAGAGAAGTTTCCCGTCAAGTGAGACATTCGTTCACGAACCAGTGACGGTTCAGCAAAAAATGGAAGAACCTCAAACGAGAGAATGGAGGAAAACATTGGAGGATGAAATATGCCTAACTGAGAACAAATTCGGTTTTAGTTTTTAGTTGATTAATATGCCAGCCGCTGAACTAGAAAGTGAAATTTTAAAATTCACTACTAATGGAAAGTTGAGTGGTTCAAAACTCAAATGATTGTGAAAGGATATACCCAAATTCACGGAGTGGAATTTGATGAAACATACTCACCAACTGTGCGTTACACTACAGTTAGGGCCATCCTTGCCCTGGTTGCATGTC
The DNA here is from genome assembly GCA_036873135.1 of Clarkia xantiana subsp. parviflora. NCBI lineage: Eukaryota > Viridiplantae > Streptophyta > Magnoliopsida > Myrtales > Onagraceae > Clarkia > Clarkia xantiana. Next base: position 6,715,213 of record JAPTYO010000022.1, read on the forward strand.
TCGATCTAGAGCTGCATCAAATGGATGTTAAGACCGCATTCCTCCATGGAAACCTGGAGGTAAAGATTTATATGGAGCCACCAGAGGGTATAATACTCCTGGTAACGAATGTAAAGTTTGCAAACTCCAAAGATCTGTTTACGGTCTTAAACAGTCGTCTCGGCAATGGTATCGCAGATTCCACGAGGAAATCGTTGGAAACGGATTTTTGAATCTTCACGAGGATCCCTATGTATACACTAAGACCTCCAGGTCTAAGTATGTCATCATAACACTATACGTATATGACATACTCATTGCTGCGAACGACGTGAGTTTCATGAACGAATCAAATTCCTGGTTAGCATCAGCATTTGAGATGAAAGACATGGGAGAGGCCACGTACATCTTAGGCATTAAGATTGCCCGAGATCGTGCCGCCCGGAGATTGTGTCGGTCTCAAGAATCATATATCAACAAACTGTTGAAAATATTCAGAATGCTCGATACTGAACCCGTGAACGCGCCAGTTATGTTCGGGTGCGCGCTGTCAAATCGTGATGGCCCGAATAACCAGCAGGAGCGTGAACAGATGAAGAATGCAGAGTATCTGATCATGGTAGCAAGTTTAAAGTATGCCAAGCTCTATACACGGCTGGACATCTGTTACGTCATGGGCCTAGTAGCAAGATTCCAACCAAAATTCTAGTTATCAACATCAAAAGGCCGTGAAACGAATTATAAGGTGTCTGAAAGGTATTGCCGACTATGTTCTGTGCTATGAGGGAAAACAGATAGAATTGACCGGTTATAGTGACGCCAATCACGGTGGCGATCTGGATGATCGTAAGTCCACCAAAGGGGGGATTAACCTCCTTGCCAATGCTGCCATATAATGGGTAAGCAAGAAGCAAAAATGTGTCGCGCTTTCCACTATGAAATCGGAATTCGTTGCCCTCTCCAAAAACGCACAAGAAGCAGTCTGGCTGAGAAAGGCTTCTTACTGCATTAATTGGCACTAGCAAAGAGAGTAAACCTATGAAGGTATACTCCGGCAGTCAGGCAGCCATTACAGCAGTTACGAATTCAAAGTACCATAGTAGGACCAAACACATTGATTAAAAATACAATTATGCTAAATATATTCTGGAAGACAACATAATCGTTTTAGAATACTTATCCACAAACAATGTGGTCAAAGACCCATTGACTAAGCTATTATGTAGAGAGATTTTCGAAAAGCACGTAAAACTGCTTGGATTACGTAGGGCTTAAATAAGTGGCTTGTATAAGTGATGACATTTTGACATTTGAAATGATATTTCGATTGAATAAAAGAATTGCAAACTGAGTATATGATCTATCGACGTCATAATGATATATAACATCAGATTTTACGGTCTATAAACTAAGTCGTAGGAAGAGGTAAAACTGTTCCACCAAATTTATGTCGAATGTGAACCATGCCTCGTCACACAGGCACGGTCATCTTGTAAGGAGAGGGGGACCTCTACCACAACAAGATTGACTAAGAACCAAGGGGATAAACCTGGTTAAACGAAATGATAACCTTGTCACGCTTAATGCATGACTTAATCTTTGCTTTGTACATCGCCGCGATAGCATGATTAACATATCCAATCCTGGCTAGTCCAGGTGTGCTATCGACGCGTGCTTCATACTGCGCGTGCCATGTTTGACCACGGGGTCATGCACGGTTGTGCTAGCTAGAATCCTAGTGATTTAAAGGGCGCATACTGAGCGTGTGATTGATCCCGGATGTCTTATGAAGAGGCATCCAAAGTATCCTCTCGGACTTAGAACTTATGCCTAAGGTCTGGCTCAATGTTCGCTTCCCGGCGTACGAGCGTAGAGCAAAAGAAAATGGCCAAGTGACCACGTCTTGGAAACCGGTTGATTTAGACTAAGGGTATAAACGATGGGGATGGTCAAGTTCACCTATAATTCACCGACTCTTGTGTTCACTAGGTGGCTGCCAACCGGATATTAGTTCAAGGTTTTGAACAATTGTACATATGCCCTGGAGAAGTATTCCTATGTGGAAAATTAGGCAATTGGAGAATTATCAGTTGACCAAGGAAACAGTGTGGTATATGTTTTATTTTAACAGGATTGATTTACGAAAAGGAATCAACATTCTGCGGGGGCTACAATACTCCTAACAGATGAGTAGCACGATGCCCGTCGTATCCGCCGGTCGCACGGCAAACCTTGTATGAACTATTCGGTGACGGAGACAAAGATTGAAGACTGAGATGTTGATGCTATTGGATAACTATATATTAACAGGCACCCTCCCATTCGGGCGAGTGGGAGCTGTTAGCATATGGTGACGTGGCGCCGTAATTGGTAGCCCGTTAATGCTTAGGAAATTACCTAAGTTAATTAGGTAATTGTGACATTAGGCTAATTGAGCCAAACCCAATCCCTAATTAACATGGGAAGCCCAAAATTGGGCCTCCCCTTTTAATAGCATGGTTCGACCGAGCTAATGTCCCACATTGGTTGGAGTGGACTTTTGTCCACTCCACCAATCCTATATATAGGGGACTCACCTAAGGGGTTTACACATCAATCTAATAATAAGTACCTCAATTGAGGAACTTGAGAGAAACCCTCTCACCCCATTAGTAGTGATTTTCGGTGCACATCTTAGTCAGAGGCTTTGTTATGGAGCTTATACCGCGTAGGACTTCTTCTCACGAAGAACTTGTACGTGGTTCCGACTGGAGGATCATAACTCCCTCCACATCGGTCTTGGGCAGGAAAGCTAAAATGTATGTGTACACTATTCCGCTGCATAGTTAGCTTAGTTGCATGTACACGTTTAGCATTCCGTAGTATTACGTCCCCGTAATCCAACAGAGACAAACCTCACCTTCGATGCTAAATTTTTCATAGTGGAAAAACACTCCGGTTACAATGGGATGCTAGGACGTACCTCAATAAACAAATATGGCATGATTCCGTCTACAGCATTTCAGGTACTCAAATTCCGAGGAGGAAAAGGAGTAGGCGAACTTAAAGGAGATCAACCAGTCGAACGGATATGCTTGAATATCATATGGAAGGAGGAAGCCAGCAAACTCCTATCGGATGTGTTTCACATTAACACAGACCCAATAGAGGAATATGGAAGACCAGCTCCTGCGGAAGACATAAAAGAAGTTTTAATTGAGGAGCCATACAGGAAAATAAGGCTTGGGACAACACTCTCCAAAAAGGATTAAGAGGAATTTGTAGCTCTCCTCAAGGAGTACAAAAAGCTATTCGCATGGTCCCCAAGTGATATGCCAGGAATAAGCGAAGAAGTAATCTCGCACAAGCTAAACATTAGCGAGTCAGCCCGTCCAATAGCGCAAAAAAGACGATCACTAAGGGAACCCAAGAGGATTGCAATCCGAGAGGAAGTAGGCAAACTACTAGATGCTGAGTTCATACAAGAAATAAGATTCCAAACATGGGTAGCAAACCCAGAATAGGTGAAAAAGAATAATGGAAAATGGCGAATGTTCATTGACGACCGCGATTTGAACAACGCATGTCCGAAAGATGCATACCCACTTCCACGAATAGACCAGCTAGTAGACTCCAGCACAGGACATGAAATAAAGCCTCATGGACGCATACTCAGGGTACAACCAAATCAAGATGTCCCAAGAAGATGAACCACACACGGCTTTCTACGCAGGCAGTGAGGTCTACCACTACAAAGTGATGCCTTTCGGATTAATAAATAAAGGAGCAACATACCAGAGGATGGTCAACAAGCTATTTGGGGATATGATTGGAAAAAGATGGAGGCATACATTAACGACACGATCGTCATGTCCAAATTAAAAGCAAGCCATGAGGCTGACTTACGGAAGGTATTTGAGAGGATGCGCATCCATAAAGTACGATTAAACCCACAATAATGTGTTTTTGGAGTGTAATCACAAAAATTCTTTGGCTTCATGGTAAGTCAAAGAGGAATCGAGGCAAACCCCGAAAAGCTACTTGCACTCGAAGAAATGAAATCACCCACCAAGCCCAAGGAAGTACAACAACTCAACAGGAGGCTAGCATCCCTGAATCGTTTCCTCTCAAAGATAGGTGACAAAGTGCTACCCTTCTTTGAAGTATTGCGAGGAAACAAGAGGTTTGAATGGACGCCTATATGTAAAGAAGCGTTCCAACAGCTAAAACAACACATAAGAACATTGCCACCCCTAGCACACCCAGTTCCGGGGGAGAAGCTATACTTGTACATCTCAGTAAGCGAGACGGCCGTTAGCTAAGCACTAATAAGGGAGAAAAATGGAGTTCAATTTCCAATATTCTTCATAAGTAAGACACTTGCAAAGTACGAAGTAAATTACGTGCTAATAGATAAATACCTCTTTGCCCTAGTAGTCACAGCAAGGAAGCTCAGGCCATATTTCCATGCACATGAGATAGTGGTACTTACAAATCAACCTCTGAAACACCTACTCCAAAGACCCGACGTGTCAGGAAGAATGGTCAAATGGGCAATAGAGTTAAGTGAACCAAGTAGAAGAGAACCCACGAAGAAAGAAGCTAGTGGGGGGAGGGGGGGGGACAACAATGAGGACATCTGGATGATGTACATAGATGGATCCTCTGACCAGGAAGGATCGGGGGCAGGCCTCGTAATAATGCCACCTCAAGAGGGAACTCGGTTGCGCTACGCTATGGCCTTGACATTCCGCGCTACAAACAATGAGGCAGAATATGAAGCTCTGCTCACATGCATGCGAATAGCAAGAGGTATGGGGGTAAAACACTTGGAAGTAAACTGCGACTCCCAACTGGTGGTGAACCAAGTCAAAGGGGACTACAACGCCAAATCCCCAAAGATGCGACAATACTTGCAAGAGGTGCAAATAGCAATGGGAGGTTTCGGAACCTTCAAAATCACAGCCATACCAAGAGAAGAAAATGTGGACGCCGACTCATTGTTTAAGTTCGCCATATGGATCCCGCAAGAGAAATAGGTGCACTTCACGGAAAAAATACTCCTACCAGGATATGATAGACGAGAGGTACTGGTAATCTAGGCACCGTCAACCAATGAGGCACCTAATTGGATGACACCAATCATTCGATACCTGAGCAATGGGATATTACCAGAAGAGGCAGTAGAAGCGGCAAGGATACAATGGCTAGCAATCAATTACCTCATCATTAACGGCATGCTATATAAAAGAGGATACTCCACCCCATACATGAGATGTGTGGCAGACCCGAAAACGGATCAAATACTGAAAGAACTACACGAGGGGCAAGCCTCTTGCCACGAGGGAGCAAGAATAAAAGTGAGGAAGGCCCTCAACCAAGGGTACTACTGGCCAACAATGAACAAGGAGGCCACCGAGATGGTACAGAAATGTGATGCATGCCAAATATACTTAAAAAACATAAGTGACCCAGTATCCAACCTCTTGTCCATCTCAAGCGCATGACCTTTCGCTCAATGGGGCATCTATTTGATCGGTCCATTGCCTATGCCCAAAAGCCAAATGAGATACATCCTAGTAGCTATAGACTACTTTTCAAAGTGGATAGAGGCCAAGGCTTTAGCCAAAACAATAGAATTCCAAGTGATCAAGTTCCTCCAAAAAAGGATAGTCACTAGATATGGAGTTCCGAAAGTGCTAATAAGTGAAATGGGACCACAGTTTAAGGGTCGCCAGGTGGAGTCATACTGCAAACCCTGGGCATTGATCACCGCTTTGGGTCAGTGAAACACGTCCAAACAAATGGCCAAGTAGAATCTTCAAACAAAATAGTCCTGGAGGGACTAAAAAGAAGAATCGAGGGGTTCGGGGGAAATAGGGTGGATGAATTGGATAATGTACAATGGGCTTTGAGGACAACCCCAAAAAGGACAACAGGAGAAACACATTTCAGTCTATTCTATGGATCCGAGGCAGTAGCACCCATAGAGATAGCAGTTGCTTCTCATAGAACACAATACTATGAAGAAGAACTCAACAATGAAGTAAGACGCCTAGGGCTAGACATGACAGAAGAAAGGTGATGGAGGGCAGAAAAAGCACAAGCAATAATGCAATTGGCAACGGCCGGTACTACAACAGACGAGTAAATGTCCGTCAGTTCCACGTAGGAGAACTGGTGCTGAGAAGTGATGGTTCCGCTATGGCTGTTAGGCCCCTAACGCTGAGGAAACGGCGAATAGGCCCACTGGGCCCCAAATGAAGGTCAAGATGACCCAGGTGAAGGGTCCCGACGTAGGGAGTCTCCGATGACGAAAGGTCCCGACAGAGTCGGTCCCGATAGGTGAGCTGGAAGCTCCCGATGAGAAGCCTTTAAGTAGGCCCCGATGACGAATCCCTGAGAACGATTGTCCCTGTCACGATGACGAGGGGCCCCGAGCGGTGACACAACGAGATAACTCTGGAGTCCCCAATGTTAGTCGGGACTTGCCATCAGAGGTTAAGGCCGAGATACGCGGGGCGTGGCCGAGATACGCGGAGCGTAGTTAAGATACGCGGAGCGTGGCCGAGATACGCGGGGCGTGGCCGAGATAAGATAGATCTTGCCTAGATAGGTGGGATCGTGCACGAGATACGCGGGATACGGGCTAACCACCCCAACGGTTCACCAGGTAACCGAGGTACCTCTCTGCCTATAAAAGGGCAGAGGTCACCTCAGTCATTTACGTTTTAAAAGGAGACACTTTGAGATTCTTACTTTCCACCGTATACGAGATACTCATTTAAGCATCGGAGAGGGATTCTGGGTCACCGCCCGGTCTATCCCCTCTTGCAGGATTACGTGGAGCGAAGGAGCTAGGATCGCCGCCAAAGATCGTACCAGAGTTCCACCGTGATCCAACATTGGCGCCGTCTGTGGGAACCGTAACAAAAACTGATATGCCTTCTACTCGTTCAATGGTGGCTGGCAAGCAATGA